>CM056958.1:1782247-2138080 GCA_029856935.1 Cyclocarya paliurus | reverse complement strand
AGAAAATCAACAAAAGTAAAAACTACCTCCCAATCATCATCATTAGGCTTTCCTAAACCTCCGTGCTCATCAAAGTATTTGACATATTGAATGTCTTTATCTCCCAATAACTGAAAGGCTGCCTTATATTCTTGGGCCGCCTCTAACATTAAATAGGTTGAGTTCCATCTGGTAGGAATATCAGTACAAAGACCATTTTTCGATGTTATGTCTACAGTTTTCGCAGCAACCTTAAATTTCTTCAATTTAGAAGGAGAAGACCTCATAAATTTCACAACCATTCTAACTCGTGCAGTTGAGTTATCAACATATTTCAACCCCTCAATCACAATTATATTCAAGATATGTGTAGCACATCTACCATGCACATATTCACCACCCAAGACTGTTTTATTTACCTCTCTAAGATAAGTTTTCAAATATCCCAAGGTAACATCATTAGACGAGGTATTATCAACGGAAACTGTCAAAACTCATGTCAACCCCCACTCATTTGTTGCGGTCTCCAAGGCCTTCCCAATCGTCTCACCCTTATGATCAACTATTTGACAAAACTTAATAATTTTTTTGTGAAAAATCCAATCAGAATCAACAAAATGGTCAGTCAAAGACATATAATTGAAATTTTGGATAGAAGTCCAAGTATTGGTAGCGAGGCAAACTACCAAACCCGCCAATTGGCCCCTCAAAACATTTTTATCTTTTCTGTACATCTTTTTAATATCGTTTACCACAGTGTGGCGAGAAGGAAGTGAAAATCTAGGTCCAATTCTCTGACAAGTTCCTTAAACCCTCTCCTCTCCACAAACTGAAAAGGTAACTCGTCTATCACCATACAAGCTAAATTCCTTCTACACTCATCGAGATTATATTTCGTAAACCTCTTCAACGTTGGACCCCTACTACTCCCATTCGTCATTATTTTTAGTCCAACATCTAGTATAGATTGACTCTTCTCCAATAACGATCTTAATATTGGACTCTTCTTGCATTGTTCCTCTAAATGGACTTTAACTGGGATGTACCATGTTTCTTATAGTGACATCCATATATTTTTCCAAAGTAATTACATTTAGCTTGGGGGTTATTAGAATCACCATCCTCTAGTTTGATAAAATGAGACCAAACTATGGATACATGCTTCTTGCTCTGTGTCAGTGGGGGTTTGGGGGCGGGGCAAGGTGTACTCTCGGGGGTTGGAGTAGGCTCAGTAGGTATCAATTCTGGACCAGGGGTAGGGATACTGGTAGGAGTAATAGAGTTATCACTGTAATCTCTTTGAGAAGACATTCCTGAATTTTCAACATAATAAAAATTATAAAATTAAATAAGGTACAATGCAAAGACAACACAACACATAAAAAAAAGTAATACTATATCAAACAATTTTAAAAAATATACTTTTATTTATTTAGGGGTTTCGTTGAAACCTCTAAATTTCAATTTCAAAATTTCAATTTCAAGGATTTCAATTGAAACCTCTAAATAACTTAATTTCAAGGATTTCAATTGAAACCCCTAAATAACTTGATTTTGTTTAGGGGTTTCAGATTTTGACCCTAAACTAATTGAGGGTTCCAAATCCGAAACCTTACAAAGTACAAACATGAAACAAACAAAAAAGAAAAAATCAAACATAGTGACAAACACATGCACAAACCAGAATGTACAACACACAAATTCACAATCATTCCTATCCTCAATTTCTGATTCAACTCATCCTTCCTTCAATCTCCAATCCAAAACTCAAAAATATATATATATATATATATATATATATATATATATATATATATATAGTTTCGGACTCCAGAGTAAGGACTAGGAGTCTTATCTTTAAACTTCGGCGCAGCAAACTTGCAAACGACGGGCGGTGCTACTGCTTGTGCAGTCGTGAGAGAGAGAGAGAGAGAGAGAGAGACTGAGGTCTAAGTCTGAGAAAGCACAAGAGACAGAGAGTGCGTAGAGAGAGAGGAGACTTCGAGAAGATGAAACGCGGGGGGACAAACGGCACCGTTTAACTAATGGAGTTTTTTTTTTTAAAATATATATAATATAAATATATATTTATATATATATTCATACAGGACGGGAGAAACGAGGAATGGGGCCTAACCCCCTCCGTCCCCCACCCCCATTTCTCTCTAGGGGTGTGGGCGGAGCCACCTGCACCCCGTTTAGGCGGGCCGAAACCCTCATCCCGCATGGACGGGAGCAGGACGGTGCGGGTGCGGGACTCCACTGCCCACCTCTAAAAATTACATAAAAAGATGAAAATTCAAATATTAATTTTATAATTAACCTTTTTTTTGTAACTATCATAAAAGATTTAAAACCTCTGTCTTGTGTGTTCGTCAGTCGCTTCAAAATAATAAATAATAAACAACAAACCTATATATCTACATCCCTGTAATATTTATTATATCTAGCTATGGGTTTTGCTACACAACCTCCTACTATTCACTCACAATTCATACTTCATATTTTTTAATATTTTTTTTAAATTTTTTTTTGAATTTATTTCAAAATTTTTATTCACTATTTATATAAAAATTATTTGATAAAAAACATTAAAAAAAATATAAAATATAAATAAATAGTAAAAAATTGTAAAGATTTTTTGATCTAGCTATAATCTATTTATATCCCTTTCAGAGTCCAGACCTTCTGAAGAACTAAGAAGCAGCAGGAAAGAGATCAGCGACAACTAATTCTGTACATACGTACGCGTGAAAGGGAAAGTTTTTAACAGTTGACGTCATCTCTTTTTGAGAACAGTGGCTCTAACTTTGATCATTGTACTGAGCTCTTATTATTCAACATTCTTTGACGTGTCGAACTCATAGCTTCCCACGTGTCACCCCACATGTACGTAAGTTTCATCTGTACTGTATATAGTGTAGGAAAAAACTGTCTCTTCTATTGTACCGTCCAAGTTGACCGTTGGGTAAAATTTTTTTTTTATTTTTTTATTTAATAATTAAGAAAGTGATTTTAAATATATTAATATATATATATATATTAATATATTTAAATGTATTGAAAAAATAGAATAAATAATTGAGCGGTAAGCTCAGCGGTAGTGTATGCCAGTACTGTATTTGTTCTTTTGAAGTTTTTCACCTTTTCCCCAGCTTTTGATCTGATCTTTCTCTCGGTTTTGGTTTTTTCTTGACTGCTTTCTCTCTCTTTGTTTCTTGGTCAAGTGAATTCTCTCTCCTTTTGCAGGCTACAATTAATCATTGTCTCCGTAAAGAGACTTGCTATGATCTTCAATCTCTCAATGCTGGTTTTAAAATATTAACTGATCCTATAAATACAAACAAAAGAATTTTGAGAATGAATCATTAGTGTGGGAGAAAATATCAAATTAAAAATTATATTTGATTTTCATTATCTTATTTTGATTTTCATAATTACCAAATCATTTTGATTTGAAATTATCGATTTTCATAATAATTAATATATTTAATTTATATCATCTCGATATAATTTTTTTACAAATATGGATTTGTACTTTATATTCTAACATAATTGAGAATAGTAAAAAATAAATATTTTAGCTATAAAGAGATAAAAAAAAAAAAAAAACTTATAAACTAATGTGGTTTAGTGTGGTATATTGATTGTAAAACTACCCCATCAAGTCACACTTCTGTTTGTAGGTTTATTTTTAGAGTAGTGCTATATGTATTTACAGTTTTACTTAAACTTTTATTTACAAGACTCATTTTACTAGTTTTATTTTTGAAATTCAAATTTCATAAAATTTTAATATATTAATAACTGACACGTGGATAAGTAAATTTTTTGTAAGTTTATCTTAAGTACATTTAATATTTTCTTTATTTTTATGTGATCTCTTAGTGGATGTAACACTTTTCTTATATCCCTTAAAAGGCTCTCCTAATGTTTTCCTATAAAATTATTGTCAAAGATTGGAAATTAAAAATAGCAGTATATTTTTAACAAAAATTTAGTAACAAAAACGTGGAAAAGACCCATTTACTTGTGACAATTTAATTTAATTTATTCAAAAATTTCTTTTAACTGCCTTCAATTACATAATTTTTAACTTCAAAATTTAAATTTTTCAAAGAAAAATAAATTTTTTTTTATTGATGGTTGTCAAATATGGTTGAGAAAAATAACAAGAAAGATGCTTTATTTATTTATTAAGGTTGTCAAATGTGGGTCAAGTAGCATTACCCATAATGATTATTAAAAACTTGTACATGCATGCAGTAAATTAAGTTGTAAATATATATATAATTGTACCTCTATCGATTTCCTTATAACTCAATAAATATTGAAAAGACTGATCATTACCTAAGCTTAATGATCGACAGCAACCAATCCCAAGACATTTTAAAATGGAAGATGTATAAGAAAAAACTTGTCGTAACGTCTGACGCTGGTTTACGGACATAGAGGTAAATGCTTGGAAATGCCAAGACAAAACATCCATGGACAGGGAGGCTCGAAGATCTCACAGAAGACACACTCGTGCTCTCTTGGAATTATAAGCACCTAAACATGAGTTTATTTTAATCTCAAATAGCCTTTTTCGTACGTATTGTCGAACAGTACCTTTTAAGTCTCTTTTTCTTATATTCATTTAGAGAAATTAACAAATAAAGGAATACAATTTTCATGCACCTATAACGTAGTACTCATGAAGTTCCTAACCTTTATTAACATTGTTGATCTTTTGGATCTGGGTTCGGTTATCTGAGCATATTCGACCCGGACCTGGATGTGTCATGCGGCCTAATTAACCCAAATTATGACCCGAGCCAGTATTTGGATGAATCCGAAACTTAAAAACCCTACATCTCTCTTCTCACTTAAAAGAAAAAAAAAAAAAAAAAAAGCAATCAAATCAAATTTTGTATGTGACTACAAATTAATGCGACGTCTTTGAGTTTTCTAGAGCGAGGGTAGTCTACTTAATTCAGTCTTCAATCTACTGAGCTACTCAAGTAATTAGTCATGTGTGTGACTCTTAATGAGAACTTCCTTCCCTTCTACCTCTGTTCACATGGTTCTCAAAGAATACGATCAGTAATGGTCGGCAGAAGGTACCATGAGCATTGAGAAAATAAATAAAAAGAGATATAACTACGAGATCTAGCTAATGCATGAGATCCACTTGTTCCAAGGACCTACTCAATGACACAAACAATGTCATTAATACTCAATGACACATGAAATAATGTCATTAATTCCCACTAAACGCGACATCTCTCTTCTCAATGTCATCTTCCAAGGGTCCTAGATTTTGCATAAACTTTACCCATCATTAATGCTTTCTCTCTTTCTCATCCATGACCCCATCTAGAGCAAAGTCTATATTGTAATTTCAAATAACTAGCTTGAATGTATTTTAGGTTTTCATTATTTCTAGATAGCTTATTTTAAACTATGTGAATTTAATACTTTGATTTATTTTTTCATAGTGGATTAGTTAGTTTAAAAAAAGTATTTTCTCTAATTTTCTTGTAAAACAAACCGCTAAGGTAGTATACTAGTGTTAGCAGTGTTTAACATGAATCATGAATCTTATCTAAACGCCATATAGAATTAAATAATAACGATTTAATGTTTTCAAGTTCTGATCAAAACGAGTCAATCCAATTAGAAATGATCAATACATCAGTCAATTGTAAGTGATCAAGATGAACTAACTAGCATGGCAAATATTCCTATGTTTGAATATACTAAGAAGTTGGATTGTGCTTATTAATTATGGATATTGGTTGTCAAATTTATTTTATGATAATATATATGTATATATATAATATGATTGGGTATAACTCCATATAACTTATACACATAAAATATATTTTCACAAGTATTTGTGTTTGAGAAATATGAAAATATATCAAATCAATCTATTTTTATAAAACACATTCGTAATAAATCAACTTAATAACATGTTTACTAAATAGATTTGTAAATTTGAGATTTGACTTATTTAATTAAAGAAAAATTCTATTTATAACTTGGTCTGTATAACGCACTTTAAATTGTTTACATTGTAAAGGGCATGTTTCACACCACTAACTACACGAATAACCTATGACAATAAAGTGGCGGCATTGGCAGTGGCGGAACTAACAATTTTTCTGAGAAGGGCCAAATTTTCTAGTGTGACAAATTGAAATTCAAAAATCATAAAAACATAACTATATATATATTATAAGTAAACGGTAGTACTAATAAGGATAGGTGTAGCCCAAATACACAAGAGTGTATACAATAATTAAGACCTATCTAGGACGTTGTAACTATATATAAAATTAGATATCGATAATTTGCAATATACACGTAGAAAAAAATTCAAAAAATACAATGTCTTAATATATGTTTCAAATTTTTCATGATAATGTTTCATGAAATAATATTCATCCATTATTATTTTTGTAATGAAATATTTAGAATTTATTTGCTTCATAGAAACTATCTAGTGATATTTTAGAATGCTATCTTTCATTCTAGTATCTAAACTAATTTATTAAATTTCATGTAAACTCTAGATATTTTTGTGTCACATTAAGCATATAATACTATAATAGATACCTTAAATAAGTCTTTTCTTGCTCAATGAAATCTAGAGGATATAACTTCTCAACTATTTTCCATATAGATCACCAATCTTAAATGATTTTTCTTATATTTTTACTTTGGGTTTCATATTAAGAAACCAAATATTGTATGACAAAAAACTTTGGGATCCATATTAATAAGTTTGGAATTTTATAAAATCTTGCAAAGCATATGGGGATTATAAATTTTTTGGGGGGTCATTTTCTATATTTATAAAATTATGATTAAAAGCTAGGATATATTTTGAATTTTTTTTTAAAAATTTGGGGGGCCATGATACACGTAGATCCGCCACTGGGCACTGGTTGCCCTGGGAAGCCTATGATGCTTAAGTTTGAAATATAATATGAGAATAAGTATATGTAAAAGATGAAGTGAAGTCCTTGTTACCTCTCGTAGGTTATTTATAGAAGAATATGGACATTGCTTGATGGCACCTGACTCTAATCACCATTCACGTGTCCTTCATAATCCTTATTAACCGGAGAGGATATTTCCTATTTTATAGGAGTTATCTTGTCTAAGATGATTGTATCTAATTGTGGTTCCAATCTCTAGCTCTCTGGAGAATTATCTGCCACATAGTCGTGGTTACGGGCCTTTTGGTCATGACCCTCTCGACCCCAATTCTTAGTCATGGGCTTGTTACCTAGAGTGGTCAAATATCTCATCTAGTTACTCCGTTAATTTTCTTTGCGCCAGCACATAAAAAATTCATGTACCTTATGTGTCTATATGATATTTTTAACCCGCTGGTTCATAGTAGGTACTTTTCCTACCCTGTTGATACATAATATAATTTTATTTAAAAGATAAATTTTAAAATTTAAAATTTAATAATTAAATTTATTATAAATAATGTGGATGATGCATTATAAATAATTGTTTGATAATAAAATAATTCTAATTAAAATATGATAATGAACCCATATATATTGTGCGCTCGTAAATTGAAAAGATGGTTAACAATATATAATATTATAAACGCAAAAAAACATGAATTATTAATCCCGAGGTTCATTGGAAAATAAGGTGGTACGTTGTCGTGTCCACCAGGATGATGAGACAATATTAAAAAGGACGTCAGAAGCCTTTCTCCCGACTCCAGAGTTGTTTGTCGTTGGGCATCGATTCTCGTGTGTTTCCTGAAATTTTGGTGTTATAATATTCAAAGCTCGGAACTCTCCGAAACGACCTGCGTCTTCTCTGTCCGACATGAGCGATGGCGATGGATGGGACTACTACCAAGTCCGTTTCACCTGTCTCCCTTCTCGCCTTGCTTCTTCAATTTTTTGTTTTTTCCGTCTGTTGGTCAGTAAACTTATCAGCATTCTCGGCCTCTTTATATTATCTTTTAAAATATATTATTAAAATATATTTATATTTATTTTATATGTTAACTTTTATAATTTCGTTATACATCAATTTATTTATTTATTTTATATCTTTTAAATATTATTTTAAAAAAATTTTTTACTTATTGAAAATATGATATTCTCTATACATCATATATTTCAAATATTTTCCTATACATCATATATTTTGATATTTACAATATTTATTTATGTATAATGTAATATTTTAAATTACTTAAAAAAAAGTAAAACCATAAAAAAAATACTTGCCTTTATTATTCACAATATCAAAACTTTGCATGTATAAAAGTCAAAGGGACTATAAATAAAGTTCTAGAGAGGAGATGAGAGATAAGAGAGTAGGACTTGTGCAAAAGTGATAAAAGAGTTAAAATGAAAATAAGATAAAAAAGAAAGAGGCCGGTAAAATGAAAGAGAAAAATAATAAAAAAATTATTTAGATGAATCAACATTAACCTCTACATATAGAGAATTTACTGTAGTTGAATGTAAAATAGAAATAAAATAGATGATCTAATGAAAGAGACTTTTGGTCATCTTCTTTTATATTTTATAGACATTTATATTTTATAAAATCCATGGTGAATGCTCTTAATTTCAATTGAGTGCAAACAACAAAGAACAAAGTTATCATGAACAGATTTTGGAGGACTCGGAGAGATGAAATACCTGTAAGTAAATATTAGTAAAATTATTTATGAGTAGTAGTAAAATTATTTGAATTACTATATTTTATAAAGTTTTAGAAAATAAAAGAGAAAAAAGTTGAATAAAAATATAATAAAGTTAATATCTTATTAAAATATATATTTTTTTTATTATTTTAGATTTGAAAAAGTTGAATTATTTTTTATGTTTTATTTAAAAACTTGAAAAAATTATTATAACTACATGAAAAAATTAAAAATTTGAATTTGAAAAGTGTTTATATTTGTGGTGTTCGAATATTAAGATGAGATATGATGAGTTTAGATAATTTTGCAATACAAACTAGAACTAAATCTACTTGAGAAAAACATGGTAGTATGTCCATCAGATACTGATTCAAAATTGAGAAGTGCTATCATTATAAATAAAGTAAATTTACAATTTGACATGATTTCACGTGATACATTATATTTAATTTACAATAAAAATAATTTTATAATCTGATATACTACATCAAGTCACATTAGTTTATAGGTTTACTTTTATAAAATTATTTTGTAGCGAAAGTATTTCTCTTCAAAATATGTTGCTACAATTATGGAATTTCGAATAAAAGTTAATACACAAGAAAGAAAAGCAAATTAAGATACATCTTCATTATCGGTTTATAAATATAATTCAGTCGCATAAGAAAACTAGTTGTTTTACACTTAGGTACCTTGGTCCTTAGGAATTGTGCTCCTTCCATGTATTTTTTTTCCCAGTGATTTCAAGTTTTTCAAACAAACATGGGACTATTGACATCATTGGACAGTAACCAATATAGATAAGGATTTGCGATACATCATCCCATATTCACTCCTATATTTCATATCTGACAGTTTTTTCTTTAATATATATATATATATATATATATATAAGAAAAATGTTAAATGTATTTAAAAAAAAACTTACAAAAAACTTACTTCTCTACATGTCAATTATTGATACGTTGAAAATCATAAAATTTAAATTTAAAAAAAAAAACTAATAAAATAAATTTTATAAGTAAAAATATAAATACCTGTTACTAACCCTACTCTACATATAATATGCATGGACAATAATTAATGATCTCTGGAAGTTGCCAACAGCAAGTTGGGAGGACTGATGCTAGCTATTACTGTTTTGCAGAGAAAGGTGGTCCACTTTTTGTAAAGTCTAATTTGCCATAAAATTTCATTGAATGTGTCTATCTACTGCAATGCGCAGGTGTTCTCACTTTTATATGTGTAGCTAGAGACCTGAATAAATTCAGCCTATTTTTTACTCTTTTGTCTGATTTTTTCCAATTGCTAATTCAAGATCTGTTTTAAGTACTCAGATCCTGATCTGAATTGTCCCCCCAGTCGATGCTCTTTCGAAATCAATACCCACAGCCCATCCACTTTGTCTTATAATCTCTTCGCCTGAACATGCATGGTTGAGGCTCTCACGAGTCACGCGGACTGTTCTTCGATAAGATTTTTAATTACATGACTTGTTACGATTGGAAAAATATCATATTATCCGAAACATTTCGGAAGGATCATGTAATAGTTCTTTTCTATTGTTTAGGTTTCATGTACCTTATAAAGGGTTTTTCTTTAGCAAATGGTAATTGATTTCATTGACAATAACCCAAGGAAATGAAAAAAAATACTAGAAAATGGCTTCAAATAATGCTCGGGTCGGTCCATTATTTCTTGATGAAAAAATGCTACAATCACAAAAAAATTTTAAAAAAATTATAAATTTATAAACTAATATAACTTTATATAATATATTAAATTTACTTTATAATTACTAAAACATCATATAATCAAAAATTAGTTTGACGCCATCTAAAAATATTCAGAGGTACATAGCTCTACAGGGCATTATATATTGGATAATTGGTCATCAATTAGGTAGTTGTCTTTGAACTCGATTCTCATGTTCTTGGATGAAAATCAAGTTTTGAGTAAAAGGGAATGCAAAAGACTATATACGATCAAGGGTCGGGAAGCAACAACACTTGGAGGCTACGTACGTACGCACACCGGTGACAGTGTTATGGAGAGCAGGACTTCGGAATCTCCCCGACAACCGGCATGGTCAGCCGTGTACTGATGTAGTTGTTAAAGTTGCAAAAATTCAAGCCACAAGTTCCCTAGAAAACCAAAGGTAAAAAGACATGATAAATGCATGAAAAACATGACAATCCACCGGCCGGACTTGATAGGATCGGTCTCGTAGATGTCGGTTGGAAAGATAAGAAGATCGGAGCTCCTCCTCTTCCTTCTCTGACATGGGTACGTACCCTTGATCTGCAGAACCAGAGAGCTAGAAAAAGGGTGATAATTTTTAGCAGGGATAGCCTCACTTTTATCTGTACCATATCTAGCATTAATATCTCTTCTTAATTTTTTTAATTATTTCTTATTTTCTGCATTAGAATTCCAAGTTATAGAAGCAATAATTGAGATTAATGCACCATGGAAAAAAGATTAATGTTGTTCATTTCTGCTGTTCATTTTTTATTTATGATCTCTTTCCTTAAACGATGAAAGAAGGCTGACATGTAGTAGTTATTCTCCTTATGCATAAAACACTGACCCAAATGGCCAAATGTAAAGATTTAAAGACAGTATTTGTTCTTAAAGTTAAAAAACTTTTGGTATTAAAATATATATCGCTAGCTAGGATTGTGGTAGTATTTTGTTTTGATCTCTCCTTAGGCATATAGAGGTCACCTATGGCTATGGGTGTTCGCTAAAGTATAGACATGTCTTTTGGACCTTATATGCATGCATGATACATCTGCAGAAGAAATGAATTAAAGCCAGATGAGCGGTAGTTGGAAACACGAAGCATTCAGCCAATTATCCTCACGAGAGAGAGAGAGAGAGAGATGAAAACATGGAAGTATGTACATAGGAAACAGTTAGATCGGCTTAAAATTACAGTCTGTTGGTGGGTCGGAACAGTCTCTCTGATAGTAAGGAGGTAAGCCGACCAGGGCGCCCCCACCAAAGCAAATGTTGGGTTGGATTGGAAGTATTACTGTTTGTTTCCCAAGGATGAGAAAATCACAAGGGAAAAAGATAAAACTTCAACCCATGCATGCTGACTTGTGTACGTACGTACGTATAAATGGTTCTCGGCGTACAAAGTATATATGTTCTCTTTCATGAGTACTGTACTTGTCGTATATGGGAAATGGTGGAATGGAATGCCATTACGGTTTTGGGGGACAACCTCCATCCCTAATTACAACTCTGTCTTTAATCGTCCTAGCTTTTTGATCTGCGTTCTCATGTATATATAAACTATATATGCAGTTCATGTGTTAAATATCCTTGGGTTGCCGAGGTCATTTTCCTTTTTTTTTTTTTTTTCTTTATTTTCACGCTTTCCCATAAAAATAGCTTGTTCTTTCAAGTCCCAAGATTATCTTATTCTACCTTCCGTTCTACTGTTCCACTTTACACCTCTCTCTCTCCCTTTTTCTTTAGCATAATGCCATAATTTGTCTATTGTTTAGTCATTCCTCACAAGTGATTTCTTGTCTCATTTTTACTCAATTGGGTTCACTTTATCAACCTTGATTTTATACCCTTTTTTTCCTTCTTTTTTTCTTTTTTAACCCCTTTCATCCTCGCAGTTCTTTTAATTTGGTGATTTTGTTGATCAATCTACACCTGATAAAGTTTTCCTCTTCTTTATCTTTCTTTCTCTCTCTCAATCTCTCTCTAATAACCTGCCCATCCACTCCTGATCCACCCAAAGTCTTCTCTCCTCCCCACCTGATCTCATCATGACTGATCCCTACTCCAGTTGCTTCCCTGCGGGATGGTTCAACCTCAATTCTCTCCACCACTTCACTTCCTCCAAATCTTCCAATCCATCAATTTATGATCAATCTTATGACTACTGCTCGAACAACAATATCAGCACAACCTCTTTCACCTACTTTGAATCCTCTCCTCCATCTCCTCCTCTAAAAGAAGCTCTTCCACTCCTCAGTTTAAGCCCCAGAATATATGAAGAAAAAGATCAATCTTCCTGTAGCGCCATGGAAGTGGACAAGAACAAGCTGGACAGATCAGAAGAAAGCTTATTCTCTAGCACATCTGCTGATGATGATGACACTGTGACATTGTCTCTTAATTTAGGGCTGCCAAGCCCTAGTAGTACTTCTTCTGATTTGATTTCACGGCTCTCTTCCACAGAGATCTCGGATAAAGATGATGTAGTCACAGTTGCTTCTGGGTATCCTTTAAACGGGCTCAACAAGGGACAGTACTGGATCCCCACCCCTGCTCAGATTCTGATTGGTCCAACACAGTTCTCATGCCCCCTTTGCTTCAAGACCTTCAACAGATACAACAACATGCAGGTTTGTCAAGTATTCTAATCATGGTATCAATGCCTAATACTTGAAAAACTGAAAATAGTAATACGAGGAAAAATGTCTCATTTTCCCTTTTGCTTCCTCTCCCATCTCTTTCTGATTTTCCTTTCGATCATTGCTCGTGAAAAAGAGATCAACCCATTCCTATATTTGTTGGCACACTTATTTTTCTCGCTTGGTTTCAACCTCTTACCGGCCTTTATTTTAAGCGGACTGATGGAATCAGGAAATAGTACATGGGTCCTAAGGGTTTTCTTTCCCTTCTTGTTGCTTTATATATATATATATATACACGCACACACGTGTGTACACACTTGGTTTGAAGATTAGATATTCTTCTCTTCTAAAGTTTCGTCTATCTCACTCTCTGTTCATCCTTCTGCATGATATTTGCGTTTTGGAATTTAAAAAATAAGCATAAATCTACGTGGTCCAACCGAGAATAAGATCAGTATCGCCCTTTATGTGATTGCACACAGCCTTACGCTTTTTGCACCTTGAAATTTGTGTTTTGCACATAGGCGCGCAGGTGTGTCAAACCGAAGATATATCCCACCTTTTCAAGGGCTTAGATGGCATTGGATTAGCCATATGTCAGTGAAATTCAAAATATAGCAAGTTTTGTATAAATGTAAATGATCTGCATTAGATGATCATCTTCAACCCAAACAATAAAAATCTCAATCTAAAACTCATCCCCATAGAGCAAATTAAACCACAACATATACCATCAATGCATGGAAACCCAAGCACAGATTTGCTTCCTCAGCAAAAAAACACAAAAAACAAAGCATCTTCTCCTTTAAACATGCTCCATTTTTATCTTTTTACTTTATTGTAGACAAATTGCAAATTAAGAACCTGTTGGCAATAGCGATTCAAACTCAGTTGGAGAATTGAAGCACCATATATATATATACATGCCCCATAAAAACGAAAAAAAAAACTGCCAAACCTTGAGAGCTTTAGAAAACTAGAATATGCAAAAGTTCTTTTGATGAGACCTTATAATTTGACTGAGAGGGAAGGCACCCGAATCTTGTGGCATAATACTTACTCGATTCAAGGAGATGCTTCCACTCCATTTTTTCTTTTTTAAATTCCGATTTTTTTCCCAGGAAAATATTTTATTCTCGGACATAAACCAGTAGTACTCCATCCATCACTTGACTAGCTACTCGAAATATTACATTAGATCCTCTTTTTTCACTTATTCTTAATAGACATTATCATAAACCTTGAGTTAGACATTTTTCTTGATCACTCACTTATACTTGAATGTTGCTTATATATATCGTATAGATGCATATGTGGGGGCATGGATCTCAATACAGAAAGGGCCCCGAGTCTCTAAGGGGCACACAACCAACGGCCATGCTCAGGCTTCCTTGCTATTGTTGTGCACCGGGGTGCAGGAATAACATTGATCACCCAAGATCAAAACCACTCAAAGACTTCAGGACCCTCCAAACTCATTACAAGAGAAAGCATGGGATCAAGCCTTTCATGTGTAGAAAATGTGGCAAGGCCTTTGCTGTAAGAGGTGATTGGCGAACACATGAGAAGAATTGTGGGAAGCTTTGGTATTGCACTTGTGGATCTGATTTCAAACATAAAAGGTCCCTCAAAGATCATATCAAGGCATTTGGACATGGCCATGCTGCTTATGGAATTGACCATTTCGAAGAGCTGGAAGATGAAGTAGCTTCTGAAATTGAGCAAGATAATGAATCCTCCCAGTGAGACAGATGGGATCGAAGGCTGGATCTCATGCTAAATAGATTTCTAAAAGATTAAACCTTTTGAGCTGTTGCTTAACACCACCTAATTGGCTTACATGTTGAGCCGTCTTGATCTTCCTTTATTCCACCACCTCTTATCATAGTCCTTTTCTATTTAACTTATTTTCATTCCTAGAACTTGCTTGGCATTGTAGACTCCTTATATATAGACAAAATGTTAGGCCGAGTTCCTGTAACCATTTGACTCTCTCTCTCTCCCCTTTCTGAAATTATTATTCTTTGCAAATCAAGTTTAAGAATATCACCAGTAGCTTTCCAAAAACAAATTGAAAGTTAAACGTAAGTATAAGAGGTAGCATGCAACATTTGACCGTGCTGTAAACGGAGATGCTGTGTGGCTTAAACTCGTACTCCTAACAGATTTGAATTTAGTCGGCTGCCTTTTATATATACCAATGAGTGTGGAAATGATATAAAACGTACACGAATTTAAGTTTTAAGAAATTTTTACAATTGTTGATACACAGTATTCTGAGCGACCGCCTTGCTTGAGTCGCTAGTTATCCGGCCCGGCCCTACGAGAGATGAAATCAAAACTTAGTCGATCGGGGTCCTCAATAGAGGATATATTGTCCCAATGCTGCTTAATTTAGAAGGAGAGAAAGGATGCGAATCCAAGCAATAGAGTTAAAGAGTCGATCCCTTTAATTACCTCTTGCAACTGTTTACATGATAAGTAGTATGAGATCCATTCGAATTATTAAAAAAGTTTCAACACGTACCAATAATTTTTAATATTAGTTGATGTATCAGAATTTCATATATATCAGCAGTATGTTGGTATTAATAAACAGGTTTGCAGATAAAATTCTTTTTAAAATGCTTTTGACATGCACGAGCATATCATGAGCTTATAGACTGAGGACATGGAAAGCGCAAGATTGAGTCATTGTTCATTTCCTCCCTCCGTAAAATATGCCCATGCATATCTCTATATCATAGTTCAAGTTTTTTCTATATGAATAGGATTTTAAATGCTAATTTATTTATGTTCACGAAATCTATATTTTAGATACACTAATAACAACTATATATATGCAAGTCCACCAATAAATATAAAATTAGTGAGAGAGAGAGAGAACCATATAATACATATATATATCACTGTAAGAAAACTGTTTATTTGTAACTAATTATTTCTAACGAAAATGATTATTTATTATCAAAATAAATTTATTTTGTCGCAAATAATCGTTATAGATGTAAGTAATCCATCACAAATGTATTTTTTTCTTGTAACGTGTGCTTTAAAGAACAAAAATCATGATAGAGTTGCAACTTATAGATAAATCTTTATCATTGAAAAAATAATTTCTCAATATTTTGAACTATTGATTGTCAAATAGTGTATTTAAATTAAAGTGAAAATTTTATTTTTTTATGCTAATTATATACAAAAAAATTATAAATATCAACTCTATATTAATTCTTCTTTAAGGAAGATCATATTTCGTTTTTTATTATATTGTTTTTCACAGTAGAAAGGCATGTGCAGGAAGGAATAGAATGGGATCTTTATGGCAGCTTTGTGAGGTTGAGAGAGAGATCAGATGCAGTAGTCAAAGGGGTTAATGACTTGAAATGTCATTTCCAAGCTGTATGCATGGCACAGTACGAACGTACGTTGTCAGGGTATGTACAGTAGGATGGCTTCTGTATGGGCATAGTTTAACCCAACCAACACACTACAGATCAGCTCCTCGGCCTCTCTCTCGCTCTATCTTTGACCTTTTTCATGAGGTAACTCATAATATGGCAGTCTTTGACAGTTATAGGAGTTCATTGTCTGTATACTGATTGAACAGAAGAGTGAAAACTGCATGGTGAGGAATACGAGATTTGATTATGCCTTTTCTTTCCATCTTTTCTTGCTTTGTTCTCTGTTCTGTCAAACCTGTAATGACCAGTAAATCATGAGTCTACGATACATAAAAGACCATGCATGATGGAGCTCTAATGAGGCCACTAATGTCTCCACCAAACAAAGAGACAGTACTATATATACATGGATTTAATGTTCTTCTATCTCCTAATAATTTTTTTTAATCAAGAATAATTGTATTCATTTTCATTTTAATATTATTTCTTAATGCTATATTAAGTAATTATAAAACTATTTATCATCTTTTACTTATATATATTAATCGTTTGACATAATATAAGAGAAGTATCAGAGGTTGATGAATAAGATGATTAGTACGGTAATTAACATTTTTCTTATGCCAACTAAGGGTCATGTAATGCATGAATATTTCTTCAACTATTTAACCAGTCGATACCGTACCCCGGCCAATGTGATAGTGTTGCTTCATTAAAAATAATATTAAAATTTTATATCATTATTCATAATTCAAAATATAGCGACACAAAATAGTTGTAAGTGTATCATTACTTTGAATCGGTTTTCGGAGTCAAAACCCATTAACTATTAATCATCTCATGAATTTGTAATGAAATATATATAGATTCATCATAACCTGCCATACTTTTCAGTAGTATATGAAAACATAAAATGTGCAATTAATTTCTTTCAATATATCATTGATCAGTGGTTGATTTTGTTTCTCTAAATTCCAGCTAATTTATTGTTTAGGCCACACACACACACACACACACACAATATATATATATATCATTGAGTTAATTAATGTAGCTAGGTATAACTTTATGTAAAATAGTTGTATATTATATAAATATCTTTTTTTTATTATTTCTAATTATTTAAAAATATCCAAAGTAGTACTGATCTCCCTTAATTAGGTAAAAATCCAACTTTTTTTTTTCTGTGTGTTTGGCCTAAAAATAAAAAGTAAACCGTCCCTGTGTGTTTGCCCTAAAAATTGGTGCATGTTGGGGACTCAAACCTCGTTGTTGGCATAAAAGTAGCTTTGGTTTGGCGGAACCCCATAAAGAAAAATCAAAAGGAAAAAAACGAATTTATATGATTACAGATGTAATAATAAATTATCTCCTTTCCAAAAGGAAAAAGCAAGTCTTTGATATTAAAATATTTCTATAATAATATATATATATAGAGGTAGTGAAGAAATGCTACGTGATGAAGGCAATATGATTAATATGATTAATTGTTCATGGAATTAATGATCAATGGTCAAGTGTGCAGTACTATTCTTTGTTGTTGATATTTTTATAATATATATATATATATATATATATATATATAAGACTTATGCAAGAAAAGATGGATTGACAGACACATGAAATATATGACGTTATAATATTTATTACTAATGTGTGAGTTTTTCGAATAGCTAAATGCTTTATAAATATTGTAAGATTATTCTTTAGTGTGTCTATCTCTCTCTCCCTCGTTTAAAGAATATTCTTGATGTGAAATTTAGACCATATTATATGCAATAATTAGTGGCAAATCTAAGATTTTTTCAACTAGCAATTTGAAATGAACCACAAGTTTGAAGGGGAGGGGCCCGTGGTTGCTTTGTTTTGTTTTCTTGGAGAGATCATGACATTAGCACCATCTCAAGAACAGGCCGGCCTGAGAGAACTATATATATATATGTATATAGGTGATCTTTTAAAAAAAAATAAAATAAAATAAAATTGCATCAATACATGACCGATCTACAACTATTTTGTACATTCCAAAAAAAAAGTGTAATTCGTCAATTATCGATCATGACTATATATGATTAGGTCGATTTACAAGATCAAGTTGCTCCTCTCCCAATAAAGTATATATTAGGGTAAAATTTTAAAGAAGAAAAGAGAAAAAGAGAAAACTTGGCTTTCTTTTTCCCCCTTTTTTGGGTCTTTGGCTGATGAAACACTTTTCTTGATCTCTTTTTTGCTTTGAGTGTTCAAATCTCTTTTTCCCTTTCCTCCTCTCCATATATCCCATTGATCTCTCTCATTCAGCTTTCATGAATCCAATCAAAATCTCACTTTTTTCTGTATGAAGGAAAGATATTAGGACTAGACAGCTTTAGAGTCATGAATCTCTAGGATAAGATTTTTGTCCCTCTAATGACTTTGATCTGAGATTTATAAAAATTTATATGAATTTCTCTGAGATCCGGAAAAGAGTACTGCCTATAAATGTTATAATCCATGTACGTGTAGTAGAATTATCCCCCCCACCTTTTTTTTTTCCCTCTCATTTTCAGTTTTCACCACTTTTAATAACTCTCTTGTGGTCCTCGATTCCATTGTCCATGGCCATCCATAACCTTTTCTCTTTTTTTTTTTTTGGCCCTTTAAGCTTGTTTGGGTATCTGATATCAATAATGATACACACACAATAAAATTTCACAACAATAGTGTTTAAATCATTTTCCATCTGATATTATTGGACTGAATGTCTAGATTTGATCCCACAGTATTTGCAAGCAGAAATTTGTGCCATTATCATTATGGCAAATTAACTCATGGCAATACTTGTTATGATCATAAAAGCTGAAAGTTTAACTAAATTAATACACTCTAATTTTAGGGTTTTCGGATCAATGGTTAAGCCTTTACAATTGATATCGAATGAGGAATCATGTCCCAAGTACGATTCATAGAGGAACCAACCTTCTGGATAGCTTACAATGTCGTGATACTATGTATACGCCTTTGGAGTACAATGTCTTTGACATTATGCATGGGATTGATGTTAAATCATTGAATATTGATATGTAAATAGAGCTAGCAAAAGGGAACCAACCACTGTAAGGTTGGGGTCGATAGAATGGGTTGCCGTGAACTTCAAATTCAGAAGCGTAGTATAATGTTTATAATGTTATAGTCCCAAGGCTCCATACTTGAGGTAGCTAACAGTCAATGGTTATCCATGGGTGGCAAGTAAGTTAATCTTCAATCAGGGGGAAAAAGAAGCAAATCGTCCAAAAAGCCTACGAGTGGCCTGACATTTTGTGTACATATGCAAACAAGAACAGGATGGATGATAATGATATCAATTAATAAAGAAAACTTCCATAGTCTTGAATTTCTTTTTCATTTTTTCTCTCTCTCTCCAATAAAGCACTGACTAGTGTGAAGTACATATCTGTCATTTAATGATACGAACTGCAAGCAGTACAAAAACAGGGATAACTTTTCTACCTTCTCTGTCTGAGATCAAACGAAGCCACAGCCATTAGTACAGGCCAGTCTTCAATGCCAGTTGACAAAAGCAGGCACTATTTGAAAACCCCATCCTGGCAGGATAGCAGTGGGAATAACAAAAGGCTGATCCATGACTACAAGCTCATCTCCTCGGGTAAGCTGATTTCAAGAAAATATAGGCTGCAAAAAATCAAAGAGATGCGCCTCAGAAATAATTAAAATGAGGAGAAACAAGCTGGACGCAAACTTATAGAAACTCCTTGATATTAACTCCTTAGCTTGACATGTAATTTTGATGCTACCAGTTTAAGAGTTGCCTAACTGTACGCAAACAACTTAAGACTACATTTTTCTATTTGCATTTTTCTTTGACTCTAGGTACTTGCATTTTCTTCTACCCTTGAAAATTCCTTCTTGCTAAGGGTAGCATACATGCAAAAGACAATTTAAGGCGGCATATTGATATTTTGCATCTCTTCTCTCGATCCCTTCTTATTTGGCCGATGATATAGAATTATACGGGATATAATAAGCGACTGTGATCTTCCAGCTGTTAATTATTTTTTTTCAACTCACAGTCAAGCAATTACTATTTTCCAGCAAATAGTATGTCCTATCAAACATGCATATAAAAATTTTGCAGTGGTAGCGGCAGTCACATTAAAATGTTGGATCTAACAGTTTCACTTTCCACTTGATATTTACAAAGGATAGGCGTGAGGTCTTCTAAATGGCATGATTTCATTTCTTTGGCAGGTATAAATGGCATAATTTCATAGGAGGAAAGCAGCATTCCCAACTGTAGGTCTGCCACTAGCTTTCTCCTTTTCTTTTTTAGTTTTTCTAAAAGAGTATACTATTCTTACAATTTCCATTTGAATAAAAAAACCAGAGGCTTTCCATTGGCCTTTGATCTGGAATTAATAGTAAATCATCAATTGATCCAAAAAACTTAAACATGAGAAGAGATGAATTTAGTCGTATATTAAATTGAAATGAGGTATAGTTTAAAGTTAGGACTCGAAATCTAGATCATTGCTCCAATACCACGTAAAATCACCAATTGGAAGGAGTGGATTTCAGGATTTAGTCAAGACTATAACAATTACCTTGCAGACATGAAAGCCATTCCAAAGAACACGGCCTTGACAGCTAGCTTCTGCCCAGCATAATCAAACGCCAGTGGCAGCATCTCATGCAGGGTGAGAAAAGCCATCACTCCACCAACTGAAAACAAAGAATGAATTATTACAAGAACCCATTATCATACTGTGATCAACTGGGATGATGAAGAAATGATCATAATGCTAACCAGAAGCAAGTAGGCCCTCAAGAATTTCAGGACTCAAGCTGCTTGGGAATAGATAGGCTGAAAATAAGATGTCAAATAATTTATTTCTCGAAGGAACCTCATAAACATCAAAGGCTCTCTCTCAAATTTAATTGTTCTATTCTATAAGGAAAAAACACAGCTGATTTGGAATTTATGCAGTAGAAAAAGCAGTTGACATACCTACAATTATAACACCCAGGGGCTCAGCAAAACCAGAAAGTGTAGCCAATTTGAATGCCTGCCATTTGCTGTGATTTGTAGAAGAATCAACCATTTTACAATTAAACCACATAGGTGATTTATATTTTTTTCATTGTAGCTTCATAAAATATCCTACCATACATATTACATCAATCACTATAGTGTCCATGGCAGCTAATTTTCAGCATAATGTGGTCAAGGGGGAATTCCTATATCGCATTACAAATTCAAATTATGCACTAAATACAATCCCATCGGGGCCAGATGGAACTCTTGGATATATTAGCATACACGTAAGGTGGCCTGAAGCTCTTATTTTGCTTTGGGAAGGGGACAAAACAAGGGAACTCATGTTCAGAAGGGGACTAAAATTTCAGATCCACATTTTTCAGTAATGGGGAAAAAAGAAGCAAGTTCTGCCTTTGAAGGGTTACTGCTTGTAAATACCATTACTACCTGAAAACTACTGTTGGAAACTCCAAGGCTCTGCTTACTAAAAGGTACACAACCATAGAGATCATCTCCTCCAACACAAGCAGCACTACCTTTATCACATTAGAACTACTGGACGCCACCATAACAGCCAACAGTATGATCACCCCTTTACAACTGCTCTCTACATAACCAACCTAACAATTTTTCACACACGATTCCAGCAATACTTGCATAAGCTGACCAGCTATAGTCAGCTTACGATTGCAACAAAAGGAAAATAAATAGATATTTGAAAAAGAAGCAAAATACTTTCAGTTTATGCATTTCGAATAGTTATATATATTTTCAGAAAGCTGAACTAATTGGTGCCTTCAAGGATTCTCACCTCTGTGTTGCAAAATAAACAGGAAGTGCAACAGCAACACCCTGTGAAAGAGAAAGGGAAAAATGAAATGCCTCAATGGTCCTTTATCAATAGAAGAGTACTTGAGTTTGTAAAGATAAAGGAACAAGATATTCAATGTATTTTAGTTCAGTGCCACATAAGTGTTAATAAATGATTGTTATCATCATATTACTATTACTACTAATCACTCAATTAAGCTTTGAATTACTAAAGATAGGAAGAAATTACAACATTGAACAATGGATTGAATCTTATGAGTAAAATTAGGATGCTCCCCTAAGCTTTCAAAATCATTTTTAAAAATCAAGCTGAAAAGAAGGTACCAGAGCAAACTAACTCAATCATATAATCTTAATTTCATGGACCTATCTAATTTCAGTTCAATTTTTTGTAAGAGTAATGCTACTCATCATCCCAATTCTCATCATCCTCCTATCATCCCATGATGTGGCATTAGATGATTGGAGACTATTTATTATATTTCACTCGTGAACCTATCATCTAATGCCACATAATGGAATGATGAGAGGATGATGAGAAAATAGATGATGATAGATTTCTTCTTTTTGTAATATAGCACCAACAGAACATACACAAATAATAACATGGTTTTTATGGAGGTCTTCTGTGAGAATATTGTAATTTGAAATATGGGAAAAAGAAAACAGAGCCAAAAAACCTTTAAGAAAGTGGTAATTCCTTACATGGATCAAAGTTTCATTTGAAGCTGCTTTGAAAATGTAAAAGCTTTATACAATTAGTTGTACAGCCAACCAATCTACCTAACAAGGTAGAAATAAAATTTGCCGTGCTTGATTGTGTAACTGTTTCATCTGAAGGCTCTTCATTATAGTCTAGGAAGCATTGTCCAGGAGTCCAGGTTTATACTGTCCTATATTCATTCTTAATGTCCTTCCCTTTCTTTGGATATCTAGATGAAAAGCCATGCAATACTGATTAACGCAGATATAATTTTAAAAATCATGTCCATGTTCAAAATTTGTCCTTGCCAAAACTCTCCAGAATTCCTGATTTTAAAAAACTTCAGATCTAGCCTAAGAAATACAAAGTTTGAACACATTCTATGCACCTAACAACTCAAATAGTAAATCTTTCTTCTGAAACTCAAAAGAATTTGCTACATTTATTAAAAAACACCAAACGTGTTGTAGATTTTGAGTGGTCACCCATTACTAGGGACACATGACACCCTATTCCTGGAAATTATTATATTACATGCATCAAAAGACATGAACAAAGTTGTCTTGTAGCTCATGGAATCAATCATGATCATTGGTAACAAATACACAAACACATCTAAAGACTGCCAGCATAATGTATGTTTGTGTCCACTATGGCTAATATCTAATCATATGCTAAGCTACGGCAATCTTCAGGTCAAGTTTGGCTACCAATATCTTACGCTATTTCATCAAAAAGGAAGTAAAGGACTGGTCTGTTAAGGTATTAGTAGTAAATATGGTAATCTAGAATTTGTTAGCTAGCAACTGCAAGTTATAAATTACTTTTATCATGGCAGAGTGCAAGCATCCAAAAGAAACAATGGCACTCTACACAAAACAGATATACTAAAGAACTGGAGAATCAGAGAACACATACCTCTGGAATGTTGTGCAGGGCAATGGCCAAGGCCAAATTGACACCAACACGAAGACCCTGTAAAAGAAGCATGACTATGTTCATAAACACCCAATTCCTGTGAAATGACAGTATTTTAACTCAATGAATTCAGGAGCACACATTAGCAGTCTCAGGTTGCACACAAAACAGGTTGTACGGCATCCAATTAATTCAACCTATTTTAAGAACCACAAATGAACCTAGTTTCTATATAAGTCAACTAATCTGAAATATCAAAAGATTGAGCATCAAGAACATAAGGAAATATTGCCACCGCAGTCAGATTTTCATTAACTAAAAAATCCTCATAGATTCATTTTAGTTGGAGACCTATAGTCTAAAAGAAAGGTCCTGACGTCTAAAAAATTAATGCAAGTATAACCTCAAAGAATTATCACAACCAACTAGATGGTAGATCTTAAGATAACAACCTGACCATTCGGGTCGTGCAGAATAAAACCTAGAATGACAAAACCCTAAACAGTTGCTGTACTATATGTTAATCCAATAATAATAGACTTAATAATTAGTTTTGCAAAATGATAACTAGTTCTCTCTCTCTCCCCAACTCCCCCCCCCCTCTCTCTCTCCCTCCCCCCTCCCCCCTGCATGAATAATAACACAAAGGGAAAATCGAATTCATATACTTCACCGTGAACCTCAAAAGTATAATGATAAGTGAAAGATCATTTTTTGTCACATAAGTAATTTAAACTAGGCTAAATAAACCAGAAATCTAGTTCAGTTAACAGAGCATGCTCATGACGATGGACATAAATTATACCATATAATTTAGCTCAACACCCCATGCAAACACAAAAAAAAATCTTGCAATACCTTAATTGACCCAAGGAACACTGCCATTCCTTCAGGAAAATTGTGCAAGCTTATGCCTGCAAATTGTAGGGAACAGATTTTTCATTATATGACCAACATATGATTTTTGTTTACATTTAAAATAAGCAATAGATAAAAAAAACATTAAGTTTTGCTTAACACTTCCTAGAGCATATAATATTGTATGAATAGTACCAAATCATTTATTTGTAAGCATTGTATCTAAAGTTGTAATAACCATGTCGGGATACTTTACCCAGAAAATTATCATCACAGACAATTTCATTGGCAGATCATAATATCTCTGCAAAATTACATCTGCTACCTAATATGCACATGGTGTGCTATCAGTTTTTATAATAAGTAAAAAGTAATTTTATTAGAACCGAATGTACAGGTGAAGCCCACATACACAAGAAGTATACAAAAGCAAGCACCTAAATACATTCTAAGAAACAGAAAGCAACAACAGAAAATCATGCCGAAGCTCCGTTAATCACTAAAACAGAAAACCAAAGCAATAAAGAGTGTGCACAAAAAAGTTCCAGAGTTGCTCCAAAGTACGCTCCTTATCATTAAACACCGCTCATTCCTTTCCATCCAAATGCACCACATAAGACACAAATGAAACATCTTCCAAGCCGCATCCACTTGAGAACAACCATGAAGCCTGTTCCAACATGCAAGAAGATCAACCACTCTCAAAGGCATCACCGAAGCCAAACTGGTTCTACAAATAATGACATCCCATAAAGCCCTAGCCACCACACAATGCAAAAGTAAATGATACACGGATTCCCCATGCTTCTTGCACATGAAACACCAATCCATAACTATGATACCACGCTTCCTTAAATTGTTCAACGTCAAAACTTTCCCAAGAGAAGCAGTCCATATATATATTTATATATAAAGGAGGTCTCACTTTGGAAGACATGTGAAACCTCCAAATACACTTCCAAGGAAATAGAGAACTATTATGCAAAGTGAACAAATGTCAAACCAAAAACAGATCCTAGATCCCTCTCCAACAGCATAACTAACATGGCTAACAAAACTCTCCCAGTCCTTTCTAATGAACTTCCAAAGACCTACACCATACATCCCCTGTACTTCATTAGAGCACCAACCCCTCAAGCACTACCATATTTCTGGTCAATAACCTCCCTCCAAAGCAACTCCCCTTCCGATTGATATCTCCATAACCACTTCCCCAATAAAGCTTTGTTAAAGATCCTCAAGTTACAAACCCCCAAATCTCCAACTGAAATAGGAGAACAAACTTTATTCTAACTAACAAGATGGAATTTAGTTTACTCACCCATTCCATCCCACAAGAAAGCACAAAATAACTTCTCGATCCGATTGGCCACCCTTGCAGGCAATGGAAACAACGATATAAAGTAAGTGGCAAGATTGGAAAGAGTACTCTTAATTAAAGAAGTTCTGCCCCCTTTAGATAAATATAACCACTTCCAACCAGCCAACCTCTTCTCAACTTTCTCAACCCCATCCCATATAGCATTAGTGCCCCCAAGGGAAGGCCTAAATATTTCAAAGGTAAAGAAGAACCTTTACAACCCAACAAACTTGCCAAACTATTAATATCCCACACCACCCCCAATGGAACCATTTCCGACCCCCCCCCCCCCCCCCCCCCAAATGGAAACACAATGCCTAATCTATGAACACCACCTTTCTCCAAAACTGCATCTCCCAAGTATGTAGAAAAGGAAGTACCAATTCACATGATCATATGCCTTTTCCATATCAAACTTACAAAGAACACTAGGAACACCCTCCCTCATATGACTATCTAAACATTTGTTACCAATAAGCACCAAATCAAGGATTTTTCTCCCCCAAACAAAGGCATTTTGGGGCTTAGAGATAATTTGCTCCAACACCTTGCTCATACGATTTGCAAATACCTTTGAAATTATCTTGTAAACCCCACTCACAAGACTAATAGGTCGAAAATCCTATAACTCTAAAGCCCCAGGTTTCTTAGGAATGAGATCAATGAAAGTAGCAGTGAGTGATTTTTCAAACCTTTTAAAAGAAAAGAACTCCTGAAAAACCCGCATCACATCATCTTTCACAATCTCCCAGCAAGCTTGGAAAAAGGCCATTGAAAATCCATTTGGACCAGGATCTTTATCCTTAACTATCCCACTAATCACCTGAAAAACCTCATCTTCATCACAACACATGAAATGGAACTTGATGCATTATCCAAGTTAGGGATATAGTCATGGAATGCCTCCCTGTCACAATATAGTTGGGGTCTGACTCCAGGCTGATGTGTGCCTTTTAGTTTGTCAAAAAAGTAACTTTCCACATGCTAACTGCTTTTTTGGTAAACTTAGATGAATTTGTATGAATATCTATTCAAAGATACATTACAATAAACTTTATACGGTACCTAGAAATGAGATATAATGATTCTTTGAGGGCTCCTTCAATAACAGAACTGACTACCATATATTTTAACTTTATATTTATCAACTGATGCGATAAAGTATAAAAGTGGCAGCATAAAATATAAATGATTTGGGGTCCACCTACATATGAGATAGACTAATTCAGGATTCCACGCAGTAAACAATGTAAAGGAGCACCCAACATGGGCAAAAAGAAGCTCAACTGTCAAAGAGGGCTACAAAGATTATTCACACAGCCGATCCCAATGGTTCCCAATCAAATGGTAACATTTTTTGGCCTTGTCAGACTAATAGGTGGTAGAAAAATGTATATTGCAATGAAATTCAGCAGAGTAGCCTGAACATTATGGCAGACCTTACTTCTCAAAGAAAATTAAAAAAAAAAAATGCTAAGAAACAGAAAATTCCAAGGACTGAGAACCATAAATTTAATCATTTATCCTATGTCTTTATTCAAGGCTACTTGACTTAAAGGTAGAATAAATTCAGCAATCATAGTTTTCAGTTCAAGAACATATGCAATTAATTTCCGAATAATCCACATCACAATCTATGAGGAGAGTTAACAATTTCAATGAGGTTACCTATTGCTGTAACAATCCCACTGAATAAAACTTGACGGCGATGCTTTTTCATAATGTCCTTGCCACCTTCATCTCCCGTTTTCTGTGCTTAGGAAATTGGAAAACTTTCAACTGCTTTTACTTTATTGAGCCATTACAAAAATATTCAATCATTGATAAAAGAATTATCAGGTAGAAAGATAAGTCGCAAATACCTTTTTACTTTTTACATCTGAAACAGGGGCAAGCGTTGGTTCTGGAATAAAATTAGCAACAACAGCGAAGAATATGACACCTGCAAAAAACTTCCTTGCCAAGAATGTAGAATTTAATTTGACTATATTTCCTTTTTACTTATCAAGAAAAAGAATGTAGAATTTAATTACAATGATGAAAATGAATAAAACGTGTGATGGAATTGAAGGATTTGAATTTTATGAACATTGGAGTATAGAGCTTACCCAAAGGTTGCCTTTTAAGAATCCAATAGAGTTCATGGCGTTATGAGCCAAATCCAGGAATGATATGCTCAGCATCAGACCTGCAGCAAATCCCTGTAAGGAAGAGATAATCATACCACACAATATCTCCAAACATTCATATTAATTGTAACTATTCAATCTGTGATCAAAGTAAAGATCGTTATCCTGCAATTCTATTATCAGTTTAACCTAGTCAAGGGTATCTAGATAAATAATATACTTGGATAGAATTAAAATATTGGCTAGAATAGGATAACAAAACTACAAAAATTAAGGAAACGGGTAACGACCCAAGAAAGGCCCAAGCCACATCTAGGCCCATACTCCAAAAGAACTAATCAATATTACAATTGAAGCTCCTTGGAATGATTATGAAGGACTTTGAGTTTCTCCCTCTGTAGCAATGTGGGATCTCTTCCACCACTTTCCTATACACAATCACACATCACACAATTTGGGGTATTACAATCTCCCTCCTTTAAATCCCCAACGTTCTTGTCAGGTCAAGTCCATCATAAGTGGCATGGATCAAGTCTCACGCTTTTAATTGAGATGGCTCTGATACTGTTTATAACGACCTAAGGAAGGTGTAAGCCACATCTGGGTCCATATTCCAACAGGGCTGGTCAATGTTACAGTAGGAGCCCTGTGGATTATTATAAAGGGCTTGAATTTCTCCCTTCCAAGCAAATTCAGATCCCATTCACCACTTGCCTATACCCATTCACACATCACACAATTTGGGGTATTACAAAATGAGAGGTATCACACGGCACAGGCAAGCAATCTAGAATTTTGAATTAAGAAATAAAGTGGCTGATTGCTGATCATCACCTGTAAAATCCCAAGCATCTTCAAATTGGGAGCCTGATTAATAATAACAAAAAGTGCACCTGTTCAACATTGAAGGACTTCAAGTTAGACTACGGAAAAAAAAATCTTAAAATTCATTAGTTACATCCATTACTGAGGCCATGAGGTAACCACTCAACGAAGTCTTGATCCCAAAACAAAGCCTAAGTTACAGACGAGTAAATGAAGCGACGAATTACAAGTATTCAGCAGAATGCCATTACTTCAAAGTTTTGAAATTACAGGCCAATTAGAAGTAACACATTAACCAATTCCTTCAATATCATACTTTTAACCACTTGAATTCCAGAAAAAAGTCAAATAGGGAAAGCGAATTTCAGTTAACCGTACCCAAAAGCACAATTGAATTATCAAATGTAACCCTCAAACTATATCCATGAAGTCCTTCTTCAATAGTACAAAAAATTGTAATTTTTGACATTAGAAGTTTCGCACACCTAGAGAAGTACTCATTCCACCAACAAGCGAGAGCGCAAGGGCCACCAAGACCTGGGAGTCCATAGCGGCTTTTTCGTTTCCTTTTTTTTCCTGTACCCCAAAATTCAATCTCGAACACCAAAAACAAGTGACAATCAGCAGAAAAATGTGGGGCTTGATTCAGTGAGATGCAGATTGAGAGTTGGTAACTGGGCACTCCACCAAAGAAGCTATTTATAAAAGCTCTGGAAGAGAACTGGGAAATCTACATAGTAAGAAGAGAGAATTCGCTGTGGTGGTACAAGAAAAATTAAGAACACAGAAAACTTTGCTACAATAGTGGAGCATCCCCCATCTTCTGCAACTAGCTTTGCTTGGTCATTCCCGTTCATATATGCCTCGGTTGGGTTGGAGCTGACAGTGCAGTGTAAAGGCGTGACCCGAGCCCAATAAAAGTCGTCGTGATGGGAAGTGTCCTATATATTAACGAGCTTACCAATTGGAGAATGATATAGCTGCCGCTGGAGCTCCCGTTCATTTTAGTATGTGTTTTTTTATATATATTTTTCAAGTTATTTTTTACATAAAATTTTTAATATTTTTAAAAAATAAAATAAATTTAGAATATTATTAAAAACCACTTCTTTAGTCAGAAAGTACCAAAAAAAAAAAATCATTAAAAAATACTTCCTTAATCACGAAATAAAAATAAAGTTTATGATTTTTTTTTATTTTACCTCATAATTATAGAAATATTTTTTAATAATATTGTGAATATTTTTTATTTTTTTAAAATATTTAAAATTGCTAAAAAAGTATATATAAAAAAAACACATAAAAAACACATACCAAAATCCAGCAGAGCCCCAATGGTGGCTCTAGCATTATTTCATAAAAAAATACATACTAGAGCCAGCAAGAGCAGTTCAAGTATATAAAATTTAAGATCCAGAATGAAAAGAAATAAATATATAAAATAAATATTCAACAGTTCAAGTAAACTATTCAAATAATTTAAATGTATAATAAATATTATGAATATATTTATATATAATATCTAAATCTTATTATTAAGAGGGTGGAGTTTAGACAATGAGATGAGAAGAGATGATTTTAGATGAAAGTTAAAAATTGAATAAAATATTGTTAGAATATTTTTTTAATATTATTATTATTTTAGGATTAGAAAAAGTTGAATTATTTATTGTATTTTTTGTGAAAATTTGTGAAAATTATAATTATAAGATGAAATGAGATAGGTTGAGATGGTTTTGGTATCCAAACCTTAGGCCCCTTTTGGATTCAGAAAATGTTTACTCTCATATCTTCTTATTATTACAACTTTTTTAAATTTTCACACAAAATATAATAAACAATTCAACTTTTTCAAATCTCAAAATAAAAATAATATTACAAAATAATATTCTAACAATATTTTTTCAACTTTCATATTTTATCTAAAATTATCTCTTCTCATCTATGAATCCAAACCAGCCTATCAAATTTAAAGAAAGAAAGAGAAAAGTAAAATATTTCTATGAAAAAGATCGTTTCCGGAGTCTTATGTTTTACATCCCAAATTATCCAAGATTTTCCATTTGGATATGAGAAGTGTTCATCTCATTTCATTATTACAGTTTTTTCAAATTCTCACATAAAATATAATAAATAATTCAACTTTTTCAAATATTAAAACAATAATAATATTAAAAAATAGCATTCTAAAAATATTTTATTCAACTTTCATCTCAACTCACTATCTAAACAGTACCTTATACTTTATACCTAATTTAACTATGACTATCAAGGGTTATGTATTTGGGTAATTAGATAAGATGAAAATTTCGTGAATAGTAGTTAAATAGTTTGAGTTAAGAGCTTTTATTGAGTTTTAGGAAATAAGAGAAAAAAATTGAGTAAAAATATTATAAAATTAAAGTATTTTTATAATATAATTTTTAAATATTATATTTATTTTGAAATTTGAAAAAAATTGTATTGTTTTTTGTGTTTTGTTTGGAAGTTTAGGAAAATTATAAAAATTAGATGAAAACGTTGAAAAATTGAAATTAAAAAATATTTGTATTTGAGTGATCATGTTTAGAATAAAAATTATAAGAAGTTTTGAGATGAGATAGGATCATCTTACTTCCCAAACAAACCCAAGATAAATAAAAATACATTAAATGATATGACACAATTTTAATGGCCATATCTAAATATATAATGTAAGATGTCAATTCTTAGGGTCAATTTTAATAGTTTGGAATAGCAACCCAAAATGTCAATCTAGTGTTAATTTAATTTAATAATTATTAAATTTAAAAGTGGATGCGGTGTAAATATGACTTCTACGCCCTACAATATTCAAAATTACTACATTATTATTCTCATATGTAAAACACACGATTAAAAAATAAATTTATAAAAATATTAAAAAAATACAATTGGATTTGTAAACTTCATATGTTTATGAATGGAATAACGAAGAGATCAATGCACATATGCACATGAATATATGCACCAATTTTCCTTGTAGTATGCAAAAGAAAAAAGACCTAAAACACTTCATGTATGTATTGCATATATATATCACAAAGATTACAATATTAGTTAGCTTATCCCTCTCTATTTTCTACTTCATGCTGGTGTGATTGTTTATTTTCTTTTGGTTTGTAAATTACTCTGAATACTCCAGTTATGAGAAATGTTATTCATCATTCCCACACCACGTATTCTTTTTAAAAAAATTGGAATTCACCATTAAAAAATATATATAATTTTTTTCATGTAGATCCTAAATTTTCTTACATTTTTAAATGAAGTATGCAAGATAATTTGCATATTCAAGTCACATGATTAGTTCGTGGGTTTATTTTTATGTCTACAACATTTCTCTTATATAAATAAGAGTTTTTAAATGAATATCACTACAAGAAAAATGAGTATTTATATATGACGAATTATTTGTAATGAGAATGACTATTTACGATAAAAACATATTCATTTTAATAGAAAATAATCGTTTTCATAGAAAATAATTTCTACAATTAATTAGCAGTTTTCCTATAGTGCATTTTCTATCAAAACCTTCTAAATAGCTATAGGTGGCTTGAGATAATACATACATACATATATATATATATATATATATATATATATATATATATATATATGTATTATATGTATAATCTGATAAATGGATCAGTTACTCCGTTCCGTTGTTAATTTGAAGCTCGGTAATTGCACTTTATTTTTTATAAAGTGCAAGCTGGTAATGTCGATCACCATGCAATTTGCATGCTGGCCTGTTTCTTTCCATCCGGCCTAGTCACTACCCATTATGGCTTATGCTCCTTCCTATGTACATGATGACAATCTTTAAAGCCCAGTTTTTGATTGCCTTGAAAGGTGAATTTTAGTTTGTAATAAAGACAACTCCTTCTTATATAAGACAAGACATCCACGTCGTGGACGGCGTATTGTTTTATATATCAATACAAAAAAATTACTTATTTACTTTTAATTATTTATCATAAAAATGATCATTTTCTTTCAAAATATGTCAATTTTCATCGCAAATAACTACTCACAAATACTTATTTTTTAGTGTATATATTGCAATCAAGTGCTATGGATAGATTTTTATGTATTACTAATAATCCGACTATAAATAGAACTAGGCCTTTGTGAGCTCGTGTATGTATTGAAATAGATATCTCAAAAAATTTAATTGATGGTTTTTGGGTGGGAACATCGGAGAATAATGGCTTTTGGCAGCTTGTGGTATACGAAAAAGTCTACCTACTACTCCAAATGTAGGCAAGGGCACTATGCAAATGTTTGCACTACAAAAAAAAAAAAGGCATTTTTCTCACGAGAATTTTTGTCTGAAATAGTCAGCATTATTGTCAGAAATGACTATTTCCTGCCATTTCAACTCGTAGGAGACTCCCTAGAAATAACTGGCAATGAATACTACTAATAGCCGCAAATTAAATTGTTGTCTCAAATACTATTATTTCTGGCATATGATAGTCGTTGGAAATATTGAGTTTTTGTGAAAAATATGTCACACACGAGTGAAGCTTGCTTAAGAGAAAAGTTTGTTGTGGTGAATGATATTGCCTGAAATGCCTATTTCAGACAAAAAATATTTTCAGCAATTTGTTCTCATTAGAAATAGTCTTTTACTAAATTAAAAAAAAAATACTAACAAAATAGTATCATAGGCTCACATCCTTATACCTAAAATACATAAAGAATGTGAACAATATATTACAAAAAAGAAATACTTGAAATACAAATAACAATTTTTAGGTAGTTTTAAAATTAAGGGAAAAAAATAATCACAAGTACTAAACACGGAAAAATGCTGGGAAGTCCAACACCACAACTTTAATAAAAAAAAAAAACCAATTCATTGTGAGTATTTGTGCAAAAGTGAGTATTTGGGAATCAATTACATAAATATTATTATTTTTATGCATAATAATAAAAGCTTTCCAACTTTTTGTTTTTATAAGAAACATTAATCTTCATTCAAGATTAACAATTATAGGCATCTATCAAGCCAAATGGCCTGAGAAAAAAAGTTTGGAATACAATCACACCACATCTCAATACTATCAACCCTCCAAGCATTACGGGCAAACTGATGAGTTGCTATATTCCCTTCTCGATACACATGATTAAAAGAACAGCTTCCAAAACATTTTTTCAACCTTTGTACCTTTGCAAATAGGATCCCAAGAATAGAGTCTTCCATATTGTTTACTTGTAGAGATTGCACTAGCAACAAACAATCACTTTCAACAATTATATTCGATATACCCATAGTGGAACACAATTGGAGTCCACGGAAGACTGCCAACAATTTTATAGCCTCTGGATCTTCCACTTCACCTTCTATTTTACCTGCAGTCATCACCGCATTTTCTAAAATATCTTTAAGAATGACACCTACTCCCGCTTTTTGGAGACCCCCAAACATAGCCCTATTTGTATTAACCTTGAAAACGCCAACTGGAGGAGCCTTCCACCTTAGATGATTTTTGAGTTGTGCTTTTGGTTTTACTAAAATTGTTTTGAAGCTGTGTAGAAGATCCAATGCGTGATTAGTCACTTGTTGAGGACTCAATTTGATTTTGTCAAATTCCATCTTATTTCTTCTATACCAGAAACCCCATGCAAGATTGAAAAATAGGGCCAAAATGTTTGAATCATTTCCCTCCATAATCTGCATAGCTAGATCCATAACATTTAAAAAAGTCACCTGAGTTAAAAAAGAAAGTTGATGTTTCCATAACTCTCTGAGCTGATTGCAAAAGAAAATAACATAAAGAACATCCTCTACTGGATATGAATAGAAACTACATGGTGCTTCATTAATCACATGCTTCTTTAACAAATTATCCTCTGCAGGCAAACTCTCTGTACAGGCACGCCAAGCAAACACTTTGATTTTGTTAGGTACATGCATCTTCCACAAAAATTTCCATAATCTCTGTTGTCTACTTGTAGCAGACGATTCTGCTATACCATTCTCCAGTTGAGAATGAATAAACTCATAACAACTTTTAACTGAGAAATGTCCACTCCTCTCATAATTTCATATCCATTTATCTGTTGTTTCTCCAGGATAAATCATCACTTTTATAATATCTACCACTATTCTTGGATTAAAAAGAGTTCTAAGCTTCATAAGATTCTACCACCCTGTTTCCTCATCTATTATAGAAGCCACAACCTCTCATTTGTTCTGTATTTGCAAACCAGGTACCTGATCTAGGGATTTATGCCCTGGAATCCAATGTTCAGTTCACAAATGTGCAACTTTCCCATCTTCAATCCTCCATCTACATCCATCCCTTAACCATTTTTTAGTCTCTCAAACGCTCCTTCAAGTGAAGGAAGGACAAAAGCCTAAACTGGATTCCATAAGCTTTGACTTGAGAAAATACTTAGCCTTGATGAGATTATAAAGAACTAAGTTTTCATTTTGTAATAACCTCAAGCCTCGCTTTGCAAGAAGAGCAAGATTAAAGGTTCTAAGATCCTTGAAACCCGTGCCCCCTCGAGGCTTTCCATCACACATTTTTTTTCAAACTAACCTAATGAATCCTCATTTCTTTCTTTTTTTGCCCCCACCAAAATTTGGACATTAAACCTTCCAATTCTAAACAAAAACTAGCAAGTAACAAAAAGCAACTCATAGAATAAGTTGGAATGGATAAAACCACATCTTTTAGTAGAATCTCCTTACCCTCTTGGGATAACAGTTTTTCCTTACAACTTTGTAACTTTTGTCATACCCTTTGCTTTATAGAATGGAAAGCCCAAGATTTTGATCTACCTACAATTGATGGCAACCCATGATACTTCTCGTATTGCTGAGTTTCACTATTGCCCTATAACAATCGAATTTCCTCTCTAGCATCCACCTCCACATTGCTACTAAACACCACTGACGTTTTCTCTTTATTAATCTTCTACCCTGATACACCCTCATAAATATTTAGCACAGCTTGAACTCTTCTATTTTCCTCCACGTCAGTCTTGCAAAAGATAATACTATCATCAGCAAACAATAAATGATTTATGGTAGGAGCACCTCTACAGATTTTTATCCCAGAAATTTCTTTCCTTGCACTTGCTGCCTTTAATAAAGAAGTGAATCCTTTAGTACATAAGAGAAAAATGTAGAGAGATAATGGATCTCCTTACCTCAAACCCCTAGTAGGAATAACTGGCCCTTTTGATACTCCATTTACAAGCACAAAAAAAGAAACAGATTGTATACAAAACATCACCAAAGAAATAAACCCAAGGTGAAACCCCATCACTTGCATCACCTTGTTAATAAAGCTCCACTCAACCCTATCGTAGGTCTTGTTCATATCCAATTTTAATGACATATACCTTTATTTTCCCTTTTTCTTATGTTTTAAAAAATGCACCAATTCATAAGTTATAAGTACATTGTCTGTAATTAACCTGCCCAGTACAAAGGCACTTTGACTTTTCCAATAACACTAGGCAAAATTACTTTCACTCAATTGAAAATGACATTTGCAATCAGTTTATAGGTCCCATTACACAAACTTATGGGTTTATAATCAGCAACTAAAGTAGGGTCTTTGTTCTTTGGAATAAGAGTGACGTATGTATAGTTCAGAGATTGAGGAAAAACACCCGACTTTAGAGCATGTAGCACTACTTCAGTAACATATTTTCCCACCAAATGCTAATATTTTTAGAAGAATACTGGGGACATCCCATCTAGACCTGGAGCTTTTGATGCATTCATTGCGGATAAGGCAATCAAGACTTCTGCTTCTGTGTAATCTTTACTTAGCTCTTCATTCATAGAAGACGTAACTCTTCCAGCCAAAGATTCTAGAAAGTCAATAGCCCCTCTAGGATTGGAGCTCTTGAACAGATTCTTAAAGTAATTTAATATAACCCTATCCCTGCCTTCACCAAAATGCCACACCCTTTCCTCATCTTTTAACTTAACCATTCTTTCTCCACCTTTGAGAAGCCTTCATATGGAAACACTTAGAATTTTTGTTGCCTTCTTTTAGCCACAGAACTTTCAATCGTTGCCTCCACATTACCTCTTCTTTTTCAATCCATTTTTGTATTTGCCCTCGAGCCTAATTATGACTTGTTAGGAATTCCCCCCATTGGGTTAGTGACCTGCAGCTACTCCATTTTTTGTCTAGCCATTTGTAACTGCTTTTGTACATTGCCAAAATAGTGCCTATTCTAACTATTCAGCTTTGTCCCACAATCTTTTATCAATTTCATTACATCCACCATACTAGCTTCGTCCACCTTCCTCCTCCATGTTGCCTTAATAATTTCTTCACAAGCTGGCTCCCCTACCCACATTTATTATAACTTAAACTTCCTTTAATATCAAGCATTACCCCTCTCTCCCTCATTAGTGACCCATGTGTAATTGGGGCATTTGGAAAATTCTCCCACCAGTGCATATTCCCCAATACTCTATCCAGTCTTTCACAAATGCAATGAGACCCTCCTCTCCTATTATTCCTTGTATACTTGTTACCTCGGGACCCCATATTCCTTAATGCACAATCATTAATCGCCTCCCTGAACGCATTAATTTGCTAATCGGGCCGTGGTCTTTCTCCTCACTTCTCATGGTGGTGCAAAATTTCATTAAAGTTGCCTACCACCATCCAAGGCTTTCCATTTTTTCTACCAATTTTTCTAAGCAATTCCCACGTTCTAAACCTTTGACTAACTTCGAGAAAACCATAAATGTCAGTCAAGAAGCAAGGACTTTTTTTAGGTTCGCCAACTTAAATCAAGGATTAGAAAGGAAATGAAAGTTACTTGATAAGGCTTTTTAACCCAAAGTGCACTTGTATTGGCCATATTAGAAGATTCATGGACTGGTTGCTCCCCTTGTGGTAGCACATACTGAATCCAAGAACCCAAAACAAAATGAAGATTAAGGTCTCATGAAATGATAAAATAACTATCATTACCTGACTATACCCTTTTTTAGTTTACTTATCTCCTACAAACAATTCAATCACTCTGGCCCCAATGCAATAACCCACCTCACAAATTGACAAAATAAGTTAAAAAAAAACTTCAAAACATGTTAACAATAATTCTACTGATATGCCAACTCAGAGTTTGAAGCTATTGAGACAGAGTCCAACTCACAAGTACTAAGACCAAGTCTTCAGCGGCAAAATCACAAACACATTTTTCACAAATCACAAGCCTTTAGGACTCTTCTACAGATAACTCCAACAACATGTCTTTCACAAATGTTGCTACCAAGAGATCAACTCAAAATGATTCATCACAAGTTTCAAATGTAACAAGTGACGATAAGAGGTAACAAATAATGATAAGATTAGATAACATCATTTGCTTTAAACTTGTAACATATTTAATTTATAAATAATATTGTCGAGCTCTCAAATGCATTCATGGGAAGCCAACTTCAGAAATTTTATAGAAGCAAACACAGTTTCTTCAATTAAAAAACAAGCTAACATACCTTTAGTAATAGACATACCAATAACAAAGAATAAAAGTTAAAACTTATCATCTGAAGCCATTATCTTCCTAATCCTATTTTGCAAACTCACAAATAAGACAAATAATTATAGACCACATCTAAATGTTAGGAAAAAATTATAAGTATGTTGGCTTCAGAGAAGCGCCAATTGATAGAAAATTAATTAAAATTACACTTTGGTCCTATGTGTAACATCCCGTATTTTAGTGTATTTTTAATAAAGAATTATTTTTATTAATTTAAAAATTGGTTCTCTTGTTTTAAAATTTTGGAGGTTTTGAAATATTATTTTATAATATTTTAAGTTGTGAAAATTATTTTTTTTAATGTGCTTTCTTGATATTATTTATTGTTTTGTATTTAAAGTGATCTTTAATGTAAATTGGTTTGTTTTTGGGTTTTAAAATTATTATTATTTTAATTAAGTATTTCACTGCGTTTGGATTATTTTATTTAGCTAATAGTTTTAAAATCTTTTTCGTTGGATCACTTTTGTGACCCAAGATGTGAGGGTTGAACCTTTTTTTTTTCCCCCCCCATTTTTTTTTTCTTCTTTTCTTTCTTCTCGTTCGTTTATTCCCGCGTAGCCTCTCTCTCTCCCGTTTCTCTTTCTCTCTCCCCGTGTTTTGGTTTCTCACCCAGCCCGCCACCACCGGTGGTCCCTCGCCCTCACCGTCGGCACCATTCGACTCCCCACCAACCGGCGACCTAACCCGTTTAATTTCAGACCACCCCGCGCTGGCATTAGCCTCCACGAGCCGTGCGAAGCCGCTGCCTTCCTCCTCTCGTTCCGCCGCCGTCCGGTCACTATTGGCCACCATTTCTTTACCATATCATCATCGACCCTCTAGTAACCCAATGGACCCAATCCCAGCTCCGATCTGTCACCAGTGAAGCCCAGCCAAGCTCATTTCTGATTTGACCTTTTTGACCTTCCATCGCCATTTCGGTCGCCACCCACGGCCAACCGTCACTTTCACTAGTTTCACCACCTTCCATAGGTCCTACCCTACAGTTCCCTAGTTTCCATTTGATCCCGTTGGAATTTAGGTTTATTGTGTATTTCGGCCACAGTGTTTTTACACTGTGGAGTTGCTGTTTTGGCGCTTCCAGCTCTTCTGTGATCCTCCGAAAAATATATTATAGCGCTGTAAGTATTTTCTAAACAATTTTTTGAGATTTAAATATATTTTTACATTAACTGATTTCACTGTATTCTGGTTGGTTCCGGACTGAGTCCGAGGAGTTCGTGGGTGGATGAATTTGAGGACGGAGTATTTGTGTGATTGGTTATATTGTGTTTTGGTTGGTTGTTGGATAATGTTGTTGGTTTGATACATTGCATATGCACGCATGTTCATGTTTGTAAATTGAAAACTGAGTTTTCATGTAATTGCATTTATGATCATGTGGTTATTTTGAAAACTGGATTTTCAAGTGTGGACTGGATTTGTAGGTGCCTGTGTATCACAATTCCAAGCCGAGATGGGGCATTATCTCGGTGGAGCTCCTTTAGTCACTCGGGAGCGGAATATACTGAGTGACATCCCTGGGTTGTCACTGGGCGACAACGAGATAGGACGAGTTACGTGCCGACTCCGTAGCCCTTCTGCTGGCAGGGGTTAGAGGATGACCTGGCCACGAACGCACTAGGTGCGGAACTGGGCATCGCTCGTTATGCAGCCAGGACGTGTGGATGGTCCATAGGGGAGACCATGGTGCATATGGATTAATGGATAAATGGAAATGGCTGTTTTCTGGAAAAATAACGTGAGTTGGATATGATTTTGTGTGTCATTTTCTGAGAAAATTATGGTTAATGTTTTGGGCCATTTTCTGAGAAAATGGTGGAAATGTTTTGATGGAAATATTTTGGGCCAAATGAGATTTTTGACGTGTGTTAGATTTCATGCATATTGTATCATATGTATGCATGGTTAGTTGCTTTAATATGTTTTTATCTCAAGATTGGTTGGGTTTTAACTTACATTTGGTACCATTTAATGGTACTGCAGATTTTGTTGATGATGATGCAGATGCTGAGCCTGAGGATTTGGCTCCACCGAAGGAGTGATCTGGAATCACTTATGTTATGTGCTTTTTAGCTCTTGTATTTATTTGGGACATTTGGTTTATGTTTTTAAACGTTTTGTATTTGGATATTTGTATTAAACTAAAATTCTGGTATTAGTTGACTGATTTATTATCCGCTGCGTATTTTTATTGTGTACTATTTATTTGTTGCACACACTTGACACTTGTCTTTGGGATGCGTGACCGAGTTGTCATCATCCTGACGTCACGATTCCTTAAGCTTTTTGTACGTGGGAGTCGGAGTGTCACACTATGTTCCTCTTACTCACAAAAAGAAACAAGTCGTAAAGCTTTCTACTAGAGATAGCAAGAACTTATGGTAATAAATTGAAAAAATCTAGCCCACTTTCTAGTGAAAGTGCCTCTTCTCAGTGAATAAAGGGGTTGAGAAAAAGTAGGACACAAAGAAACGATTTTGATGCCGATCGATCTTCTTCCAGTAAAAATGAGGGGAAATAGTACATATAGAGATCTTACTAAAATAGATTTGAGAGGTTTAGATTTACCTTAACTGAGGGGATTCCAAAGGAAACTCGTGAAAGTTTGTCGGCGGCTCGAATGGTGGTGATGATTGGAAGCTGAACCCAGAAGAGAGCTAGAACCCTAAAAATAAAGAGAGGGAAACAATTAGAGAGAGAGGGAGGGAGGGATAGAGGGAATAGGTTATGTGTGTGAAACTTTTAAAATGGGGATACGCTCATCAGGGGAGGAGTTAAAGATTTTAAAATTGAATTAGAGTGCAGCACAGTATGGTGAGAGACGTTATTTATGGGGAATTAAATATGACCACAAATCAATCTATTTTTATCCCTAAAAGGCATTTTCGACCATTAGATGTCCTGGGTATAACATATGTGCAATATGACCGCATACATTTTGCCGCATAATATATATATATATATACTTGTCGCAATTGTTAATATTTTCAACAAAATAAAGCGACGAGCTTGTTTTCTTGGGAAAAGGGACTTCTAGCTACATTTTTTTTGCTCTTTAGAAACAAAAGGCAGAAAATGCTGAATTCGTTTCTAGCACATGAATTTCTTGGAAACAAACTACTTATTTCTACACTTTTTCACTCGTGGGAAATGAAGTTGTCTGAAAAAACTATATTTGTTGTAGTGTTGTCGAAATGACTCTAAAAACAATCTTTCGGGTAAATCCACTAAACCTATAGGAAAAGCTCCAAACATAAGTATGTTGTTAAAAATCCTTAGGGTAGCCAATATGAAAGCCTTACAATGCTTTAGGAGGTTGATACGAAAGACAATAAGATATTACATGACGAAATGAAAGGTCAAACGGAGACAAGTAAACATGAGGTGATGGTGATAACTGGAAAGAATATGGAAGAGAAACTTCTTCATAATAATAGACACAACACAAAAAGAGTAGATATTGAAGACATTTCTACTGAAGAGGAAAAAACAGAGGAGCAAAGGCTTAATGTACAGGTCGAGATGTGTGTAAAGCAAACGTTCATTCAATCCAAAGAAATCTATGACAGTAGTCTCACAAAGAACAATATTGAGGCTACCTGCGAATTAGTATCGCCGTTTGAGGTGGATAACATGAGAGGCTCTAGCATGGGAGAAACAGATATGTCAAAGGGCCAAAATTCACATGGTGAATCAGATGAAGAATAGGACATTGTTACCCTGATTTCAAAATCTTTCAATTCTCTCAAAGATCTGGATGACGAGGAAGAACTATTACAGGCCATAGTTAGTTCTTATAAGGGGTATAAGTCAAATTCTGAAAGAGAAAAGCAAAAGGCTAGAAAGAAGGGTAAGAAGAAAAAATACTTGTCCCTAGTTGATGGGACTATACTTACGGATTATACATGATCCCGTAGACCTTGGTCTGGAACATTCATGGGATTGGTAATATGCCCACAATTGAAAAACTTAAGAAAATTGTCGGAAAGTTTAAGTCTAAATGATTGCCATTTTTTAGCCTTTTATTAGTTTCAAAAAGGGTGAAGCGATAGCTAAAAGATTGCATATGCATAATTTTATATCCAATGAAGAGCAACACGGTAAAATTTGGATATTTTAGACAGACAATATTTCATTTTTTCCTGTTTTTCATCAACAGGTCATTACAGGTTTAATTAATTGCAGTAATGTGTCGTACATGGTTTCTGTTATTTATGCGAGTTGTGGGTATTTAGATAGAACGATTGTGATACCCCGTATTTTAATATATTTTAACTGAATGATTATTTTAATTAATTTAAAGATTGGTCCTCTTGTTTTAAAATTATGAGAGTTTTGATATATTATTTTGTAATGTTTTTAAGTTGTGAAAATTATTTTTTTGATGTGTTTTTTTGTTATTTATTTACTGTTTTGTATTTAAATTGATTTTTAATTTAAATTAGTTTGTTTATGGGCTTTAAATTATTATTATTTTATTTAAGTTTTTCACTGCGTTTGAATTATTTTATTTAGTTTACAGTTTTGAAATCATTTTCGTTGGATCATTTTCGTGATTCAAGTTATGAGGATTGGATCTCATTTCTTTTTCTTCATTTTTTCTTTTTCTCTTCCTTTTTTCTTTTTTTTCTTATTTCTTCCTCCCTTGCCTCCTAGCCCGCGCACGACCCCCCCCCCCCCATTTCTCTCCCTCATTTGTGTGTTTCTACCCCCAACCGCCGCCCGGTGACACCACCCAGCCCATCTAAACCGCCACCTCCCGGCGACCACCCCCACCTCGATCTCCCTTTCCCACGCTCCCTCCTTTCTCTCCAAGCCGTGTGAAGCTTGATTGGGTTAGGGAGTTTCCTGCGCCGCCGTGTGCTACCGTGGCAGCCACCACCCCTCTCCTTCTCTTCCCCACTGACCAGCGACTCTTCCCTTAAATTTCCAGCCACTTTCGTGCCGCCATGAGCCTCCACACACAGTTTGAAGCCGCGTGGCTTTGTGTGCTCTAGCGCTACCGTCGCTTCACCTCCGGCCACCACTTCTTCACCACTTCATCCTCGACCTCCTAGTAACCCAATGGACCCAACCCAGCCCCGATCCGTCACCTGTGAAGCCTAACCAACCTCATCTTTGATTTGTGCATTTTGGCCTTAAACCGCCTTTTTCGCCGCCACCCATGGTCAAAGGCCACCACTACTAGCTTCACCGACCTCCCTAGGCCCTACTCTAGTAATTTCGAGTCTTGGTTTGACCCCGTACAAAAGTGGGTTTATGAGACCCACGGCCACAGTGTATTTTACACTATTCTATTGCTGTTTTGTCGCTTCTAGCTCATCCGTAATCCTTCAAAAATTATTATAAAGCGCTGTAAGTATTTTTCAAAGAATTTTTGAGATTTAAATGTATTTTTGCACTGACACTCATTTCTTGTATACTGGTTGGTTGTGTCAGATTGAATCCGAAGAGTAAGGGGGTCGGATGGATTGGAGGATTGAGATGTTTGTGTGATTGGTTATTTTGGGATTGATTGGTTTTTGAATATTGATGTGTCTGGTACATTGCATGTGCACGCATGTTCATGTCTGTAAATGAAAATTGGGTTTTCGTGTAATTGCATTCATGTTCATGTGTTTATTGAAAACTGAGTTTCATGTGAGAAAAAGAAAAAGAGACTGTAGGGATAATGGTAATCAGGGATGATGGTATAGTCCCGCCTGCGATTCCCACCTACGGTGCACGCGATAGAGATGGTGGTAAGCAGAGATGGTGGTGTTGTCCCGCCTGTAATTCCTGCCTACGGTGCATGCTGTAGGGATGGTGGTAAGCAGGGCTGGTGGTAGAGTCCCGCCTGTAATTTCCGCCTACAGTGCTCTAATGGGTATTTTTGTATGAAAAGAAATTGTACGGATGGTGGTAAGCAGAGATGGTGGTGTTGTCCCACCTGTGATTCCCGTCTATGCTGCACACGATAGGGATGGTGGTAAGTAGGGATGGTAGTGTTGTCTCGCCTGTGATTCCTACCTACGATGCACGTGGTAAGGATGGTGGTAGAGTCCCGCTTATGATTCCCGCCTACAGTAACAGATTTTGGGCCAAAAATGAGATTTTAGCGTGTGTTAGAAAATATTCATTTTCGAAAAAAATGATGTTTTGAGACTATGGCATATTTCATCACGTGCATGCATGTTGGTTACATTAATGCACTTTTATCTTGGGGTTGTTTGAATTATTACTTACCTGCGGTACTATTTTATGGTACCGTAGATTTTGATGCAAATGAGGACGACGAGCCTTAGGAATCAGCTCTGTGGAGAAAGTGGCATGTGGTTGCTTTTGTTTTGGATTGTGGGATTTGTTTCCCACTCATGTATGTATTTGACTTTTTGCTGTATTTTTGGATAACTGTATAACTTTTTCAGTAATACTTTTATATTAATAGTTTTGTATATATAAAAATTCTGATACTTAGTTGACTTATTTAATTATCTGTTGCGTATTTATTGTGCACTGTTTTCATGTTGCACACACTTGAGCACTTATCGTTGGGATGCGTGACCTGCATTTTTATCATCCCGACGTCACGATTCTCGCGTTGCTGTATGTGAGAGTCGGGGCGTCACAAGGATTCTCTGGGATGAATTACAACAAATCTCCATCCTAAGTAATAAGTGGTTGATATGTGGTGATTTTAATACTCTAAGAAGAAATTTTGAGAAGATTGGAGGCAGAGCTAAACCGTAAGTGGTTATGGTGATTTTAATAATTTTATTTCTCAATGCAATCGGTTGGAACCTAGTATTGATGGTTCCAAGTATACTTGGTGTAATGGGGGTGTGAGACAAGCACGTATATGGGCTAAGCTATACCGTACTCTAGTTTCACACGGCTTGCTTATGGATTTTCCTCAGTTATATATTGCGATCTTAGCTAGGACATGTTCTAATTATAGTCCTCTTCTTATTCAAGTCAAAGAGGAAGTTCTGAGATATGACCCTCTCATTTTTAGATTCATGAGGATGTGGTGCACACATAAATATTTTACGACAGTCATCTTAGATAACTGGAACCAACCCACTTATGGGGGAAGCCTCATGAAATTTGTTGCTAAAGTAAAAAGGTTGAAACCTATCCTCCGGACTTGGAATAGAGAGATTTTTTGCAAAGTGGAATTACATGTGCAAAATGTTGAAGATGAAATCATGAATATTGAGGCTTAATTAATTGCTCAGTATAGGGATGATCTTGAGTTGCAATTGCAGGCTAAGCATTTGGAGTTGGAACAATTTTTACTTCAAGAAGAAATTATTCTCAAGCAGAAATCACGTGTGAAATGGCTAAAAGAAGGGGATTCGAGCTCCAAATTTTTTCATGCAATTCTACAGATTAAAAGGAATGGAGAGATGTTACAACATATGACACTGTATGATGGAATGAAACTCAATTCTCTCCAGGAGATTCATGAGGAAGCTATTAATTACTTTTAAAATGTTCTTAATACAAAAGGGGTGCATCATATGGATAATTGGAAGGACCTATTTCAATCGGTTATCACAGATGAGAAAAATGCTACTCTTTGTCAAAGTCCTTCGTTGGAGGAATTCAAAATTACTTTGTTTGACATTCTAGAAGATACTAGTCCGGGACCTGATGGATTGGTTCTTGTTTCTTTATGCATTGTTGGGATATTATCAAAGAATTCCTTCTAGAAGCTGCCACTAATTTCTTTCATGGTTCTCTTCTTCCTAAATTTTACTCATCCACTTTTATTGTTATTATTCCAAAAGAAGACAACCCCTTGAGTTTTGCTAAATTCAAGCTTATTAGTTTGTGCACAGTGGTGTATAAAGTATTCTCCAAGATTCTGGTTAATAAGCTCAATCCTTTACTTCATAAAATTGTCTCAAAAGAACAATGTGCTTTTATCAAAGGCCGTAATATTCATAAAAATATTACTCTTGCCCAGGAGATGATTCAAAGTATGAATGCCAAGGTGTAGGGAGGTAATGTGATGATTAAAGTAGATATGGCTAAAGCATATGATAGACTCGAATGGAATTTTATTATGGAGGTGCTCCATGTTTTGGGCTTTTCTGCTAAGTGGAGACACCTGATATCAAATTGCATTACAGCTCATTCTTTATCTTTTTTAATGAATGGTATTAGTAAAAGCTATTTCCAATCTTCACAGGGGTTGAGATAAAGGGATCCGTTATCACCTTATTTATTCATTATTGCTGAAGAAGTCCTGAGTCGATTAATTAATAGAAGTGTTATAGAAGGGGAGGTCATTGGATTCAAAATGCACAGAGGATGCCCTATTATTTCTCATCTTCTATATGCAGATGATCTTATGATCTTTCTAAATGGATCTAATAATTCATTGAAGGCTTGCATGGATACTTTAATGTTGTCTGAGATCATTTCTGACCAGAAAGTGAACCATTCTAAATCTGCTATATATTTTGCTAATCAGACCTCTACTACTCATAAGACGATGGGGATTCTTACTATTGGATTTCATGAATGGTAATTTCTTTGCTTATATTTGGGTGCACCTATGTGTATGGGTAGAGTTCATGTTACTTATCTTGAGCCTCTAATTCAAAAAGTGTATAAAAAATTAGCCTCTTGGAAATTAGATTTACTCTTTAAGAGGGGTAGATTAGAGTTATTAATTCACGTGCTGGGCAGCATTCCTATACATATTCTAGCAGTGCTTAAAATGCCTTGTAGTGTGCTTCATAAGCTTAATTTGATTTTTGCAGATTTCTTATGGGGTAGTAGAGATGGCAAGAGAAAAAAGAATGGGTGGCTTAAGATAAAGTTTGTAGGCCCACGGAAGAAGGTGGGCTAGGAATATGAAAAATAGAAGACATGGAGAAAGCTCTTCATATGAAATTTATGTGGCAGTTCTTGTACTGTAATTCTCTTTGGGCCAACTTTTCCGTGCCAAATATAGTAATATGCACCACCCTTTCTTAATTTATCACAGGTCCGGCTATGAATCTAGTTTTTGAAAGACCTTCAAACCATTGTTGAAAATGGTTATTAAGGGTTCCAAATGGATTATTAATGAAGGCAATATCTCTTTCTAGTTTGAAATCTAGTTCTCTCTGGGCATCTGGGGTGAAATATCAGAGATCACTAATCCCTCTTCGAAAGTAGCCGATGTTTATTCTGAAATGGGAGAAAATTGGAAGAAAATATAGGAGTTAGTGGGGAATACCCTTACTAAAGATCTGAAATTAAAAAATGTCAAGATTGCTATAGATCTTGACATTTCGATATGGAGAGCTAAACAAAATGGTAATTTTTCATCTTCAACTTGGAATTACATTTGTGATTGTAGAGAGAAATTGGAGTGGACTAAATGGATATGACATTCTTTACTGCCTAAAAAAATTTCTATTTTTATATGGAGTGGTATGAATAACGGCCTCCCTTTTGAGAAGAATATTATAAAATCAAATATCTCTATGGCATCAAAATGTGAATGTTGTAAAGTGGCTTCCTGTGATTTCTTGGATCATATGCTTCTGTTGGGTGAGATTCCCATGTATGTTTGGATGGTATTTGAATCTACTCTAGGGCTGAATATTGGGCCTGCTCGTTCTTTTTTTTTTTTTGGGGGGGGGGGGGGGGAGATACATCAGTGGTTATCTAAGGCTCAAGTGGTTTCTCAAATCATTGTGGTGATCGGTATTCTATTGTCTATTATTAGTTGATTTCTCTAGATTTTCATATGCAAAGCCTGCATAGGATTCAGGGGAGCAAGTATACAATAAAATCAAGCACTTCCTAGCTTAAGTCTTATATACTAAATCGAATAAAAAATTTATCAAGGCTTCGGATAGTGCTATCTTACAACAATTCGGCTTACGGACTATACCTGTCAAGAAAAAGGAAGTTCAATTTCTATAATGGATGCGGCCTACACAGAACTTTATGAAACTAAATGTGGATGGTAATAGCATTGGGAACCTAGGAAGAAGCGGAGGTGGAGGAATTCTTAGAGATACAAAGGGTCATATGATTTGTGTTTTTACCAAACATTACAACATTAGTTCAAATAATATTGTTGAGATTCGAGTGTTATCGGATGGTCTGATCATTTGTGCACGAATGAATATAACTGATGTTGAAGTAGAAACTGATCCTAAACTTGTGGCTCAATGGTGGGATAAAGGTGGACCTGTTTGGTGGAGGAGTCAAGCTCATTGGAAACAAGATAAAACGATGGCGAGCTCGATAGTGATATGGATCACCCATTCTTTTCGAGAAATAAATCCCGTAGCCAACAGACTTGCCAAATTGGGTTCTAGTGGTAGAGAGGTTTTCTTTGAGTTCACTCACAATCTACTGAAAGACATTCTTGGGAGCTATTCGTATGGATAAGGCTGATTTACACATTTTTCGTAAGAAATAACAAGTTTGGTTACATGTTTGTTTTTCTTGCCTTTTATTTTATATCGGTTTATCTTTATCGTTGTTGCTTTTGATATTTTTGCTGTTTTCAAATGTACTATATAGTGTTTAGCCTTTTTCTAGTTAGTTTGGATGCTTGGGTTTGTTTTTTTTTTTAGTATGTGTAACCCTAGGTGTCAAGATGTAATCACGGTATTCCTCTGCCATAAGTGATGGCTATCAATAAAATTAGGGTACCTTTTTTTATTTTTAAATATATATTGTGATCGTTTTTTAAGGTTGTGTATTATCATTTAAAAACTCTACGTGCATTCACTTTTATATATTTCTTTATACATTTCACTAATGTGAATAACTATGTCACTTTTTTTAATATAAAATAATTGTTTTAACCAATTACATCAATGAAGTTGGTAGGGAGTAAGCAAAAATTATTGTATGTAGCATAAGTTACATGATCGATCCTAATTCCAAGACCTGGATTGTATCGTGGAATAATATTGCTTGGAACAGTGTCACAAAGTCAAAACCATAAATTTCAAGGTACATATATATATGGCGAAAGAGGAACCTTTGTACGTACTTGATCGGATTTATAAGCTAGCTAGCTGGGTCAGTTTTCGCTCGGCAAGTGATCAATAACGAAACTCGATCTGATGATCAAGAACCATTACAAACTGATCGAAACAGATAAAGTTGATCAAAATCAAATCCTAGCTAGCTTCTTAATTTGGTTTTGCAATGAAACTCAGTACTAGTAAGTAGTAACATTATAAAGAAACAAGCAAAAAAACAAAAAAGCAGTGCATCCATGCAGTAAAATATTTGGTTTTCTACACGGCCTAAAAGTTAGTTCCGGCCATGTCCACAGACAGATTTCCTCCAAACATCTTAGTCATTCCACATTGAGAAAACATTGGGATTCGATCCCTGAACCGAGTCCTCCGACCAGCCGCCATAGCCCCCAGAAGGCATGTCGTAGTCAACCTTCACGAGTGCGAGTTCATCCGCAGATCCCGTTGCATTGCCTGACGTGGAGTTAGAAGCCATGGCAACAACCCCATTCCCCAGATATCCTCCAGCACTGTAATTTCCACTAGAACTGCCATCATTCTCCATCACATGATGAGATGACGAAGATGATCCCATGTTCATCAAACCCTGAAGAAAAGCCGGGTGGCTCTGAAGGTAACTGTTGTAAAACGGAGAATTATTCTGGCCTGGCTGGTGAAGATTATAATTAGAACCATGTTGCTGGTGCAAGTGGAGCTGGGTTTGTATGTAACTTTGGTGGAATGAAGGGTCTTGGGTGTACTGAGAAATCTCCTGGTTTTGTAAAGTTAGCAAAGGTTGGGGTTGCTCAAATGGCGGCTGCTGCTGCTGCTGCATTAGAGGGTATGTTTGTAACCTGCTTGAACTTGAGCCACCATATTGATGAAAACTTGAGCCAAGGGCAATCATTTCTTCACGTTTTCTTGAAGATTCGATGGCTTGAGCCTCCTTTAGTCGTTTGGCGGCCCCTCCCCCAATCGGAAGAGTGTTGCTTTCGAGAATGCTCTTAACGTCATAACGATTCATGTCAAAGTTGGTGACTGCATTAAGGCCTCTGAACTTTATTGCTGCAATGTCATATGCTTCTGCTGCTTCCTCCTCCGTACCTTTATGATTTATATATTAAGAATTATTAAATAATGCATGGTGAAATCTTTATGGCGAACTTTTCTTTAATTTGTAATATTCGATGGAATCTTCTTAAAAAGTGCTTGCATAATCTATATATGGAGTTTTCTTTTTTGCGAGGCTAAAATATTTTATGTTGAATATTTTGAATGTAGATCATGACTTACTGAAAGTTCCCAAATAAAGATCTTTGTTTCCTGCAACTCTGCCAATTCTTGCTTGCCATCTTCCATGTTGATGGTGCCTGTTCAAATATGTTGTCATGAGAAAATGAGAGCGAGAGAGAGAGAGAGAGAATATAGAGCCTCTTTTCTTGTAATGTACCTTGTAACTCCGCGATACATGGATGCACCCCTAGAAAAGCCACTACTCTTCCTGAAATTGATCACCAATAGAAGAAAATGTAGAACTTAGTATAGTTTGTTCTCGTAACGATAAAACTCTAGGCCGGATCAAGCACATACGCTGCATGTAACGAATATCTTCCAGACAGAGAAAATGGGTCGGGCAATGTTGGCATGTTAAATCTGGTCTGCATGATTTTTCCACATACCAAGATTTTACTGAGTCAAATTTCACTCCTGCAAGCTAATAACGCCATCAATATCTCACCTTCTAATAGAGGCCACAAATTCTTGTCTTGTCATGTGCTTCATCTCCTCCAATTCCTTCTCATAGTTACTGATCTGCAAAAGCCAATTGAATCAGTGTCCACAAAGAACCAGCTTAAGAACATTAATGACACAAATGCAGCATGGCATGCATTTGTATCCCAGATGGCCACGACAGAAATGGCCGCACAAACTTACTTGAAAATTGGTAGTGGTGGATGTTCCCCAGTACTTCAGTGCAGCAAGATCATAGGCCCTAGCTGCCTTCTCTTCTTTGTCATACCCACCTTCTCAAAAGAATAATTAAAATCAAATACAATAAGAAGTTGTTATTACTTTGAAAAACACTAACATAGAAAATGAATAAAAGAAGGTTGAAATTAAGAAGTCAAGGGAGAAAATCGTGCTCACCCAAATAAACTGCAAGAGAAGATGCAAAGGATCAAGAGAATCATCGAGTTAGTAACATTCCAAATAGTTAGCAATTAGGTAATGCCCAAAAAGGAAAAATAATCCCTTGAAAAATTTTAAGTTACCTTGGCGACCTTTTCTTGATTGCCCTTCCCTTCTACAACTATTATCCCAAAGATGGGCTTCATACCTACCTGTCCATCTATGCCTATATTTGCAGAGAATACAAATTAATAGTATAAATCAAGCAACGTCGTAAAGCTTGAGATGTTCTGAGACGAAACACCATTGCACTATGAATAGATGCGAGTAGATATACAAACCTAGTTACACCCCGATATATTGACGTTCTTTGCCCAAAAGTATCCAAAGACCTTCTAGGAGTGGCTTCAACATTATTAGGACTATCACCACTGGCTTCAGAAGCCGATGCTTTACCACTACCCATGGATAATGTCAATGACTGCAAACTATTCGCATTTTCTTGAAATTCATATTGACTGGAGGTGGCTATTACTGGGTTTTGCACTGGCACTAGACTGTTATTGTGGAATAGGTAACCAGAATCATTAGCCTGAATTTCGTTGAAGGCTACAAGATCTGATTGATTTTCAGATTTGCTCACGCCTAGAAAATCAGCAACCTTTGGAACTTCATTACTGGCATGGGTATTCATTAGATTCCACTCTGCAAATGTACAGCATAATATGAAAGTGAGAGAGGAGGAGATCAAGAAAAATAGGAGGAGGATATATAAGGAGAAGAGTAAAGAGAAAGTACCTTGGCTTTGGAATGGATTTTCCATTTGATCATTCACTAGCCCTAGAGAAAAGTGATGAGACGGAGTTGTTTGCAGATGTGCTGGTAACGAAGAATGAGTGGGAGAAAGAGGAAAGGAAAGCCAGTTGTTTGAATTCATGGAGCCGATGTTCGATTCTTTGACTATCTATATATATATGTTTGTTCTTCAACAAATCAAGAATCCCCTGCATGAGAGAAACAAAACAGAATTAGACTACAAATGGAGCGATATAAATGATTGAGGGAAAGAAAAGATTGGAAGTACTGGAAAAACTTTGATGGGTCTAACCAAGTGACTAGGGTTTGCAACAGTCAATTAGTATCTCTCTCTATCTCTCAGACAGCTTTTATTGCTTAGGTGAAAGGGAGAGGAGACTGGAAAGAGAAAATCTTGATGTATAGTCATGTACTACATGAATTGCTTTCTTAAAACGTGCTTCTGATCCTACTAACCCCTCTTGCAATGGTCATTTTTTGGGTGGTCTAACTCTCTTCAACGTATCCAACACTCCAAACAAGGTCAGATCATCCTATTATAATGTATATTATTGATTCAGGATTGCATTATTAAATCCATAAGAAAGTATGAAGGTCGAAGCACACGATCGAGTGTCGACATACTAAACTATATATATGAGAGTATTGAGCTTCTTCGGTGTTTGTACTAAGACAAACCCACAATTCCAAGTGGAAAAATCCAAACCCACCCCTTTTTCTCTCTCTACCCACTTGTTTATTGGAACTCTCGTCCTCGTTCTGTGCAATAAATGACTCCCCAAAGTCCAGCATTCCCACACTCATGCAAATCATCTCAGCCTCAATATCGACACTCTACGTAAAGTTAACCTCTCTCTCTCTCACACTCTCATCTCCAAGGCCAAACTAAGCTTGTAACAGACGATCAAACCCTGTAACCACAGATCTCCCTACTGGGTACTCACCACCCAATTTGTGGATCCCCGAGTCCTGCATGTGTTAAAGATGCATGTGTACGGACATGCAATATTTTAGGGAAAAATCCGACATATTAAATAATTAAAGTACTGGAGAAAGAGTAAGAATTGCTCTTGTTCAAATAACATCAACTCTGTTCAATATAAAAAAAAACAAAAAAATAGAATACAACTATAGATTAATGAAGCTAGGATTTCGTTTGGTTCCCCCAAGTAGAAATCTGTTGACCACCTTGTCGATTTTCGCACCCGTCAAAGGCTTATAAATTAAAATTTGAAAATGCATGTCAGTAGAACTTATTCATCCCAAAATAAAAAGAAGATACTGGTACTATAACTGATCATGTCGATCCATTACAAAGTATAGAGTACTTGTACAATGCTTTCTGTCGTCCAGAATTTATTTACAAGTCCGAAGCCTAAGAGAATAGAATTGACAAAGTGATCATCCGACAACCCAAGTACTTTTACTAGATCATGTACACATGCATATACAGCATTCAGTGAACGACCAGGGTAAAAGCAGTACTTATATATTTTACTAAATGTTTGATGTAATGCGACTAGCTAAAAATATTTTGACATAGATCCACTACAAGAAAAATGAATATTTGTGACAAATTATTTTAGACAATAATGATTATTTGAGACGAAAACAAACTCATTTTAATAAAAAATAATTATTTTTATAAGAAATAACTGACAATAAGCAATTTTCTTACGGTGACAATTTACTGTCCTAGAATATTTTCTCCAAGAATTTATCGGCATCGTTGAAATGGCCTTTTCATTAGACAAAATGATCATTAATCAAACGTTCAACATTTGGCTAGAATTTCTGCTTTAATGTGAAGTTAACTTCTGTACTGATAAGCCCAAGGAATTTGATTATCTCAGTCCGGATATGTACATCATGTGTAACACACACACATATAAAAGGAAGAATTCGGAAATAAATAATAATACCAGTTGCATGCGTCAATGGCGCCTAAAAAATTATATTACATCATCCAACATCGAAATAGAGACAGAGCCGCAAAAGAATTTTTATTCTTATTCAGGGTTTTGGATATACGAATTTTAGTCAGTTTCCTTGAAGGCCAGTGCATCAGTGTGGCCTGCATCATTGAGTTGTACAAGACTACAGGCATGTACTTAGTTATAAGAGAACACAGCTAGCTAGCCTAGCTAGCTAGGAATCTAAACCCTGATCACGAGTTAATAAACAAAACGTACAGTTATCTAAATTATGTAAACGAAACAAACTTAAATCACCTGTCGTTATAGATACATGGCATGCATGGTTCCAGCCAAATTCTTGTACACTAAAATAATGCTACGTTGACTAACATGCACCACAATGAGGAGACAAAACCCACGTCTCTCGCTTTCTTCAACCTTTTCAACTGCAAAACCTCCAAACAGTCAGAACCCTAGAACTAAAATATCAGAAGAAGAAGAAGAAGAAGAAGAAGCCAAAAGGTGAAATCCCATTAACTGGTTGAAGAGAGAAAAAAAGAAGAACTAACTGAATACAAATAATAAACAGTACTGCATGCTGCAAGAAGAAAAGCCGATGCAGAAGTTGAAACAAATCGCAAAGAACAACATCCATTATTTTACTCGGAGATAGGGGTTAAAAAAACATTATTTTGACTGTGCCATGCAACCCCTTGCAGATGAAGATAGAAAATTTGAGAAAACAAAAAAGAAGCGAGATTGTGTACCAAGGAACAAGAATCTCTCTTCCGTGTCAGAGAGTCTATTTCGTGTTTCTTGAAAGTCGAGAATGCAGGGGGGGAGGGGTTGTGGGGATTCGCCACCGGCCAATCGTGCTAATAGATCATTAAATCAGGCTCCTCACGCCGTTTCAGGTTCCGAGACCAAATTCGGACGAATGTGAAGGAGGACGCGTACGTGTCAGTCTTATTCCGGCTTTTGGGTTTTGGTTTGAAAAGTTGTGTTTCTTCACTCTGTTTCTTAATTCTGTCTCTTCACTAGTTGCGGGCCAGGAGGGCCAATTATCCAGTTTGCATGCTTGCACTAAGAAACATAATAAACAAGGGGATTATAACTAGTTTGACCACTATATGACCATGATCAATTAATGACACCAATTCCGATAATTACTCTATCACCCTTTCACCTGCTATCATTAATCATACAAATTGAATACTCTTTTTTCCATTTTTTTAAAGGAATCCTACATATGATCATACTGTCTTTTGGTACATATATATATATATAAGCTATGTCAGCCAAGATATATATGTCACATATTGATTTAATTAGTCCAAACGAAGGTCATGTTTTAATTTGTTTTATCTTTTAACTTACCTTGTGGATTCGAAACCACCAAACTAAACCTAGCTTGAAGTCCAGTACGTACTAAACGAAAAAATGAGAGGGAGAGAGAGAGATTAAGGACGGAAGGAAAAGAGGGGTATGTTTGCAAATACGATGGAGGGTGTTTTAGGGCAAAGGAGTTGATCACGAGAATCTAGAGAAAAGTTTTGACAACTTCGAAGAGCTTAGACGAAATGCCGGGAAAGTGCTCGTGCCTCCTCGAAATGCAGCTAGCACTTAAAAATTAGGCAAATGTATTTCTGGGAACCCCATGTTTTCATGTACATGTACAAAACCTAGCAGAGCAGCTTCTTGGTTAGGGTTTAGGGTAGAGATCATAGGCCAGCCAGTTTGTTTTCAAACATACAGTAAATAAGAGGAATGTAACTGGCCTTTGTCTGGAACTCTTGACTTTTGTTCATTATGGGATCAATTGCCAGCAGTGACATTGACACATTCCGGATAGAGTGGCAGATGAGATTAATTTCCTTGTGCATTAAATTTATATTTCCAACGCGCGGCAGAAGAAGAAAAAACACAAAATAATGTATATTTTTTGTTTATTCTGCATGATAGAATATTATATATATATATATATATATGCATATGTGTGCGCGCCTAGATCGATGACTGAGTTGTATGCATATGGTAAAGGTCTGCAGTAGTACTGTGGAGAGGTGGCAAATGCTTAACCGGCCAGTACTTGTACCGATGTTAAAAAACTCGTGGCCGGGGGGAGAGGAAGAGCTGCTAGGGTTTATCAAGTTCTGCATGCATGTGCATGGAATCATGATCATCAAGTCACCTTATATATAGTTGCATCCTCTTTTTTCTTATGTATTTGAATATTATTTTTAAAATGAATTACAAAATACAGCTTCTTTTTGAAACGTTCTTATAAAAATAAGTGTCTACTTTTTTTTTCTTTTTTTTTTTTTATTTTTTTATTTTTATAACAACCAACATCTTCATTGAAATAAAAACGATTACAGACATTTGTAGCATAAGGTTTGAGAAAGAGAGCTTGGAATACAATCCTACCATGCACATTTCAAGATCATCAACTCTCCAAACATTTCGAGCAAGCTTTTGAGCTGCCCTATTAAAAAATAAGTGTCTACTTTATAAAAGACTAGCCAAGATATATTACCGGCCTTGACATTAATTCCTTCGAAATAATAAACAAGATTCTGACTAAAAGTTGTATCATTTTTTCCAAAACGTAGCTAGAAGACTACAATATCAAATAAGAGAAATGATATTTACAGTTGTGAAGTGCGTAAATACTGCATAATTTCTTTAAAAAAATGAATAAATACTAGTGGACCCACATGAAAAAATACTAATTTTTTAATAGTAAACTTCATTCTTTTTCAAAACGATTACGCAGAGCTTGCATATTCCACGACTGTATGTAACATTAGTCATCAAAAAAAGATCACTATATATTTTTACTTAAAAGTACAAAAGTAATTTCTTTAAAAAAGAAAAAAAAGATTTTTCAAATTCTTTTTCAAACTTGATGATTTCGAGTAGCTAGGAGATCAGGGCACATACAGTAAATCTTACAATATTTATTATTTATTATTGCTCATATAACTAATATCTCGGGGAACAATAAATGAGATTGGCACTATACCGCTATGATTAATTAATTTTGAACTACATGCATGCATGGGAAATTCGGCGCGCTGGTCATGAATTGATTAAGTGGAACAAACATTAATGGGAGGTTGCCCCTTTTTGGAATAGGATCCTCTCCATTTTACTTGAAATAAATAATACTCATTAATTAATATATGTAAAATACAAGACATTTTGGTCATTTTATATCTAAAAGTGAATTAAGACATTAATTACTACGTACGTGAAATGATCAAAACATTTCATATTTTAAACTAAATGGATATTAAACATTTCCAATGAAAAAATGGAGAGAATCTTGGTCTCCGATTTTTAGCTTAACGTCGATCCATGCTAACGCCGATCGGCCAGTCAAGGTACGTATAGCGAACATCAAAGTATAGATGATCGTAAAAAGTTCATGAACCAAACCCAAGCAAGATGGCACTAAGGACCTAATTATAGTACTACTAGAAAAACTATGATCCATGCTCAGTACGTTGACAATCTGGCCATTGATCAGAGACTAGTCAAGTGCCCTGCATGCACCTTATATATATACATATAATATATATATGCCCTGCATGTTTCTTATATATATATAAATATATATAGAGTAATACTACCTACAGTCGTGAAATGTATAAACGTTGTGCAATTGTTTTGAAAAAAAATGGAGTCTACTATTAAAAAATTATTATTTTTTCATATAGATCCTATATAATTTATTCATTTTTTTTAAAGTGATTGCACAGTACTTGCGCACGAATGACTGCAACTGTCATTTCTCATATATATATATATATATATTTGAGTTTTCGAGACAAATTAAAAAAATGTCAAATATTGCATGCGCATGTATATAAATATATATATTATATATATACACGTGGTTAACTTTATAAGGAGCATGCATCCATGAGCAGCAGCTCAAATCTGCAATTATCACCCATGATCAATAGACAGGAAATATATATCCAACTTCATGATCAGATCAGTTCTCAAACATATATTATTAATTTGTGAGTGATGAGTACTAGACCTCAGTCATCCAAGTTGAGGCAGTGATATGCTGGCCGTGTACGTTGAGAATTTGACAGATTATTAATTAAATCCGAGACGCGCGATCGATGTTCCTCTTAATAATTTGGTCAAGTATTTTTCAACCGGGTTTCATTGTTAACGTTTCCAAACTTTGAAGATCATGAGCTTGATATCGAAAAGTTAAGAAGGGGGGAGGGAAATTAAATGGATAATACCGTAGTTATAATTCCGGATCTTTTTTTTTTTTTTTCCTCAACAAGTAATATATCTAGAAAAAATCTATTTATTATCTAATATTTTCTCATCATTCTCACATGCATTATCTCATGATGTGGTATTAAATAATAAGTTCACAAGTGAAATATTATAAATAATCTTTAATTATAATCTAATATCACATCATAGGATGATGAATAACATTACTCATATATCTAATAATATAAACTCCCACTAAACCAAAACCCAATATATGGAAATGTCAGCATTGTTTACGCTTCGAAAAGGTTTTCTTAACTCATTTAAGCAGCCAAGACGGCCAGGTATGACATCACTATAATCAAGACATTCTTATTCTAAGAACCGCCCTAAGCTATATATCTTTAAAAAGAAATGCTTTAGTCACAAAAATATCGATCTCACAAAAATAAATTCACAAACTGATGTGACTTGATCATGTGATATGTTGAATCATAAAATTAGTTTTATTGTAAAATCAATATATCTAACGTATCATATATATGAAACCATATTAGTTTATGGATTTATTTTTGTGTAATCTTTTCGTAGTTATAACACTTCTCATCTTCAAAACCCAACTTGGACTCATTAAGCTAGTAGTACTAAAGCATACATACACCCTGTATTTATTTACACATTTATTTGAATGAGAAAATCTATAAATAAATTTTACAAAAATAAGTTTACATGCTGTCGTAACTTAATGTAATGCGACAATTCGATCTATTTTATATCAAATAGCTTTTTGCAATCCAACGTATCCAATCAAACTATATTAGTTTGTAAGTTTCTTTTTGGCAAGTAGTACTACTGTACAATAGCATAAGAAATCTCCATCCAAAGCTCAATTCTCCATCAGAGTCTCATCCCATGATTGTTGCCATTTCCATATGTATAAATGTTACAGTGCATACTCATTATTACTTTGAATTTGTAAAAGGAATGAGAAATTGAGTTGTGTGCCCAATCAAACTATTATTTAAGAACTTGATTGCAACGTACGACTTGGGAAAAGTTCAAACAATATCAATTGCACCATCTATGTTTAACTTAATTATCAAATCAACATAGATTGCGGGTGACCCCAAATTAGTGATCTAGATACTTACGAGCTAGATAGAATATTATTAATTCTAGACCATCCTAACAACGATATATATTGTCGATCGATGCATGTGGCCGGTTGGCGCTTAATGCTGGTTGACACGTCTATATATTAGAATTAAGTGCATTCAAAGAAAAGAAAAGTATATATATCCACCACTGTACATAGAACATAGTGAAATTATAATAAATGGTATTATCGACATGATAATATTGGTAATAATAAATTTAAAATGGTTTATAGTTGGAGTGAGTGAGAAAGGGAGGGGGCGATCAGCTAGGGCAAGAAGGTGAAAGAAAAAAAGATTATATACTTTTCGAATAGAGACAACCACTTGCATACTCTCGATAATTGGATCGAGCTAATTATTCTTAACCTCAGAAAATGAACAGGAATGATCAACCATGTGTACATGTTATCAATAAACTAATAGGATATGCAAAGGGCATGTGCATGGCATTGTCTTGTTTTCTGTAATAGATATAATAGATAGGGTATAAAATAACCACTTAATTTAAGGAAGTAGGTATTAGAAATGTCGCTAATGACATACAATGATCCTAGATTGGAGGGAGCAAGCTGGAGATCTTCTGAAATTTGACTTTGTTTGTTCATTCATTCATACTAGGATTCTTTTGAAGCTTAAGGGGATGGAAATCATTTGTTTATAAACTGCAAACTTGGATCTTAGGACGTACGGGCCAGGAAATTATTTTTTGTTTGTGTTATAAACAAGCTGTGACCGTAATCATTAATATTCAAGCCCAATAAGGAATTAGAAGATCAAAATGACATAAATTTCAGGCCTGCATGATGATCTGTTGAATGGAATCGAACACATGCCTGCAAATACATTAAACACGATTGCATGCATGCAGTTGTATGCGTATAACACATATTAAACAAATAAGCCGGCCAAGTTCTACGAACACACACACACACACATGATATATATATTTAAGTTCTCATTTCAAATCTTTCTAAGATTAAACGTCGAAGGAGTTACAAACTAAAAAGAAAAGAAAAGAGGAAATGAAATTAGTGAAATTGCTTTTAAAAAAAAACCTTGAATCCAAGAAGTACAGCTTGGAGATTTATCTAATGCGTTAGTACGTACTAATTATCCATGCCACCTTTTAGGACAAACCAATAGGCAATAGAAAAGAAGTTGAAGTTTGGTTAGAATGTTAAACGCGTTATCATGGTACATTAACTGGCTGATCTACAATCAAGTACTACACATGATTTTAAGTTCACGATGATGATCAGTGCAGTCCATGTTGATTGTTAGGAAACAGAGTCAATACACGCATGACTGTTGGGAATGAGTTTTTTGATCAATTACGGAAGGATGTACAAGAGTTTAATTACAAGAAAGAAAGCCTGTAATCTGTCCTATAATCAAGCTGTATACACAAAGAAAGTAAGTTATACAATATATATGAAAAATATCAACAGATATCCCGTAATATTCCCCCTCAAGTTGGTGCATGAATATCCATAATGCTCAACTTGCAAAGGAAGTGATGAAATGTTTCCCGACTAAGAGCTTTAGTGAAGATGTCGGCCAATTGGTTGGAAGCCGAGATATGAATGGGTGAAATGAGGCGGGCACAAAACTTGCCTCGAACGAGATGGCAGTCAATTTCTATGTGTTTCATCCTTTCATGAAAAACTGGATTGCGGGTGATATGAAGTGCAACTTGATTATCACAGTGAAGGAGTATGGGTTGTCGATGAAAAACCACCAAATCATGAAGTAAAAGCTTAAGCCAAAGAAGTTCACAGGTTGTAGTGGCCATGGCACGATATTTGGCTTCAGTAGAAGAGTGGGACACAACTGATTGTTTCTCTGTGCGCTCAGAAATTGGACTGTCACCAACACTACAAGAAATACGGCCTATTGCGGCGATTTTAAAATCGTTGAAAAAAATTGCTACAATAAGTCTTTAATTGCTGCGATTTTTACGTCGTCGCAATATTTTTTCATCAAATTTTAAAAATGGCTTTTTCCGACGATTTTTTTATTTTTTGCGACTAAAAAATTCGCCGCAAATACTAAACTGATATTTTCCAACGATTTTCAGTTTTTGTGAGGAAAATTCTCGCCGTAAAAAGCGAATAATTATTTGATGGAATTGCAAGAGCTTCCTTTTGCAGCGATTTTTTTACTTGGAAATCGTCGGGAAAAAGTGAAATGTATTTACGGCGAACTAAAATCTTTGTGAAAGACCATTTTCAAATTAAAATGGACTAGGGCTCGTGATCTCTTTCATTTTTCCCTCCCAACCGATATCACCCTCTCCCTCTCTCATTTCCCCTCTGTTTCGCAACCCCCCCGATGGCTCGCTTCCTCTCTCTGTCTTCCGACTCTCCGGAGACTCGACCTATTCGGCCATAGTGGAAGCAAAACCCACTCATCGTCGTGCATGACTCGTGATTTAGTGGTTCCAGTTCAAAAAATGCGGCGATTTTTAGGGATGTTTTAAACTGCCTTTCGACATCAAGCAAGACCTTCGAAGGTCTTAATCCAACTCGCCTCCTCCCCATCCTCTCCTCCACTAGGTTGGAGTTGATTACTGTTGGTAAGAAACTCTATTTTTTAAGTTTATTTTATTTTATTTTATTTTCGTTTCAATTTTGGTTTACTGACCTAATTAAAGACGGGTAATTAAAATGAAAAGAATAAACCAACTCAGATTTTTGCCTTGTTTTGCAACAAGTAGGCTCATGGTTTTGATGTGATTTAGGCATCAATTGCATGTTCTAGGGCATGAAATTACTTTAGTTTCCTATTCCAGTACTCTCCCCTTTCTAGAAAATCATTCATAATCCAAATATTTCTTAACAGGCATCTAAACCCTAATGTATTTTAAAATCAATACAAACAATGCTATGTTAGACTGACTACATTAACAAATAGTTAAGATTTTGGAACCGAAAGTATGGTGGAATTCAAAGCTGGATCCCAAACAGCTTTGTGGTAGTGTTTAACTCATTGACCTATATAGTACTATTAATTTTGAGAAACGGGCCCATGGCCTCAATTGGAGAAGAAAAATAGGGTAATTTCTGGAAAACAAACTTGAATGTTGCCTTGACAGCACAGCTTGAGATGCTTTTGCAAACCTTGGCCTTCAAAGCAACTGCTTTCTCTTAGTTTTCATGAAAAATAGATTACTAACTAATGCTCTTATCACATGGCTAAGAGTTTTGAAAGTTACTTATGTTTATCAAAAGAATCAAAGATTACAATCAAAATACAAACTATACTCATTTTGCATTATATTGGTTACAATTGCAACCTATTAGACTGGGAATGTAGATCTTGAAAATGATTGGTCGAGATCTTTGTATTGTTGTGGTGTTTTTATTTTATTTTATTTAACTTGATTACTCAAATAGTGGCCAACATTATGTTTATTGGTTATAGACTTAATATTATTTTTATCTCTTTTGCTTTTCTATCTTGTATTTATAAAGTTTGTAAATGTTATAACTTGATTTTTGCACCAAAATAGTAATTGTAAGAAACAAAATAGTAATATAGGATATCTTACCCTTCTATATACATATATATATATACATGTGTGTATGTGTGTTTTTACTGTCCGTGGCATGTAGGCAACAGTGGTGGTGATCGTATGTGCATATGGTTCAAACTATAGTATTATTTCTTTGGAGTTTGTAATTTTTTTCCTTTTGGAGCTATATATATATATATATATATATATATATATATATTTAGGATGTCTGAGATGTTATCCATTATTCATCAATTGTTTTATGATGTTGACAAACAGATTAAAATTTTTCTTTAACTGCAGTTAGTATACTTGGTTGAAGCAGCATTGCTTCCTCTAAGAAATGATATATGTTTTCATTTTTGAGTTTAATGAATATTTGTAGATGTACAGATGTAGTACATGTTTTAAGGTTGTGTCATAATAACATGTAGTTTTCACTTTCTTGGGACATGTAGTTTTCAATTTCCTGTTTCAATAATATAGATCTGATCCTTTTAAATACCTTTAAAAGGCATGTAAACTACTTAGGTTTACTTGGATATGATGCAAGCTTGGATGTGTTGAGGTTTTGTGCATTATGTTATGTATTTTCTTAGATTTTTCTTTCATGCCAAGTTGAAAGAAAGTGCCTTTATTGTGGGGTTAGTTCCACTTAGTTTCTGCTCCTGTTTGTTCTGTACAAAGTTGTATTCTACAATAATGTTAGTACTTTGTTTTTATTATTTTTTATAAAAGGATATCATATTAATGTTAATACTTTAACCAGCTCAATCTATCTAGAGATATAGGAAGTAAGATCTAAAACTCACAGACTATCACCTTGAATACCATCGAGGTAAAAGCCAAATGATGACTGTGTGCAGCAGAATAGTAAGGTAGAATCACTGATTCTGGAGGAAATACTTAGATGGTGATTCATAAAAGTTCTAATATTTATCTTCATGTTTGACACTATTTAATGAGTGGTTGGTTTTACATAAATTTAATTGGGATCTTTTAATAGGTTTTAATGGGGATTTTGGAATAATATTCTGATTTCTTGACTTCTATGTAGGGGCAAAGTGGTTTCCCTTTTTCCCTTTATATGGTCATTAGTACATATCTCAGACAACTCAAAACCACTACCACCAAATGCTAATGTAATCTACAATTTGCCTCTTTGTTTAACCTAAAGTGATGCTTCTACTTCCAGCTTTCACTTGGATCATGCTGCATCCCTACCATATTTCTTGGAAAAAGGTATCTTGCTTACTTCGTGAATTAACATAAGTTGTGTATTGTCATTTCTTTCTCTGCTGACAACATATTTATTGGAACTTTGTTCAGCTTGTGTTTTGTGCATTCTACTAGCCTTTGTGACTGCATGCACCACAAACCTCATCTGTTATGTGGTTCTGTTTTAGTGCAATGGCATTTAATCTTTTGTTTGTCTTCTTCTTATTTTTTTAATCTTTATTTGCAGCATTTAATATAATTATAGGGAAAAAAACAAAGATAATTTTGGTTGTTAGCCTTGTTCTGGGATTAGGATTATCAACATCATATATAAATATATATATATATATATATATATATATATGCCAACATATCTATATATATGAGAGAGAGCTCAAGTAGTACTGCATGTGGTTGTCAATGTTTTCGGAATATATACTTATCAACCTGTTTGTCTTTGTTTTTGTAGGATTCATCTAACAAGCTCTATCGCAAGTCCTTAGAAGTTACAAATAAGTTAACTTTCAAGTTTCAACTTTTATTTCATTTGAAACTTATTAGCGATGATCCTATACTGAATTTTAATCTAATGACTTGTATTGCATTTTTAAATGACTTTTTTAAATCATCGAACAATGCCTTGGGTATGAATCTATTTAATTGTTATATGTTGTCATTGTTGTGTCACATTTGCAAGTGTATTATCATCTTCTATGCACACCTGCATAGGTAGACATGCTCTGGGCTTGTTTCTGCCCATGAAAAATTGGGATACATGTTTTGAGAAAATTGGTATGTCAGTTTACTTTTAGTAACTAATGTCAACATGTTTACAAGTAGTCAATTATGATTTGTATTTAATGTAAGGAAAAATGATATTTATATATCATCTTTTAAATGATTGGTACATAAATAAAAGATAGAAAATGGTAAAACTATGTAGCATGCATGCTATCATAGTTTGCGAGATTACAATGTGATTATAGTTTGCTAATTCACTAGAAGAGAAATGTACATAGTGATTATACAATGTCAAAATATTTTTCTTTTTATTTTCTACTTAGGTGTTTCTAATGTCTTCATGTCTATTGGAGTAGCACCAATATCATGTCAATGTGCATTGGATCAGTTCTAGTCTATACGCAATGGGAATGTGGCCACTTCCCTTCAGGTCCTATATGAGATGTCATGTCTCTATTCTTGTAAATTGTTCCAACTTTATCTTTATACATTTACATTTGAGTTGCATTACTGGTTGTCTAAATTGGAACCTTTCATTGACCGAAATGACATCCAATGGATTTATACAATTTTTGGATGGAATGTGCATGAGGGTTGATTTTGGATGTATCATTACTAGAGTCTGTATCTTATGGGTTCTATGACCCAGTTTCTTTTTCATGGGACGTACAAAGCATCCATTAATTGTCAAATTTTCCCCATCCAATTGGTGACAAAGTAATTGATTGGGGTCATAATGTATGTGTGAGGATTACATTCTTTTGCCTCCAGATATTGAACATATTTGACAACTGTTATTTGTGTTGCACAGGTTAGTCAACTTGGAGCTGCTGCTCAAAATGCATCATCCAATGAACCTGTTTCAGAGTTGCAAACTAATTGTAACATGTAAGTCCATAATTAATATGGTTTCTAGTTCGTGTACTATCTTTGAGCCTTTGAGTGATGCTTTACTCTTGCTTGTGAAATTTGTCTTCTTGATATTTTTTTTTTCAAAAAGAAAGGAACTAATAAAATCAAAGAAAACATTTGATGGATTCCTTCTTATATCTTGTTCATATGTTTCAAGTCCTCTCATTAATTCCTTTTGCGTGGAATTTTTCATTAGGTTTGTAGCGTCAGCTCGACAGTTAGCAAAAGCCTTGGAAGTGCCTTTGGTAAATGATTTAAGATATATAAAGAGATACGTACGTTGCCTTCAGGAAATTTCTCACGTTTCTTGATGGGCCATTAGCGTCATACTCCTATGTTATTCCTTAAGTATTGAAAAGTTGAATGCTGTGGTTGTTTCCTGTAGCTTGGGTATAGTTCATTTCTGTTTTTGTGCTTCTTCTTTCTTTTTTTTTTTCTTTTCTTTTTTTCTAGAAAACTCTTTTGCGGCGATTACAATTCGCCACAATTAATTTTTGCATTGATTTTACTTATTTGCGGCGATACTTAATCGCAGCAAATATTTTTTCCCAACGAAAATGACCTGCTGGAAATATATAACAACGACGATAATTGAAATTCGCTGGGAAAATATCAACTCATTTGCGGCAATTTTTTTACCTTTTGCGACAATTTATATCGCCGCAATTGACAATTGCATTGATTTAGAGTAAATAAAAAGGCTATTTTCATCGATTTTTTAGACAGTTGTGACGGACAAAAATTGCCGGAAATAGTAGTTTTTGCGGCGATTTTTTACTATTATTGAAATTGATTAGAAATATCACTTTAATTTCGTCGAACCAGCAGCGAATTAGAAATCGCCGAAAGTGATCAATTGCAGCGATTATTAGGGGTATTTGCGACGATTTTGAGCGCTGGAAAAAGTCTGATTTCTTGTAGTGCAAGTTCGATGAAGAAGCCAGTAGTCGAGCGATGAGTTATGAGACAACTCACCCAATCAGAATCAAAGTAGGCCAGCCGAGATCTGGAAAGTACATGTACAGGAGAAAAATAAGCCATGTCCAAGAGAAGTCTTGAGATAGTTGAGAATACGTAGAGCTGCTTGGTAATGCGGCTGTCGAGGTTGCTGCATAAATTGGCTTAAAACATTAACAAGAAAAACAATATTAGGTTGTGTGATGGTTAAACAGATAAGACAACCAATAAGTCTCTGATAAATGCTTGGATCTGATAGCAGTTCACCCTCATCATGAGTCAACTTCAAAGTTTGCTCCATGGGAAAATGCGCAAGCCGAGTACCTAAATGACCTGAATCAGAGATAATGTCCAAGGTGTACTTACATTGGTTGATAAAAATCCTGGAAGGTGACCAAGCAATTTCCAAGCCAAGAAAATATTTGAGATCACCAAGGTCTTTGATCTTAAACTTGGCGGCCAAGAATTGTTTGACTGAATTAAGGACAACAAGATCATTTTCTGTCATCAAGATGTCATCCACATACACAAGTATGGCAATAAAAGAAGTGCCATGAGAGCGAGTAAATGAAGAATGATCAGCATGTGATTGTTTGAAGCCGACAGACATAAGGACAGAAGAGAGTTTGGAGTACCAATTCCTTGATGCTTGCTTGAGATCATAGATAGATTTGTGTAGGCGGCAAAATAAGTTCTCCCACTTACGACAATATCCTGATGGAAGTACCATATAGACTTCTTCATTAAGGTTGCCATGAAGAAAGACATTATGAGCATCTAATTGGTGTAGATGCCAATGATGAGCAGCAACAATGGCAAGAACACAACGAACCGTGACAAGTTAGGCAACCGAGGCAAAGGTGTCATGGTAATTGAGCCCTTCAACTTGAGTGTAACCCTTGGCAACTAAGCGAGCTTTATACCATTTGATGAACCCATCTACACGGAATTTGGTTTTAAAAATCCATTTGCAACTACTGGGTTTTTTACCAGGAGGAAGAGGTTGAAGACTCAATGTATGATTAGCATATAAAGCATTAAGTTCAAAAGTCATGGCATCATGCCAATGAGAATGACAAGCAGCTTCAGAATATAACTATGAGGATCAGGATGATTATTCAAAGTAGATAAAAAAGTAAAATGTTTGGAAAAGAAACAATGATAAGAAAGAAAATTTGCAAGAGGGTGAATCATACCTGTGGGATGTTGTGAAGTGGAGGAGGGAGCAATGGACTTAGGTTGTAAGGTAGGGTAGATAGAGTTGCGTAGATGAGATGGTCTAGTGATGGTCCAACAGGATCTGATAGGTGGCGGAGGGTCAATAGAGGAAGAAGGATCTATGAACTCAACTGTTACCGACAGTATAAGGGTGGATGGAGGCATGGGGACGTCCACGATAGGTTGAGGGATAACAAAGACATTATGTGATGGTGGCGAGTGATGATGGAAAGGAAAAGCATGCTTGACGAATTTGACATCACGAGAAATAAATAATTTTTTGGTTTCTAGATTAAACACACGGTAACCTTTATGACTGGGTAACCAACAAAAACACAAGGGGAGGCACGGGGCTAAAATTTATCCCTATGAGAGCATAAAGTTTGGACATAACATAAGCAACCAAAAATTTTCAAATGATCATAGGAGGGTGCTTCGTTAAAAAAACGCTCATAAAGAATAATATTACCAAGACTAGTTGACGGTTTCTGATTTACCAAGTAAGTGGCAATAAGAATGCCTTCACCCCAAAAAGAGAGCGAGAGATTTGCTTGGAAGTGCAAACATCATGCAACATTAAGAAGATGGCGATGTTTGTGTTCAACGATGCCTTTTTGTTAAGGTGTTTCAACACAAGTCTTTCATATAAAACATCGTGATTATTAAAAAAGGCTTGAGTTTTATGAGATAAAAATGATTGGTCATTATTGGTTCGAACGTGGCGAATTTTACATTGAAATTGCGTGTAAACCATGGCAAAGAAATTTTTGAGATATTGTAAAGTGTCAGATTTAAAATGCATCAAATACACCCAAGTAACACGAGAATAATCGTCAACAATTGCCAGAAAATAATATGCTCCCATGATGGAGGGTGTGGGATATCCTCCCCAAATATCACAATAAATTCACTAAAAAATAAATGTGCTTTTATTCTAAACTAAATTACAAGGAAACCGAGTATGTTTTCCTTTAGCACAAACATCACAATGTGTTCATTGGACAAAAAATGAGGCATACAAGAAGGAGAAGGGTGTCCAAGCCGCTTATGCCAATGGTCAGATTGCAATGATCGGTTCACGTTTAAGGCAGTAGAGGTGATCGACTTGAAGTAGTAGAGTCCATTACGCTCTTCACGCATTCCAATTAGCATCTTCGTGGCTAGGTCCTGAAAAACACAAAATGTTTTGAAAGAAAATAGCAATATAGCTGTGTGACTTGGTGATTTTGATAACAGATAGGAGATAAAATTGAAAATTTGGCAAGAAGAGAGCATTCTGCAGAGTAAGTGTGGGAGATAAAGAAATAAAGCCCATATGAGACACAAGAACAACATCACCTATAGGTAGACGAACAAGACTAAGATGATGAGAAGTAGGAGCCTTCAGAGAAGAGGAATGGTTACACATATGGTCAGAAGCACCACTATCTATAACCCATTTAGCGTTAGAAGAAAAAACAGAGAGACAAGAAGACAAAGAATAAGTACCAGCAAAATTAGCAGAAGGATGTGTGAGAAGGCCCATCAATTGCTTATATTGCTCGCTAGTGAGGCCAGGAATGACACTGATTGTTTTAGGGACAATCAAACTACTAGAGACTTGATGTGCAACCGGTTGTTTATGCAAGTCAGGGCGTTGAGAGAAGCGGTTTTGATTCCAATGCGATGGATACCTAATTAGCTTGTAGCAAGAAGTCTTAGAATGACCAAGTTTACCACAATGATCACAAATGGTGCGACTACGACCCTTATTGCAAGAATCAGCACTGGAAGCATGATTGAAAGACATGGCAGCAACGTCTAGAGTTGGTAGAGGCAAATGGAGAAGACTTTGGTTTTCTTCTTGGTGGATAATAGAATAGACCCGATTAATAAGAGGTAAAGGTTCCATTGCTAAGATCTGGCTTCTGATTTGAGTGTAGGAATCATTTAAGCCCATGAGAATTTGAAAAACCCGCTCCACTACTTGAATATTGGCTAACTCTTTTAAACCACCGCAAGTGCAAGTAGGCGTTGATTGAAGGGTATCCAACTCCTCCCAATTGTGAAAATAGTTGCCAATTTAACATATGGTGAATGACCTCTTATTTGAGATATATTCAAGTAAAGAACATGCACTTCTCATATGCAATCATAGGAGGGACATTGATTGGCTTGTTGGATGAGTCTTGGCTCAGGTGCTTACACTTGAGAACTAGAATCTAGATGCAACTCTTCTACAATATTGTGCTCATAGTTTCTAATATTTTCATTCTACAAAATCCTGCTAAAAGCCTAAAAATTGTCTCAATTCATAGAGAAAATTTGAAGTTTCTGATCAGGAGATAATTTGAGTGCCATGTAAGCACCATATCTAGAATAGCTAGTTTAACATCAAAACTCAAATGAGTTGAAGTCATCATAACACCACTCTTGCCCTCTTCCTTTGTCTAAGAAAAGCACAAGCATAGGTAAAAGTTGGCTCATGTATCTATTTTTGAAGTTTTTGTTTAAAGACATTTGCTCCTCATGATGGACCTGAATTTATCAAAAAAAAAGGAAGAAAGAAACATATTAGGTGTACATAGGTACACATCGATTCACATGAGCATGCTAAGTATGCTCTGTAGTGCATGCATATATATATATATATATATATATATATATATATATATATATTCATGTAATTTAGTTTTATGTTAAGGTAAAAAAAACATGTTGCCATATTCTTACGACAAACCTTAGTTCAATTGAGTAATAAATATGCTGGGTAGAGTCTAGGTTGAAATTGGAACATTATTTTTCATTTTATATAGAAACCATACTTCTTACAGCATGCATGGTTCACTGTTCCTTCAATTTTTCTTATTGGTGTTGACTATTACAGCGCATGGGCTGTCTTGGTAGTACACTAGCCATCATGAAGAAAGAAGTAAAATTTCTTCCTGTGAGTTCTAATATTCCTCTGCATTGAATTTGAAGAGTGAAAATTCATGAAAAAATACACCAAAATCTGATGTCTTCAACATTTCTCTTTGCTGAAGACATCAGATTTCTCTCTGTGATTTTGCATCTCCTCTGTTGTCTTCAAGAAATTCTGAGGTTTACTTGGGCATGTGCATGTAAAGGTATCAAGGAGGCTGGACCTTGTGTATGGAGGTGGGAGCATTGGGCTAATGGGGCTGGTTTCACAATTGACCAATTGACATTTAATTGGGTGACCCCATTTTGACATGTCTCTCAATATGAGGTTGCTAGCATGGGTGAGGAAGAGGTAACATCTATCTGCCTGTTGGTTCTATATAATTTCTTAGTAAGTTTGGTCATATTAGTAGTTTGGATCTTTTTTGAGTATGTAAAAAGGACTATAAACTAATCTATAGTGTATGTAATTTCTATGTAATTTCTTAGTAAGTTTGTTCATATATGGTTTTATATATATATATATATATATGATAGTCCCTTGAGAATTAAATGATAATTGATTGGCTTGTTGAACTATAATTTAGAGGTCACAAAAAAACTATCTTAAATGAGTTTCTTGAAGAAGGAATTATGAGTATATCATGAGCTATACATAGCGGGTATGCTTGAACAAATTAACTATTGTTCCTAAAATTTCCACACCAGTTGTAGTACTACTGTGTTAGCATTCATGCATATACGTACATTTCTTCTTCATTTGTTCGTCCGATATCAAAAAATATGTATAGCACCAACAGAGTAGTTGCAGAATTGCTTTGGTTGGAGCTTGTATGGCTCTTTGATTGATGGGCTGGTTTCAAAGTGATTATAATTTCTTTCTTAAAACTGTTTATTCAATATTTGCTCATTTGAATTCATATTTATTTACATATATATTATTTAAATGCATGCGTCCCAGATTGGTTATGTAAAGCTTATTTGGTGAAATGCTTACATATATATTATTTAAATTCATAATGTCTACTTGTTTGGTGAAATGCTTTTCTCCTGCATTGCAATTTTTGGGGTTGTTGAGATTTTTTATTGGTCCATTGTGATCTTGAGATTTACTTTGCAGCTTATGGGAATGCTGGTTGCATTTGAAAAAGGAAAAAAAGTGACTAATAATATAGATAAACCCAATTTAGAATGTAAAAAAAGGTTTTAAATAATATGGATACATAAAATTTCTGCTATAATATTTGTTTGTGTGCAACTTATGTTAAGAAAAGTTGTCACTTTGGAGATTTCTTTTGCTTGGTGAATGTAGAAGGCAGTCATGTACTTGATAACCTTGTCCCAGACAGCTGGATCTTTGCCGCTCAATCACCTGGTCATCACAAATCAACGATCGATTTGTGAAGTTATGGATGGACTCGACCCCCCATTTGTTTTCATATTTGTTTATAAGCTCTCATTTGTATTGTGGATGTTTGTGTAGTACTTTAAACCTTGTAAGAGACATTAGCTACTCTCATTTATAGTACTTAATTGCCTTCCATTAATACACCATATGCCAGTGTATAGTAACTTTAAAGGGGTGGACTGATGTACTCATGATGTATTGGATATTGAATCATTGATATATATATATATATATATATATATATATATACTATTATGATTACAAGTATTAGCTTCTCCTATTTGATAATATTGTAATTAAATGAGTTGAAGCATGAAATTAGGTATCTTAAAAAAAACCATTTTATATATTGTCTGAAGCAAGAAGAAATTCTCCAATTGCGGCGATTTATAGTTCGTTGAAAATAACATTTGCAAAACGAAATGGACTTTTTGCAGCGAGTTCCAGTACGCCGCGAAAAGCCGTAAATAAACGTAAATAACTTTTTTGCGGCAAAATTTATTCGCCGCAAAAACCTTTATCCGCAATTTTTTTTGCGGCGAATTTATTTGCCGAAAATACTATTTGCGGTGATAATATTTCGTCGCAAAAATGAACTACAACGAAATACCATTCGCAGCATACTGCAAAATCGCAGCCATAAATATTATTTGCAACGCTTGTTCCAAGTGCTGCAAATAAGTGATGATATTTGCGGTGATATTTTAGGTATTTGCGACGATTTAAAATGCTGCAAATACTTTTTCACAGCAATGAGGTCGTGGGATATGAAGTTCATTTGTGGCGTAATTTAAGTTATTTGCAGTGAAAAAAAATCCCTGCAAATAAAAATTTTTCGCGACAATTTTTGAATTTCGCTGGTTTTTATTTTAAGTGAATCAATAATTACGACGAAAATGCGGCGTAGCATAAATCGCTGCAAATAACTATTTGCAGCGATTTTGGGGGTTATTTGCGGCGATTTGTAGCGCCGCAAATAACCCTTTTTCTTGTAGTGTTATATGCTCAGTTTATTGGGTTTGAGCTTAAACCAAAAAAGGATCAAGAGTACTGATCATGAAGCCCGGCCAGTACATATATATAATATGCACATGATGATCATGATGTTTTGGGTTTACATATTATATGTTGATCTGCATCAAGCTGTCTTCGCAGCCAACAAAGCTGGCTCGGAATTGAAATTGTTTAGGAGAAAATTAGGGGAATAAAAAAGAGTTGGGTTCTTGAAATCTAATAGATAGATGAAATATACGGTACTCATGAAACATCTCTAACTCTCGAGCAACCAAATGAAATGACCATGCGCGCGCGCAGAGTAAGGACGTTGCTACGTCCACATAAATGTTTACCGAAATCTTCCACAGAACACTTAATTTTTTTTTTTTATCTTTTCTTTCACTATTCTTTTAAAGTATTTAAATATTTTTTTAAAAAAAATCACATTTTCATTTAAAAACACTTACTTAATCATAAAGTAAAAAAATAAATTAAAAAAAAAGGGTAAAGAAATTCGGTAGAAATGTTATGTGGGCATAGTGTTTTCCTATATATAATCATCATGTGTTGAATTAGTATTAAATATAAGCTAGCATGACCGTCGATCTGAAAATTATAAAACCGGCCTGTTCTGATTAATTTTTATTTTTATTAATTTATTTATTTTTAATGTTGGAGATCCTTACGGATCCATTTTTGTAGAATAAATTCTGGTTCCAGGCACTACACTCTTAAAAGTTTTCTTATACAAAACTGATTAAATTGTTAACTTTTTACTATGAGGTATAGTCTCAAAGAATTATTTTAGACTTGAAAAGTTTCGCTAGGAATAATTATATATATAAATGTATTTTTTTTACAACTCTATTTTAAATGGAGGATAATTTTAAAAATTCTTATAACTATTTCATAAATTAAAAAAATGCTCTCAATTTAAAATATTATAAAGGTAATTATATATTTATATCTTAATCGTATGATTTCTTTTATCTAAGATTCTAAATTATGAAAGTAACTAATTATGCAAAGGCAAAATTATGACAAATTTCCATTGAAATAGTTTTGGACGTAATTTCTAAATATATATATATACAAATAATGAATTTTTATAATTATATTAATATGTAGTTGTATTAAATTAATATATTTTAATAAAATAATAAATATAAAAAGATGAAAAGTTGTATATATTTGAGGAGAAATTGATGAAAAGTTTTGACGGTAGAAGAAAACAGTGATATATTTCTACGTCCAAACATGGGCTTAATCAGACAACCATACAGGATTGGGATATGATAAAACCAGGTTAAAGTTTCGAGCCAAACGCACCTTTTTTACTTGGAAAAAAAATCAGGGTCACTGCCTCCCCCTCGCGTCTCCACCCAAACCAAAAGCAGTCGCACCGCCCACCACATCTTCGAAATGGCAATTGAACGCAGCACACCCAATGCTTGAGGGCCGTGGAGAAGAACGATCCACTCGTCAAGGTATGGGTCTCTCTCTCTCTCCTTCTTCTTTTTAATTAATTTTTGTAAATGGAAACAGATCATCGCGTTTCAAAGAGGTTCGGCTGTGGTCAGCTTCTCTTCTTATTTTTATCTTGTTTGTTTTTTGAGTGGACTCCAAACTAACTGGCTCTGATACCAAATCGATAGGAACCTTGGAAATTAAAAATAATAATAATAAAGGAAAAGCTATAGAAACGAATATAAATTTATTTTAATTTTTAATTTCTTTATCAATTTTGCTTGGATAGCTTTAGGGTTATTAATTGATACCACTTTGTCAATGATATGTGCATTCACTTTTAGTTTTGGTCGTGAAATGTGTTTTTTTATTTTCCATTGCAGACGCATAGATTGCAGGATTAGTGTGTGCTCCGGGGGTGTTGATTAGGTTTTCAATTAATATGGCCAGAAAGTACAGTAGTGAGTCTTCGGATTCTGAGAAAAGAAATGCACATAAACGTGATGACAAGCGAGGTGAACGCCTCCATGATGATAAAGATAGGGACAGAGCCAATGGTAGTAAGGATTTGTTGGATTCTGATAAAAGAAGTAGAAAACAGCATGAGAGGCGAGATGAGCGTAATGGTTTTGATGGGGATAGGGAAAGAGTAAACGAGAAGGATGTTAGGGATGGAGATGGTAGGTCGCGAAGTGAGCATGTAGGGCGAAAGCAATCTCGGCAAAGTTCTGATGAAGATGGCGAGTGGGTAGAGAGAGACAGGGGCAGGCAAGAAAGAGAGCGAACCCATCGACATGAGGGGAATAGGCGTCGAGAAATTGGAGAGCTTGATAAGGTGAAAGAATCTTATCCAAGTTCTGATGAATATGATAGGCGATTTGAGAGAGAGAAGCAAGAAAGAAAGAGATCCCGTCGGCATGAAGGTGGGCATAGACAACGGGAAACAGAGGGTGCTAGTAGAAGAAAGGACCGGCATGCACATCATGATTTAGAGGACAACGATGACAGGAAAGCACGTAGAACTTCAGAACGACGAAAGGATAATACTGAACAACAGAAAGATAGTCAGAATTTCAGGAGTAAAGATGGTAGAGATGGCCAGGTGCTGGAAGAATCAAAACCTCAGAGACAGCCAAGATTGCAAGAAGGCAACATGAATGCTGACGCTTCAAATTTGGGCAAGAGTGGTGGAGTTTATATTCCACCATTTAAGTTGGCTCGAATGATGAAAGAGGTTGAGGATAAAAGTAGTGTTGAGTATCAGCGGTTGACATGGGATGCCCTTCGGAAGAGTATAAACGGGCTTGTGAACAAGGTTAATGCTGCTAATATAAAGAATATAATTCCAGAACTCTTCTCAGAGAATCTGATCCGGGGAAGGGGTCTTTTCTGCCGGTCATGTATGAAGTCACAGATGTCATCTCCAGGTTTCACAGATGTCTTTGCTGCACTGGTCGCTGTTGTCAACACCAAGTTTCCTGAGGTGGGGGATCTTCTTCTGAGAAGGATTATTTTGCAGCTCAAGAGAGCATACAAGCGTAATGACAAGGTGTGTATTTGTCTCTTTTCTATAATTTTATTTTTGTTTACAGCAGTAGGAACCTTTTTTTTATTTGATTTCATCCTAATTTATTTTTTCTGTTGTTTTACTTTCTATTCAGCCGCAATTACTAGCTGCTGTTAAATTTATTGCTCATCTAGTGAATCAGCAAGTGGCTCATGAGATTATTGCATTAGAGTTGCTCACAGTGCTGCTTGAGAATCCAACTGATGACAGTGTTGAGGTAGCTGTCGGCTTTGTCACAGAGTGTGGATCAATTTTGCAAGATCTCTCACCTAAAGGCTTGCATGGTGGGTATGCTGCTGGAATTATGAAGTATATACTCCTTTTATTAGCTTATTTTGCTTTGAATTATCCTAATATTAGTTTTTAAATTTATCGGTTGTTTCCTAGAATAACTTCTCATTTTGGTTATGCAACTTAGTATAATTGACATCTGTGAAAAATGCTAGAATCATTAGTGATGGGGAAATTGCAAATAGAAAAGATTCACCCATAGTAGATAAGGGGCAAAGCCAACCATGCAATGCATTATTTAAGAGATTAAAATCTTCCGGGTTTGCTGAAAACTCTTGAAGTCAATTATGATCACCACCCTAGCCACCTCAAACAATTATGTGATTCACCACACTGGCCGTTATGGGGAACATTGGGAGAGAATAAGTAGTTAAATTTGACAGTATACTGTTGATTGAGGTGATCTGACCACCTTTCGACAAGTACAATATCTTCCAACTTGCCAACCTGCACTCAATACTTGATCACTTCATATCATATGGACTTAGACTTGAAGGAAGCTCCCAATGAGAAGCCAAGGTACTTCATGAGCAAAGAAGATACCTTGCATCCCAATGAACTAGTCAAGCTCCTTAAATTGTTGAAATTCCCTACCAGGTCCATTTTTCAGACTTTGGAAGCTTCACTTTAAGGCTGAGACAGCCTCAAAGCATAGAAGAAGTGCTCTAACGATGATATGATTTGGTCCGCATTGCAGAATATCAATGTATCATCTACCAATAATAAATGGGATAGGTTAAGAAAACCTCGATTAGGATTCCCCACCAAGAAACCCTCATCAAGCCACTTGAACCATCACTGTGAACCTTCTACTAAAGGCTTCCGTGAAAATTACAAATAGTTGAGGAGACAACGGGTCACCTTGCCTCAACCCATGTGAGCTATTAAAGAAGCATGTTGGAGTGTCGTTCACCAATACAGAGAAATGAACTATGGAGACACCATGCATAATCCACGAAATCCACCCTTCCTTGAATCCATGCTTCCCGAGCAAATAATGCAAAAATCCCCAGTTGACATGATCATAGGCCTTCGCCATGACTAGTTTGAATGAAATCATTTTATTCGTCTATCCAAGCATTCATTAGCAATGAGCACTGAGTCTAGGATTTGTCTGCTTGTAACAACAACATTAGACTGATATGATCTTCCCCAAAACTTCACACTCAAAAGATTTGCAAGAACCTTGGATATAATCATATACACTTCTTTACAAGATTGAAAGGGCGATAGCCCTTAATATCCGAAGCCCCTGATTTCTTAGCAATGAGCACAATAAAGGTTGCATAGAGGCTTTTCTCGAACTTCCTGTAAGTGTAAAACTCACTGAAGACTTTCCTAACGTCATCCTTTACCACACCCAATAGGTCTGGAAAAAAGCAATGGTCGGACCCGATGCTTTGTCTTTTGCCATCTTTCTAACCACTTCATACACCTCATTTTCTTCAAATGGTCTCTCCGGCCACACTGCTCTCTATTACTCAATGGGCTTGAGAGCTAATCCATCAAGTTTTGGCCTCCAATCAACTTGTTCCACGAACAATTCTAGAATTGCAAAACCATGCAATGTGATCCGTAATCTTGAAATGATCCGAAGAAACAAAACCATCAGTACTGAGTTGCTCAATGGCATTGTTCCTCCAATCAACTTGTTCCACAAGCAATTCTAGAATTGCAAAACCAGGTAATGTGATCTGTAATCTTGAAATGATCCGAAGAAACAAAACCATCAGTACTGAGTTGCTCAATGGCATTGTTCCTCCAATGTGACTTGGCTGCTCGATGAAAGAACCTATGCACGTTTATCCCCCTCCCAAGTGCTAGATTTCTGTCTCCATGATATTTCCTCCATCAAATTGATTCTTTCTAGATTTCTGTCCCACTTTGTATGTTTGGGTCAAGGATATATTATCTCTCCTAGACTAGTCATAAACCTGTGCGACGCTCGGGCAGAAATAACTTAATTGCTAAGCACCTGAGGTGGAAATTTGAGGATTTTTTTTTTTTTTTCCAACTATCTGATAAGGAGAGGAAGTGTTTTTTTTTTCAGTAAGAGTAGAGGAAAGGTTGAGAAACTAAAGAGTTTATACCAAAGGAGAAGAAAGGTTTTTTCCAGCAAGATGAGGGAAAATGTTGAGAAACCAAAATTTTTTTTATACAAAGAATAAATAAATAAATGAAAATGGTTGATAACATAGCTCATTCTTTTGTGAAGACATTGCTTCAGCTTTTATATTGTTAATAGATTCTGCATTTACATATGGCCAACACTCAAATGGCATGGCCTCCTCCTACTGTAAGAATTGGGTGGTTTGTGAGGTATTGGCTTTGAGATATGCTGTCCTCCTTATTGTATTGATTCCTGGAAATTGATTTAGATACTTTTCTCATGGTTTGTAATAACAGGAATATTTGAGCGTTTTCGTGGAATTCTTCATGAAGGGGAAATAGATAAACGTGTACAATTTCTGATTGAAGGGCTATTTGCTGTAAGAAAAGCAAAGTTTCAGGTAAGTACTTTTCTAATATTATTAGGTTTTTTCTTTCTTTCTTTGGCGGAGTAATGTCATGGCGATTAGTGTCCAAAGATAGCCAGTACAAAGATGCTCTTTGTGATGTATTTGTTTGCAGGGATACCCTGCCGTTCGTCCTGACCTAGACCTTGTAGAGCAGGAAGATCAGTTAACCCATGAGGTCTCTCTCCAAGATGAAATAGATCCAGAGATTACACTCGGTATGTCTTGTGCTCATAGTTGTCTTTTACTTGTTTTCTGCTTCTTGATCATTCTGCCTATAGATATGTACTATTTTGATTTTTCCTTTTTTTTCCTTGTTCAGACATATTCAAGGTAGATCCTAACTTCCTCGAGAATGAGAGACGCTATGAAGAAGTTAGGAAAACCATTCTGGGTGAGGACTCTGAGGATGAAGCCGGTTCAGATGCAGGTTCAGATGATGACGAGGATGATGACGATGATGACGAATCTGAGGAAGAGGATGAGCAGCAGATGAAAATAAAGGATGAAACAGAGACAAACCTTGTAAATCTTCGGAGGACAATCTACCTCACTATTATGTCTAGTGTAGATTTTGAGGAGGCTGGTCATAAGCTCCTGAAAATCAAACTAGAGCCAGGTCAAGAGGTAAGTGGTGCAAGCATTTTTCTGTTGTATAAACCAAGCCACCTTATTTTGGTATTTCTTTATTGGTGATGGGTAGGACAAGAGTAGATGAAGAGTGAATATTTGGTTACAGTTGATGTATTTGTGCAAATGACTGGTTCTTGACTAGTAGTACTATTTGGTAGAAGAACTGGGAGCTGGGTCAAAGTCATTCTTCTAGGTTCAAGTCCCCCTCCCCCCACAAAACCAGTAGTAGTTTTATGAATAACTTGCATGGTGCTTAGATTAATATTGCCTTTGGGTGTTAAGAGTGTAGACAAGGCAAGCCATTCCGAGGTCAAGCCTAGATTTTGGCTGCTTGAGCTCAGCTTGTCTCAGGCTTGGATCATTGATACATTTTTTTTTTGAGTAAGATCATTGATACTTACTAGGGCTTGGTCTTCTATTTGAACCTTAGGACTGTTTCTCAAGTTTTGGCTTGCATTGTGCTCAATCAGGCTTGCAAGTGGCTCTAGCTTATCATACCCAGCGCCAGCTGCGTCTTTCACAATCTTTGTTGAAATTTTGTACAAAAATATATTCAGAAACTTCTATCTAAAATGAAGAGCTCTGATAGACCCACTATATTGTAATTTTAAAACATGCAAATCATCAGTCTCTTGAATTACCTTATTTAGTTCGACACTACTTGCTGACTTATAACTGTGTTGATATGGCTTATGCAGATGGAATTGTGCATTATGCTTTTGGAATGCTGTAGTCAGGAGAGAACTTACCTCCGATATTATGGTCTTTTGGGCCAGCGGTTCTGCATGATCAACAAAGTTCACCAGGAAAACTTTGAGAAATGCTTTGTCCAACAGTATTCCATGATTCACCGGCTTGAAACAAATAAGCTGCGAAATGTGGCAAAGTTTTTTGCACATCTACTCGGCACAGATGCTCTGCCTTGGCATGTCTTAGCCTATATACGTCTAACTGAGGAGGATACCACTTCTTCTTCCCGTATATTTATTAAGATTCTATTTCAGGTAACCAAAGAGACATCTTCCATATTTTACAATCTCGTCTGGCTTTCTTCCTAGACCTACTGTTATAGGTTGTTGCTATTTCTTACTTCCTTTTGAAAAAAAAAATGATTTTAAAGATGATCCTGAGCCATTTAACATTAGACATCTTACCTAAATTGAGAGGGCATGAATAATGATTATCATCATAGAAGATAATTTATGTTTCCAGCAAATGCAGTTTTAGAAGTCCTTTGCTCATGTTGGCATTGATTGGTCTGATAACCAATTCATATTCTACATTGTTGAAGAACATCAAAACTAGGGATAGGCAAATTCTAACAGTATATTTAGGGAAATTGAGAATAGGTGTGGAGTTTTCTTTTTGTATGGGATTGCATGACTCATGATGATGCAATTATCAGGATTATGAATACAATTACAGTCATCTGTTGCGATGCTAGTTATGTATTCCTTGTTATTTTCTTATGATCATACATATGACCTGGGAGTTGATACGTAACTATACTCTTATTTGGGTAAGTGGGCCTGTCGACTTTGATTGTTCTGTCATATTGTGTTATTTGATGCTATATTTGTCTGCTGAATTTTATCCCAGTGGATTTATTCAATTGTTCTGGTTATCACAAAACACATCGTTTGTTGTTCATGATGCCCTTGTAAAAAACTTAATACCAGAAATATCACCTCAGTTTCTCATTTATAAAAAAAATAATGATTACGGTATTTTAAAACGATAAGCTTGGTTGCGTTAATTGGACTTGGTTGCTATTTCTTTTGGAAGCTGTTAAGCTTAATGTGGTAGTGTGGTGCAGGAATTGTCAGAGCATCTGGGCATCCGTCTGCTGAATGAACGGCTTTCAGAACCAACAATGCAGGACTCATTTGAATCTATATTCCCGAGGGATAATCCCAAGAACACAAGGTTTTCAATTAACTTTTTCACATCCATTGGGCTTGGTGGCATCACAGAGAATTTACGAGAGTACCTGAAGAATATGCCACGCCTGATTATGCAACAAGAGCAGGCAGTGTCAGACTCTGAATCAGATGGTGAATCTGATAGTTCTGATAATTCAGACGCAGAGGCGGCTAGTTCTAAGACAGAATCAGATTCAAGTTCAGAGGAGAGTGAAAAGGATGATAGACGGAGGAAGCGGAGGAGAAAATAAAAGGGAATGGTGGCATTAGAGTCGACAACACACCAGGAAGCTTTGAATATGTTGTATTTATATCGCACTGTAGTTACTACTATGTCAATGCTTGTGCATCTTTTGAATACTTTGTACCTGCTAGTTTTCACTGTCGAGCTCCGTACAAGTTCCTTTCTCTAATGCAAGGTTGCTTTTTAGTTTTTCAGCTGAAATAAAGGTAGATTATTTCACTTTTCTCTTTCTTTTTGTTGTTTTGTTTTACTACCTAATTCTAGGAAAAAAAATGCAGACCGAATCTGCTTTATACCAAAACATTGAAACTACTTCAGATCTAGACTTTTCTACGCTATTTTGCTTTTTTGACATTTTGTTTTCCAGCGACAAAGGACAGCAGGTGGAGGTCGGTGGTTGTCACTCCTTAGGCATTCTCGTGATAGAATCTTACCCACCCTAAACGTTAATCAGAATAGGATAAATGTCAACTAGTTTGGATGCTGAGATTGGATGAAAAATTTGTAAATAATAATTAAATGATTTGTGCACAATAATGAAATAGTTTGAATTAAAATATTTTATAGAGTTTTGAAAAAAGAGTGAAAGTTGAATAAAAGTATTATAAAGTTAAATATTATTATAATATAATTTTTAATGTTATTTTTGTTTTAAAATTTGAAAAAGTTGAATTATTTTTTGTATTTTGTTTGAAAGTTTAAAAAAGTTATAATGATTAGGAAATGATTAAATAAAAAACTTAGAAATTAGAAATTGAAAAATATTTATGTTTGTCGTGTATAAATGTTAAAATGAGATGAGATAAAACTATTTTACAATTCAAATGAGATCTAAGTTTATTATAACGATGATGATAGGAAGCCGATGCATTGATGATCGAAAAGAAGCCTATAAGTTTAAAAAAATAATGATTTTAGGTGATGTGATATTAAAATATAAAGGTCTCATTTTTAAGTTTTTATCTTATGCTTCAATTCATATTGAGCCGCCCTTATCAGTAAGGAACTAGATAGTTGTTGTAAAGCATATGGATTATAGACACTCCAACTATTTGGACTAAGTTATAGTTGTACTCTAATACCATTAAAGGCATAAGATTCCAACTCACGATCTCTCGTTCATCAAATCATAAAGAGAAATACTCTAACCATAAAGTGATTATATAAAAATAATTTCATAAACTGATATGATTTAATATAGTTTGTCATATTATAAAATTATTTTTATTGTAAAATAGATTGAACAAATCACCTTAATTCATGTCAATTTATAAAAAATCCTTTTATGATTATGACGCTCCTCAATCATAAAACTCTTTTACTGAGAAATCGGTATTAAAATATGGAGATGAGTTGAAGGTAGTGTAGGTAGATCTTGGTAATTACATCCGTTATACAGACTCCTAGGACGATGGCCCCTTTGCTTCTGTATTATTATTAGGACAAAAGATGGAACAGATCAACAGTGATGACAGTTCTGTTGTCCAGTGAATGCCTGACAGATACAAAACCTACCACTCCCTTGCACTCCTTCTTGCATTCATGCCAAAGCATCATTCCCCATTCCCCAACATATATCATCTTCCAACTGCATAATCATTTCTCCACTCTTCTGTCACTATCCTGGATTAGTCCCATTTTGATTTGATAGAAATAAGAGGATGAAATGAGTCGAAAAAGTTTATAAAAAATAATAAAATTTGTGAATAATAATGAGATGAGTTGATATTTCAATCCAAACCGGCTCTTAGAGCATTGGCATTGGTTTCATCAAAAGCCTAATCAAATGTAAAATATGATGAATCTCATAAAAAAAGAGCTGCATTGGATTAGCTAAAAATATAAATGTAAAACTTTTAGCTACATTAAATCTATGGGTTTCTTCAAATTTGAAGGGTTACTATTCGTTCATCAAATCTATTTTTTATTCACTTTTAATCTCTAAAGGTATTTTCTATTCACATTTAATCTCCAACCATCTTGTAATAATAATGTAAGAATCAAATTAAATTATTAATTAACATATGATTAGTGTGATTATAAAATATGAAAAAAAATAAAAATATTATTATTAAAAAAATAATATTATATTATTATTTTGATGAATCCAATAGCTAATCCAATGTGAGATTATAGATGTGAAGGTATTACATTTATGGAAAACATGTACTTTTCATCAAATTTTGAAGATGAATTTGATGAATCCAATGCTAATACTCTTAGGCTTCCTTTGGATACAAAAATACTCTCAATCAATCTCATCATTATAATTTTTTCAAATTTTCATATAAAATATTATAAACAATTCAATTTTTTTAAATCTCAAAATAATAATAATATTCTAATAATATTTTATTTAAATTATCTAAAATTATCTTATCTTATCTCATCTCACTATCTAAACCAGTCCTTATTCAAAAAACAGAAATGCTTTATGTCCCGAAATTTGTGTCCCGAAAGTGTGTCCCGAAGGCTTTTTTATTTTTATTTATTTTTATTTAGTGATTAAGAAATTATTTTTTAATGATGTTGTGAATTTTTTATTTTTTTTAAAATGTTTATGATGATTAAAAAAATACATGAAGAAAAAGAAAAAATAAATAAAAAGATGAAAAGTGCTGTTCGGGACACACGTTCGGGACAAATTTTCGGGAGACGTAGCACTGCTCTTCAAAAAATATAAATACATATATAGAAGACAGCTTGGGGAAGCCACTGTATTTCTAAGTGAAAGCTATATGACTTTGGAAAGGGTGTCCCGTTCAGCTTGTATACTTGTCTTGGAAGTGAAACTTCCCCTTTTGTGTTTAGCTAATTGGCTTGGCGATGAAAGTGTGGCCACACTCCGTTAATGAATTCCTACTTGCAAGTAAGGTCATGATCCTAATTTAAGGTTATGAAAGCAATAGAAACCAACCCTTCTCAGAGTCACAGGTATTTCCTAGCTAGTTTTACTAATTTTGCCTGCCAACAGTTATTTCTGCAAGCAAACTATAGGGGGCATGATCTAACCAAGGACCCTGCATGACTGACCATCCTAGAAAAGACCATAGGGTGATATCTAGCTCATCATAATAAAGGAAAATGTTATTTGGTCACCTAATTTTCACACTTCTTATATTTTATTTTATTTTACTTAATAGTTAAGAAAGTAATTATTAATATAATGATATTTTTTTATATTTTTAAAAAATGTTTAAAAAAAAAATATATGAATAAAAAACTTTAAAAAATTAAGAAAAAAATTTGTGCTAGACGACGCCCATGGGTTAATACTAGACGACATTCTAGCACTACTTATAAAGTAATTACTTCAACTCTATAAAGAGAAATGATAATTATAGTCGTAAGTGTATAAATGTCACGCAATCATTTAAAAAAAAATATATCTAAAATTTAAATAAAAATAAAATTAATTTTTTAATAATAAATTTTACTCTTTTTTAAAACGACGGCATGATATTTATTCACTTCACAATTATATATGTCGTATTGAAAAAATCTATTTATAAGTCTACACACCACACACCACAACTTTTTTTATTTATTTTTATTTGTTTCTCTTATTAAATGTGTATTATATGGATGATGAATAAAAAAATATAAATATTTTAAGAAGATTAAAATAAAAAAAAAATTAAAAAAAATTAAAAACAGTTTGGTGTGTGGTGTGTGAGCCTATGAGTAGCAATGCTCACGTCGCATTACATGAAAAAGAGGTGCTCGGACAAGACATACACGTCTACCAGTAAGGGAAGCGCAATTATGACAAACAGCGTGCAAACCCCTTTAGAGGTGATCTTCTTGCCTGTAATTGAAAGGGATTTCCTCCCGTCCACAAGGTGTCAGCTTGTTGTCACTCAACATTTGTGGCCACAAGTCTCCTTTCGCTAAAAGGGATTGCTTAAGTAATCACCTCGTGGTGATGCAGGATAATGGAGGTCATAATAAACAATTAAGACTTGGCTTCCCACTTTATAACGAGGATTCTTTATCTCCAATACTTCTATTCGGCTGCCAGAGGCCGGAAGATGCATGCAACCACCATCCCAAATGTACATAGATTTTATTGGAGTTCTGTCTAAGACTAAAGTGGGAGAGTGATAGATAAATATAAATTGGATTTAGCTCACATCATTTATAGCTACCCGAATAAATTTTTCGGACAACATTTAATACTCAATAAATGATATGGAGCCCATTTCATTTATTTCTCTCTCTTCCGATTTAAGTTCTAAAATTCGATCAAAATTATTGAATTAAAATGGAGCTCTAGATTATGAAAAAAAAAAAAAAATCTATTGGCAATCATGCTTATCGACATGGCCAACATACTAATTTGAAAAAGTGTTACATTATCTAGCATAAGAATATTTTCCAAGACAAATGTAAGACAGACAAATGTAACAATACTTGTAACTAAAATGAGATAGATAATATAGGAGATACTCCTCTAATTAGAGTATTCTCCTCCACTTCCTCATAATTAGTTCTTAGTTAAATTATAAGAAAGAAAAAAAAAAGAAAAATGAGTTACATCCGTTCCCTATAGTAACTTTTGATTTTAGAATGTGTACACATCCTAAATCATTCTTTTGATTTTTTTATTCCAAACTTATTTTAATGATAAAGAAAGAATATAAAAGGAAGTGAGAAAAAAAAATAAAAGTAATATAAAAATATTATTTTAATAGAATAAAAAAAATAGGAAGTGAGATATAGACAGTTTTTAAAAAATAAATAAAATTTAAGAGAAAACTTCAAGAAATGTATTTTTTAATCAAATTATAAAAAAATTTATAGAAAAGTCGAGGAGAATGCTCTACATTAGTCCAACCATGTAAAACAAAAGTTACATGGTTTGTCGGAGATAAAACAAAAGTTTCTTTTCCAAAAAGATTATAATAATTACAAATAACAATAAGAAAAACAAAAATTATAATATAATATAATGAAATCAAAACATCAATGAATTAATTCAATAAAAAAACATCAAATGAATTAATAATAGATTATCCATTTTCACGATACATATCAATGATTATATTTATAAGGATTTAAGTAACATACTTAGTATTAAGAATATGATATTCTCTAATCTATTTAAATATTTAAAATATTTTTATTAAATATATAAAGATAATACTATAAAAAAAACAAAATTATTCAAATTTATACTAGTCTATACGAGTCGATCCAAATTTTATACGAATTGTATTGTTTAATAGTCTAATATAATTTATTTCATTTAATAAATAAACTAACCAAACTCCAATTTGACCAAACCAATCTCAAGAAACTTGTCGAATAGTCTTGATTGTTTACGACCCTTAGAGCACTAATAGTAAGCTCAACGAAATTAAATTTTGATTAAGGAATAGTTAAGGTGTAAAATAAAGTGAAATAATAGACGGAATAAATGAACAGTAATTTTAGCCACATATTATATCACTGGCCAAATTTATTGAGCCCATAAAGCTAACCAAATATTATTTTTAGACTAAAAAATTATCTTCCCACTACTTCTTGCCTCACTTCTCTCCCATGCATATTCAGTTGCTTAAAATTCTTTTATGTACATGAGGAGATTAGTCCACAATTTGCCATTAACATTGAAAAGTCACGCCTGCCGAAGGAACCATTTTTCTTTTTCTCTTTTTTAATCTTTTCAAAACTTATCAAAAGAAATCAATAAGAAAAAACATGATCAAAAGCAACTTTTATTGCTTTAGCTAGGTGCTAAATAGTCCAGAAAAAATATGAGTTGAAAAAACTTTAATACAAAAATAAACTTTAATACAACCATATATCAGTTGAAGAAATATAATCATTGTAAAAAAAGGACTGCTAGAAAATTTTATTAGTTGAAATAATATGAACATTAGAAAATTAATGTATAGTTTTTTAATAACGAATAAATATTTAAATTATAATTAGAATTAAAAAAATGAAAAGTTTAAAATCAATATTTTAATAGCATAGTGATATATTTGTTGAGTCTGTTATTTGATATTGTTGAAAAGTAGTTAACTAAATTTGTAAAAGTGAATTTCTTAATCAAATTTGGACAAAAGTTTATTGAGCTAACTACTAGTGCTCTACCTAGTAGTGCTTCAAAGGTAGTACTTATTTTATTATATTATAATAACTAATTTTTTTTCAAACACATTATAAACGAAGATATGGCTCTTCTCATTTCTTGCATTAAAAAGGTTTTGATTATTTTTTATATTTATAGATACTAATTTTGTAGACATTTTATGTATAAGAAATTGAACAAAAATTATTTAGGTTTGTTTTGTTGAAGAATTTGGATTTAATTTGATTTCGATCTGAATTTAGGTTTCATATCAATGCCAGATTTTAAATTTATTTTTTAAAAATATAATTTAAAATTCAAAATTTTGAAAAGGATTAACATCTGACCTAAATACAAATTTAATTAATATAGTATCTAGATAGAGAATTTGGGTTTACAAACTCAAATCCAAATCCTCTTTACACCCAACCATTCAAATACATATTTTAGTACATGTTTGAAATTGCGGCGGAAAATATAACTTATAGTTTTAAGACTTATAGCTTAAGCTTAACTAATAAGTTATACTATTAAAAGTTATTTACTATTTGATAACTATGTGTTTAAAACACTTTCAAATATGTTACATTTGTTTGGAAACAAATTACAAAAATATTTTTTGACGTAGAAAAGACGATCGTTTGATTTTTTTAAAAATTATGATCATATTTTTAAAAGTTTAAAAGTTATAATTATTTTAAAATTATATGGATATTTTTGTCAATTGACAATTTTTTTAAAATTTAAATTATGTTCCGCACTATCCACAATAGTGCGAAAAATATCAAAATGATATTTTTTCTCAAACGTACCTTTTAGCTTATTTGAGACTAAAGAATATTTTAATATGTAACATCCAAACAACTTAATTTTTCTATTAAATAACTTTTAAAACTATTTAAATACTTTTTAAAACTACTAACGCAATTTCAAACAGGCCCTTAGATTTTCTGCTCCAACTTTGAAGTTCATAAGTTCATATGTTTATTCCGGAAGGATTAAGTAGGTTTTTTTTTTAAAGAAGAAGAAGAAGAAGCAAAGTTTTAATTTTACTAAATGAAATATAAAAACATTATTTTATAAATTTATGTTAATATGATATATTGAAGAAAAATAAATTATGTAAGTTTAGGTGTGTAAATTTTACCTTTTTTTTTTAATATTTTTTTAGTGATTTTTGTTTTTCAAAAAGCTTACTTGGATATGGTATTAGAACTAAAATAATTAAATAAATAAATAAAAGAGAAAAAGAAGTAGAAAAAACGACCTCAAACGGCATAATTTTTAAGCGAAGTGAGGGGCGAGAAGAGGGCGATTTCTAATTTTCTTTAGCAATCAATCTCTCTCAGCTATCTGTAATACATATATGGTGATTCCGTACGGTAGTTTCCTTTCGTTTCAGCAACAGATGGCGTCAACAACCCTAAAATATCCATCCGATTATCTAGGCCAAATCCACTCCCGCAGAAAACGACACCGTATTCGTGATCCTCACATGTCCTTGTTGAGAAAGTAAAAAATCTCATCCTATGGTAGTTTTGAACTATTGCTGGTTAAAGGTGTAGTTATTTTCTTTTCTTATCTTTGAGTTTTTTTTTTTGCTTGACACGATACCGATGCTTACCTTTCACGAGATTGTTTTGGGATATGGCTTGAATTATTGGACTCTTGCTTGGCCGACGTTATAGCTTGGTGTGTGTGTCTATATATAGGCCCTCACATGTACTTGTGATTTTCACTATTCAAGCTTTGCCTGTGACTATCTTTTGGGTTGAATTTGAATTTGGAGTGTGTGTCTGTGTTTTGGACTGTGTTCCTCTTTGGTTCAGCGAATTTACAGATTTTGCCTTCTGGGTGTTTGACACAATGGATGCTATCGTTGACTTTAGTTGAATTTGGCGTCAAAGTGCATCTGTCCCTCGCAGGATTATCTAAATTTAGAATTTTTGTGTTCTGGGTGTTGGTTGAAAGTTCATGCTTTGATTCTTTTTAGTTGATTTTTAACTCACTCTCCGGATGTTGCTGTTTTGGTAAAATGTATGTTTGGATTCTTTTAGTTGAATTTGAGATCATTGTGTGTTCGACTTTGGTCTACTAAACTCGACTAAAAGTTTAGGTTCTTTTAATCTGAGTTCTATTTTTTTTTAAATAATATGAAGGGGTTTGTGTCCTTTGAAATGTTAGTTTTCCTTTTAATCTGTGTGCTATGCGGTTGTGCTGTGGGTAAGGAGTGTACAAACACTCCAACTCAGCTCTCATCACATACCTTTCGATACGAGCTCCTATCCTCAGAAAATGAAACGTGGAAGGAAGAGATGTTTTCACACTACCATTTGATACCGACTGATGATTCTGCGTGGTCAAATTTGCTACCAAGAAAGGTTTTGTGGGAAGAAGATGAAAACAGTTGGTCAGTGATGTATCGGAAAATGAAAAACCAGGGTGGGTCTAAGCTGTCTGGAGATTTTCTGAAGGAGGTGTCTCTGCATGAAGTGAGATTGGATGCAGATACAATGCATGGACGAGCACAGCAAACAAATTTGGAATATCTACTGCTTTTGGATGTGGATAGCTTGGTTTGGAGCTTTAGGAAGACGGCTGGTTTGCCAACTCCTGGTAAAGCATATAAAGGCTGGGAGGACCCGACTTGTGAGCTTCGGGGTCATTTTGTAGGTTGGTTTTTTTTTTTTATTACTATTGTTATTCATGATTTCTCTACCGTATCTATTGTTTTCCTCCTTGTCTATGTGCAAAGCAAATATCTGTTTATTAGATTTTCTTTATTTCCTGTAGAAAATAAAGATTAAAAAAATATATTATTGACTACCATAAATGTAAGAAAATTCCTGAAAGAAACCAATAAGTCTTCAAAAAGTAGACTGATTCAACATCTATATGGTTAAGACTGCCGTAAATGCAAGAAAATTGTGGAAAGAAACCCAGAGGTCTTAAAAAAGTAGACTATCTCCAAATCAATGCATTTTGGCCACCCTCTATAATTTCCCTTTAAAGACAAACGAGATCATTTCATTCCAAAGTTCGAGAATATTTGTTTTTCTATATTGCTATTTTCCTAGATCCCATGTATTCTTGGATAATCCTATTGATGATTCCTCTATTTTCAAACAAGTGAAATTATAAGCATGAGTGCAATTTGTCTTTAAAATTTGATCTCTATTTTTTATAATGGGAAGCTGGCTTTCGTTATCTTGAAGGGCATTACTTGAGTGCGTCTGCACGAATGTGGGCTAGCACTTACAATGATACTCTCAAGCAGAAAATGACAGCATTAGTATCAGCGTTATCTGAATGTCAGCAGAAAATGGGCACGGGATATCTTTCTGCTTTTCCGTCTGAGCAATTTGATCGTTTTGAAGCTATAAAACCTGTTTGGGCTCCATATTATACCATTCACAAGGTAGAGTCTACTTTAATTGTTTCACAAGATGCTTTAATTTTTTTCCCTTAACATTTTATGCAATTAGCTATCAACTGTCTAGTTATATAAAAAAAAAGCTATCAACTGTCTTGACAGATCTTGGCAGGCCTTCTGGATCAATATACATTTGCTCGTAATGCTCAAGCTTTGCAAATAATGACATGGATGGTTGAGTATTTTTACAATCGTGTCCAGAATGTGATAATGAAATACAGTGTAGAAAGGCACTATCTGTCACTTAATGAAGAAACTGGTGGCATGAATGATGTCCTTTACAAGTTATACAGCATAACGGTTAGTGGACTTATCCAGACAGTTCTGTTTGCTTCACTCCTTGATACTTCACTCTACTTGCATGATATTAATTTTCTTTATACTTGGTTGAAATATATTTGAAGAAAAATGACCAGGTTGGTCAATCCTTTGGACTTTTACTAAGTATTTCCTGAATTCTTGGTTAATCATAGGCAGTCTATGCCAGGCCTCTTTCTTCTGAACTTAGGAAGGGTGTATCTAGAAACTATTTGAATTTACAATTGATTTGAATCCTGAGCTTTCGGATATCTATGGTATGATAGGACCCTGTAGTGAGTGATGCGTTAAAAGAAATAACCTCTATGCTCTCAATAGTTTGTCAATATTAAAGATCTAAATTTATCATCGTTTTTATAAGTAAAAAAAGAAAAGAAAAAGGAAACTATCTTGAAGTTTTACCATCATTGCATTAGAAGTTTTTCTTGGATACCATGGATGATGGTCAGTTGTGACTTGTTATAGTTGATTATATCCGTAGTAAGTTCCTAGTAGCATGTTGTTACTGTTGGTTCACTAATGTGAAATTTGAGTTCTACTATGAGCCTTTTCATGTTACTATATGCAGGAAGATCCAAAGCAGTTATTATTGGCCCACCTTTTCGACAAACCATGCTTTCTAGGAATACTAGCAGTACAGGTAACCGTTACCATATGATCTATCTCTATTATCTCTAGTCTCTTCAATTGTTTTATTGTTAGTTTCTTCAATTATTTTAAACATATACATCTTTAACTTTAGAAAAATGCGGTCTGCTGTGCCTGTCTAATCCAGCTAAGCCAGATCTCGAAATTGGAAACCATTTTGTGATTTCTGGTTTACTTATAAAAAAAAAAAAAAAATTGTGATTTCTGGTCTATCACTAATTTATTAATTTCACTTTTGGAGCAAAATATCTCCTATGATAAGTGACATCAGTAGCACTTATAGTGTCTCATACTCATTGTGATTGTAAATAGTTTTTGGCAAAAATACCCCCACCAGAGTGGCAAAGAAGAGTAGTAGTAATGTTTAAAATCCAATTCAAAATTAGAATTAAAAAAATGGAACTAAATTTAACAATGTATTACCGAAACACCACATATATTATTTGTTACCATCGTTAGAGAACTCATAAAAAAATTACTGAATTCAGTCCTTTTTAGCAGACCACATTGATTTTATGCTTTTATTTGAAAGTTACATCAGCTATACACAGGCAGTTTTCTTAAGCCGATTTTTCTGAAATGATTTATATTAAGTTTCTAGGTTATTTTAAATTCTGATTTTCATGCTTTCTATATTTTAACAAAACTCTTCCTGTAGGCTGATGACATATCTGGCTTTCATGCCAATACACACATCCCAATTGTTATAGGATCTCAAACACGGTATGAAGTCACTGGCGATCCGCTTTATAAGGTAAATCGGTTTATATGAATCACGAATCCTCTGAAACTACCCAGCATCATTTTTACTATTTGTGCATAGTCATGATACTTCTTTTTACCGTCCCTTTTCATTGCGGTGATCTGCTTTACGGGTAAATTGGTTTGTATGAATCATGGATCCTCTGAAACTACCCGGCATCATTTTTTCTGTTTGTGCATAATCATGATATGCTTTTTTACCCTCCCTTTCCATTGCTTGTTCTTGAACTTGCTCTTTCAATTTGGTAGGTCTTGCACCTTTGGTGTTGAAAGACTTTGATCTTTTAATTGCTATAAGCAGTATATTCTGAAGGTTTATGTGATTAAATCATATGATCATGCACTTATCTACAAAATTTTTCATGTTTATCAAAATAATGGTGTTCCAGGCAATGGGGGCATTCTTCATGGAGATTGTTAACTCATCTCACAGCTATGCAACGGGAGGCACATCAGTCAGTGAATTCTGGTAATAATCATAATTAATACCTACCCATAAAAAATAATCAATATTTCGATTCATTTACTTGTTACTGAATCTCTATATACTGTGCAGTGTAAATAAGAACAGTTGAAACACTTGCATTTTCACTTAATTTTTGCAAGTTTCTTTCACATTATCTTGTGATTGCGCATCATTCTGACCCCCTTACCCATTGCAGGTCAGACCCAAAGAGATTGGCAAGCACCCTACAAACAGAGAATGAAGAATCTTGCACAACTTATAACATGCTGAAGGTATGCCATCTTCTCCCCCCTCCCCCAAAACAACCCCCAATTATAACTGGCACAATTTCTTGCCTCACTTCTTATTCATTTGTGTATTGGCTGCATTTTATGTTGGATATTCATTTTCACATTTGTGTGTGGCCTTTTATTATTATTATTATTATTATTGAAATAAATTACCTTATATGGTAACTGGTAGTCTCGCTGATTCTGTAGGTCTCTCGCTACTTGTTTACATGGACCAAAGAAATGGCATATGCAGAATATTATGAGCGTGCCTTGACTAATGGTGTGCTAGGCATTCAAAGAGGAACAGAGCCTGGAGTGATGATTTACATGCTGCCTCTAGGTCGTGGAGTTTCCAAGGCCAGAAGCTACCACGGATGGGGAACAAAAGAAGAGTCTTTTTGGTGTTGCTATGGCACAGGTTTGAATCGACTGTCAAATTCAAACTTGTTGCTTTAGAATGAAAGCCAACAATTTATCCTTTTTCCATTTTGCATCAATCTTAAGTTCTTTGAATCTGAGGATTTTCTTTTTCATATTTTGTTGTTCTGATTGCAAAATTTAATCTGGTTTTCTGAATGATGCCCGGTAAACCACTGATTTATTTCTTTATTACTACATCCACTTGATAAGTGTTTTTTCTTGTTGCTTTTTCAGGCATTGAATCATTTTCAAAGTTAGGAGATTCCATATATTTTGAAGAGGAAGGAACGGTTCCTGGTCTTTACATCATCCAGTACATATCAAGCTCACTTGATTGGAAATCTGGGCAAATTATTCTCAATCAGAAAGTTGATTCTGTTGGTTCCTGGGATCCTTACCTTCGAGTGACATTCACATTTTCTTCCAAGGTAGTTAGGGTAAAAATTATTCCCCTTCTGAGAGAGATAGGAAGTAGTTTTTCTTTTTGCTTAATGTAATTTAGATATCACGGCTGAATTTTTCTCCCCTTTTGACTTCACTTACTAAGACAATTAATGAGGAAATTGCTAATTATCAAAATTAAACATAGGTCCTAAATTTCTAATCATAGAGTTGACACATTAATACTTTAGTAGGATGGAAGTGCTAATTATCAAAATTAAAAATCGATCCTAAATTGCTAATGTGTATCATCCGCGCTGGATTTAGTGGTAGTAAAACCTAGATATGAACAGGGAACTTGGGATTATTCTCGTACCCAAAAAAAGTTCCTTTTTTCTTTTTTAATTGGTAAGATTGTTACTCTGTTGATCAGATTTATAGTTTTCAAGACAACGGAGAGTATTTTTTTCTAATTGGAGGGTGCTGTCTGATTACCTATCAATAAATAAAATAAAAATGGAGGGTGCTGTCTGGTAAATAGGCTGTTTTTTCAATGACATATTATTCTTTATGTTTTGTGTCTGAACTTTCTCAAGATAGCATTCTGTATCACTGTACTATTTTTTTATACATTACTAAGAAGTTTATAAATGAAAGCATTAGGCATAGCCCATGTACATATGACTGTGATAAGACTGGTATCAGGCCCTAATAAAATTCATGAAATTTATTTGTCAATATTTCACATTGAAAGAACTGCAGTCACCGAATATCTCTCCCTTCCTCCTTCCCAGTCAAATCCTTCGTCTATCCTCCCAGGGTACACACAAACACACTTGACAACATATCCCATCACATATGCACTTGTGATGTGAAAGTAATCTCGAGTTATACTGAATAATTTTTTTTATTGTAGTTAAGTAGTAAACCCTGAACCATCTGATTTAAGGGCTTTGACTAAGAATGTGGAGAGTGAATAGCATATGCAATTTCTTGAAGTACTAACTAGGTACAAAGTTAAAGCAAAGAATGATTTTGTGAGTTACAGAGCCAGGAGGTTAATCAGGTATCAATTGGTCTTAAGTAATCTTTCCATTTCTGAGGAAAATCCAGTTACAAATGAAGTAGGAGAAACAGTCATATCTTACGTGTCTGTCTGACTCCAAATAGATGTAAGATTTTTTTTACTGGATTTAATATGTAGGGAGCTGGCCAATCATCTAGCTTGAAGTTTCGTATACCAAGTTGGACACATACCCAAAGTGCAAAGGTTTCACTAAATGCTCAGAGTCTGCCTCTAGCACCTCCAGGTGAGTTTCCTCATTATATACGCTAGCTTTTCTTGGAAAGGACCCATCATATAGTGCAGTTAGTTTTTCTTTTCTTTTGTTTATCTTTTGAATATTCTGATCACTTTCACGTCAATGGAATTTAGTCTCTCTGTTGGATCTACTATTGAGTCCTTAGAGCATGTAGAGTTTCTTGGAAAGGAACTACAGTTTCTTTGCTTGTCAAAGGGGTGTGTATGTGTGTGTGAGAGAGAGAGAGAGAGTATATTGATTATTGGTATCCTGATGCAGGCAACTTCTTATCAGTCACTAGAAATTGGGGACCTGATGACAAATTAATTCTTCAGCTGCCCATTAGTTTAAGAACAGAAGCTATCAAAGGTAATTTGATGGGATACTTGAACAGTTCATTCATATGCTGAACCCCAGCACAATTTAATGTCTAGGAAATGAGATTTTATGGATGACGAATTACTGAAATTGTTTTGAATGAACTCCAGATGAACGGTCTGAGTATGCCTCTATTCAGGCAATACTTTATGGCCCATATCTGCTAGCAGGTCATACCAGTGGTGATTGGGACCTCAAAACCGGCTCAGGAAAACTCTTTCAGAATGGATAACACCAATTCCTGCTGCTTACAGTACTAACCTGGTTTCTTTGTCCCAAGAGTCCATGGACTCAACATTTGTCTTGACTAATTCAAACCAATCGATTAAGATGGAAGAATTTCCTGCATATGGGACTGATTCTGCCCTTCATGCCACTTTCAGACTGATCTTAAATGACTCATCTTCTGAAATACTTTCAGCAATGACAGATGCTATTGGCAAGTCAGTCATGCTGGAACCATTCAGCTTTCCAGGAATGGTTGTTGTGCAACTTGGAACAGATAAAAACCTTGCAGTTGCAGATTCTCTTAGTGACGATGGCTCTTCTGTTTTCCAGTTGGTCCCAGGATTGGATGGAAGGCCTGAAACAGTATCCTTGGAGTCGGAGGGCAACAAGAATTGCTTTGTGTATAGCGGTGTGAACTATAAATCAGGTACAAGCATGAAGCTCAGCTGCAAACCAGACTCATCAGACGAAGATTTTAATCGAGCTGCTAGCTTTGTATTAAGCAAGGGAATTAGAGAATACCATCCAATCAGCTTTGTGGCTAGTGGGGTGAAGAGGAATTTTCTTCTGGCTCCATTGCACAGCTTCCAGGATGAATCTTATACTGTTTATTTCAACGTTCAAGCTTAATAACTTGGGGACCGCGAAGTCCCTGATAAACCGATTGCACAATAAATTTCGTCAGCCATGTTACTTCTCTCAAGAGGAATTCAAATTTCTTAGTAAATTATTGAACTGCACAGATGGGCTGATTTAATGTTGATTCGAGGCACTTTGAGCCTGACTTTGTATAGGAGTCGGTTAGATTCTCCAGAATGTAAAAATTGGTGAAAAGGAGATTCTTTGATGCTAGACTGCTGTTCTTCCGAAGTTTTTTATATTTTCTTCAATTTCTTAGTCAGCTATATGTCATTCAAGGTTTTTATTTTTGATCTCTTTTTTTTTTCACAAGTCTCCATGCCGTGAAAAGATTCATTGGAGTTGCATAATTTAGCTGCAGTTTATTTAATTTATGAGGATTGGTTTCTGAATTTATACCACGTAGAAACTGACCCATAAAGCTGAAGATGATTTTGTCAATAATCCAGTATCCTATCAGGCACAAAAATCTAGCAAGTAGCCTGCCAAATGGCTATATATAGGTCATTCAGAAGATACAAACTTTTGGATTTTAATTGACCAAACTGTTCCCATTTTCTTTTCTTTTAACTGTTCTTATAAATATTCTATTTGGAAGCTTCTTTTTTGACACCCAATACACTATTGAAGTGAGTCCACAACCAAGAAAAAGTAGCACAACTCAATTTCCACCAAACTGGAGAGCGCCCATTTCTTCTCGCTTTGAGCGTTTGCAACTGCAAAAATGTTGAAGTGCTTTTGTTACAGTTCTTAATTAGTTAATGTTTACATAATCTTTACAAAGCTCTTAAAAAAGGGGGGGGGGGGGGGGGTTGTGGGTGGGAAGAAGAGAAACATCTTTACAAAAGAGGCTAAAAGTCGAGCTATCGAGGAAGCCCATTCTCATGCAAACTTGTTGCTACATGTGTCGACGTGATATTGTGAAACATTGGTGGTACCATGTTATGTAACTGTGCTGGCACAACATTGTGCGAGTGGGCCTCATGCCAGACATTTCCTGCCACAAGTAAGAGGGACATCAAAAACCAAACTGTGACAGAGAACCTTCTTCACCCAATATTATGGCTCTCCGACATAAATCATTGTAACGACGGACCTTAGACTGCACCTCATCCAATCTTTCGCCAATGCCATGCCTGCTCAGAGCAGCATTAGTCCATCGCTGCAATACATATTTAGACGGGATGCTGAAAACACCAGACATTTGGAGGCCAACAATAGCATGTCTGCAAAGATAACCTTTATATTCAAATGATCGGCATGAACAATAAATATCTGATTTTGATTCATTCCATCGACTATATAATTCTGATTATCTTCAAAGTCTTTAACAGTATATGTTGTCGTCATCTCATCTTCATTTTCTTTCTTAAGATGACAAGCAGCTGCTCCCAAAACCTCAACTTGAAATTTCTTAAAGATTTCATGTGTGTACACTTGTGACATCTGTTTCTCAAACGGAGATGGAGACTTCAATTCAGGTGTTTCATGCCATGCATCAAAATTTGCCTTGGCTTCCTCTTCATATCTATCCTCAAGAATTACCCTGTATCGTTCTATAAACTCTCTCATTGAAGTCTTGGACATATTTGTCAAACGAAGAGATTAAGCTTTCTGAACGTGAAGCTATAGAAAACCCAGCAAAAGATACATCTTTCATAAAAGTAGGCACCCAATGTGTGCGATCCTCGTACAAGGATTGGACCCAGTCAACCTCTCTAAGGCTAAATCTGTCGAGCATTTTCCACCATCTCTTTTCAAATTGTTCCTCTGTCCATGACTTATAGACACACTTAGTAAATTTTAGCATAAAACTATCATTCCACATGCACAAAAACTCAAGCTGTCTAGGGATCTTTTCCAGTACATGCCACAAACAATAACAATGGCGGGTGCCTGGAAAGACTGCCGCAATGGCTACTTTTATGGCATTATTTTGGTCTGTGAGTATTACTCTTGGAGCTCGTTCCATCATTGCTATAAACCATGTTTGCAATAATCAAACAAAAGTATAAGCTGTCTCGTCTGCAATCAATGCACAACCAAGTAACGTGGGTTGAATATGATGGTTTACTCCGATAAAGAGAACCAATGGTATCTTATACTTGTTTGTAACATTGGTGGTGTCAAAAGAAACCAAACCACATCACCAAAGGTAGTATAATCTTCCATGCCTTACCCAAAACACATTTCTCAATCGATGGTATTCATTCAAATCAACTGCATAGAAGAACTTTGGATTCTGTTCCTGCATATACATAAAATGTTCAAGTAGTATTTGAGCATCCCCTGGTTCTAAAACCATGCTCCGTCCTTTATCATGCTGACTTTCCATATAACTCTCTAAACAATCAGCATTCTGATAGGCACTAAACAGCTTGGACACTGCAGGTAAACTCTTCCGTCTTCGTACTCGAACATCATTCTTAAGTAGCTCAGCATTTCTATGACTCCGAAAGAAATGCACTTGAGCAGGCAAAAGGTCATGATTATGTTCCTTCACGAAACTATAAATATACCACTTTCCATTTTGTCTTCTTTTTACATGCATGCTAGCTTAACAACCAATTTTCGAAGAAGGCCGTGGATTGATGGCATCATCGGACTGTTGCTTATTGCCGTATCTTATGCATAAGAATTTTGCATCAATAAATTCCCTTGATGCCCTAGACCGACCACTGCTCAATTTGGCAGTGCCAAAGCCCACAGACTTAGCATATTCTTTGTAAAACGAGTATGCCGCTTCATGAGAATCAAATTCCATGTCATCACAAGGCTCTATAATACTTGCATTTTCCATAATGATGTTAGAATCCATGGTTGTCGTGGGTATATTCATATCAACTTCACATCCACCTTGCACTTCAACTCCAAAACTGCTCAGAATTGGTCATCACTCATCTGATCTCCCATTAATAGAGTACAGAATCTCCGCCATGGAAACAATATACATTTCCATCTCACAGATCCCATCACCAAGGCACCTTTTATTTTTATGAATAAAATTTTTATTGAGATAAGTAACAGGGCAAAGCCTAGTACACAGGAAGAATCACCAAGGCACCTGAATTAAAGGACAAGTACCATCAGCCATTAGAATCATAAAAAAAAGTGCTATTTAAGGTTTTATGAGCACAAGATATATCCCATAAACTGATTGTGAATTAATAATATACATGCTGCATTTGGATTCACAGAATTGGAATTAGAGTTCTTAGTGACCTTAGAAAATTATAACTCCCTTGTACAACTCAATCCTGGAATCATGTTGCATTGCTTCCACATGCAGAATCTGTTGTTTGGATGCACACACTCAATGCCTCCAAGACCCCCATATGTCAGGTTTGTACCCATCCCCTTCTTAATTTGAATCACACAAGCAAGCCCCTAGCTTGAAACTAGAAAAAGAATAGGATGCAATCAAGCTCATTGCTTGTATGGCATGCACAAAACCTCCAATTTTTTAACAAGAAAATGAAGTCACATTTCCAACAAAGATTTGCAATTATTCACAGTTATTATCCTGCACAATCATGTTCCTGACTTGAGAAACCCATTAGGGAATCATTCCCCCCCCCCCCCCCCCCCCAAAAAAAAAAAAAAGAAAGCAAAAAAAGCAAAACTCAATAAGTTCATAGACAACTCATTAAAGACCTAGGGCATGTAAGATAGCACAACCCACCTTTGTCCCTCTCCTCCTCTTCCTCTCCGTTTGTTCCCTTCAATTGGAGGTGCCTTGGAATTGGGTCATGCTATCTTATACAAGAGGATAACATGAAGAACTTTTTTCTTTTTTTTTTTTATAGGTGGATAACGTGAAGAACTTGTTCTTGTGGCTACAAAACGAAATGGGTCATTATACCACAGAAACAAAGTTATTGGAATTCTACAAGAAGATTAACGATGTATAGATTTGAAAGTTTGATATCATGTTCTAAAACCTTGGTCTATTTTTTTTTCCCAATCTATAGATGAACTGCATTATGAATTTCTGAACAGGGGAAAAAAGAACAGTTTATAATCAAAATAGAGAAAATGACGGGACTTGAGAAATGATGTCTAAGTGCTAAGGAATCTCCACACCCCCCCCCCCCCCCCCCCCCCCCCCCCCCCATGCTAGCGGAATGAAACCCCTGCTTCCCAAAGTTTGATTGCACACCTTTAATCCCAGAGCAGAAAATAAAATCAGCAAAACTCGGTCAGTATTCCCTCTCCTCTCTCAAAACAGTTCCAGTAATCTAAAACTAACCTCTCAGTAAAGGAATAAAAATTCCATGATTCAAAAAACTAAACAAGGTACCATTCCCATCACACCGCTTAACCAGTCTCAAACACTCATTAGTAACTCGTTATCATTACAAGAAAGGTCAGTGGGCTTTCATTCCATGTCATTTGCTACAATACAACACAACAATAAACTACTATAAATTCCAGCAACTTCACATACCCGAAAATTCTGATCTTTAGGATTCCGAACCTATTTCAAAGCAAATGGACACGTCCATGTTAGGCTCATATGAGAGAGAGAGAGAGTGAGAGTTGGGAATTTGGAGTATCCAAGGCCCAGAAGAGAAAAAGGGTTTGTTACGGGCCAAGCCCAGTGTCTTGGGCCTGTGGCCTTATGGTCTTGTGGCCTATGTGGCCCATGAGATTTCCATGAGATTTATTATGAAGTTCAGCAAATAATCAGCTCAGTTACAACAAATAGTAGTTAATTGAGTGAGTCTTAAGTGGTCATGTCTATCAGTTGTGATCTATTATTTCATTCCTTATAATTAGGCAATTATTTTGCCAAGTGAGTCTTTTATTTTCATTCCTTGTAATCAGGCAATTATTTTGCCAAGTCAGTTGAGTTGCTATCCTTAAATATTCTGGATATAATAACAAGAAGTAAGATATTAAGCCCCAACAATATCTTTGGAGATTGATCTTCTTGAAATTGATCATCTTAATATATTTCAATTTCTATTTTCGTTAGCCTTCCCATAACAGTGATATCAAGAGCCGGTGCATCCATGGCTGAGGGTAATGTTGGTACTCGATACTCCCAGTTGGCTGACTCTTTGGCAGTAGTTCAATAGGTTCAAGAAGCACAGCAAAAAGCACATGAATCCCTGCAACAAGTTGTATAAGGGTTAAAGCCCAGCAACTACAAGTAGTAGCTACTAATTTGGACAGCTTGGTTAGGCAAGTTGGAAAAAAATTGGAGGACCCTCCAATTGGCCAAGTTGCACGCACCAACAACCCCATTTTTGAAGACACAGGAGGTATTCAAACCAAGGCCATATGTTTGAAATTTCCCAAGTTTAATGGGGATGACCCAAATGGGTGGTTATATCGCGTTACTCAATTTTTTAATTATCATCAACCCTATCCACAACATCATGTTTTATTAGCTTCCGTCCATATGGAAGGAAAGGCCTTAACTTGGTTCCAAGAATTGGAATCTGCTGGTGCTTTTCCTAACTGGGACAATTTTGTTCGTGCCTCGCTCACTTGCTTTGGGCCATCAGCTTATGAAGACCCTATGGAGGCACTCACAAAACTGCGACAAACCACTTCAGTCGAAGCATACAAATGTGAATTTGAGTATCTCTCTAATCAGTTACATGGATTAGCCGAGCCTTACAAGCTCAGTTATTTTTTGGGCAGATTTCGAGAAGATATTTGTTATGTGGATAGAATGATGTAGCACCAGTCCTTATTGACTACTTTTGGCATCACTAAAATGCAAGAAGAAAACGTGGCAGCATTGAAAAGGGTCTTTAAGATGAGTCCTGGACCTACCAAGACTCCTATGGCTCTTCCAGCTCTAGTTCAAAAAACTGTGGTTCCAGTGCAGTGATTATCCCCTGCTCAAATGAAAGAACGTTGGGACAAGGGCTTGTGCTATAATTGTGATGACAAGTGGGCTCCAAGACACAGATGCAAATCAACCAAATTATTCATTATAGAGTGTAAGGATTCAGAAGAGGAAAAGGAAATTAAGTCCACCCCTATGATTATTGAAGATGAAGGATCAAGTTCCAAGCAACCTAGCTTGGACAACTACACCACAGGGCTAGAACCAGCAATCTCAATTCATGCATTGGCTGGTTCGCCAAGTCCACGAACCATGAGAATTATTGGTTGTATTCGGGGAGTTAAAGTAGTAGTTTTGCTAGACATCGAGAGCACCCACAATTTTGTGGATCCTTCTGTCATAGCAAAGGCACGACTGCCTGTCTACCAAACTTCGGGCTAAAATGTGAAGGTGGCTAATGGCGAAATTGTACGCAGCGATGGACTTACTAAAACAAAGGCATTTCAGATGCAATGTATAACCTTTACAGCTGAATTTTTTGTCCTCACATTGGGTGGTTGTGATGTGGTCTTAGGCGTACAATGGCTGAACAATCTTGGGCCTATTTTGTGGGACTTTTCTCGGCTTTCTATGGTGTTCACGTTCAATGATAGCAGTGTAACTCTTCAAGGCCTCAATCCAACTGCACTCTCACTAATGGAAGGCAAGGATTTCAGGAAGGCAGTGAAGGCTGAAAAAAGAGGTATGGTGTTACAATTTCTTGATGGTCCTGTTTCACAAAACACTCCTCTTGAAATTCTCACCCAACTATAGCCTCTCTTAGATGAATTCCAATATGTTTTTCACACCCCTACTAGCTTACCACCAACTCAATCCCATGATCACCACATAGAACTTCAAGAAAGGACAAAACCATTGTATGCTAGGCCATACCGCTACCCTTATTTCCAAAAAGTTAAGATTGAGAAATTAATCCTTGAGATGCTACAAACCGAAATTATTTGACCTAGCCAAAATCCTTTTTCTTCTTCTGTTTTATTAGTCCGTAAACAATATGGAAGTTGGAGATTATGTGCCGACTATAGGGCTCTTAATAAAGAGACTATTAAGGCTAAATTTCATATTCCTATTGTGGACAACTACTTGATGAATTGCATGGGGCCTCAATTTTTTTCAAAACTGGATCTTCGATCCAGATACCATCAAATACGAGTCCTCCCTAGAGATACCATCAAATATGAGTCCTCCCTAGTGACATACCAAAATTTTCATTCTGCACCCATGATGGTCACTATAAATTCCTAGTTATGCCTTTTGGCCTAATTAATGCTCTTGCTACCTTCCAAAGCTTAATGAATGAGATTTTTCGTCCATTCCTAAGAAAATTTCTTTTGTTTTTGTTTTTTTTAATGATATACTTGTTCATAGTAAGACTATGGATGACCATATTCATCACTTAAAACTTGTCCTCAAAACATTATACAAACACCAACTCTATGCCAAACTGTCGAAATGCAGTTTTGGATGCCCTGAAATTAATTATCTTGGGCATCTAATCTATAAAGATGGTGTTAAAGCTGATCCATCAAAGTTAGACTCCATGCTCAATTGGCCTTTCCTTACTACTCTCAAATCACTTCGTGGTTTTCTCGGCCTCACAAGGTATTATCGAAAGTTTATTAAAAATTATGGCCTCATTGCTTCCCCTTTGATAGCATTGCTTAGAAAAAATTCTTTCCATTGGTCCGAAGAAACAAAACTTTCATTTCAGGCCTTCAAACAAGCTGTAACATCACCTCTAGTATTGGCACTTTCTGATTTCTCTAAATCTTTTACCATTTAGTGTGATGCATCAGGTTCTAGTATTGGAGCAGTTTTATTACAGCTTAGAAAGTTATGAGTCAAGCTCTAAGGGGAAAGACACTTAACCTCTCCACTTATGAAAAGGAGCTCTTGGCTTTAGTATTGGCAGTTAAAAAGTGGCATGCATATGTTCTCGGGCAGAAGTTTGTAGCACAAACTGATCAACAAAGTCTTAAGTATTTGTTAGATCAGTGTGTCGGCACACCAACTCAACAACGTTGTCTAACCAAGCTATTGGGATATGACTTCGAGGTCCATTACAAAAAGGGTAAAGAAAATACTGTTGTTGATGCTTTATCTAGAATAAATGAAGGGGAACTCTCGGCATTAACATCGCCTATGACTTCTTGGTCGACTTAGTTAAAATCTGATTATGTAAATTCTCCTGAATTGATTTCATTGTAGGAACAGTTTCATTGGGGCACCTTAGATCCATCTAAGTATGCCCTAAAGGATGGAATACTCTTTTATAAAGGCAGAATTTATGTGGGTGCTAACTCTTCACTTAAAGACACTGCATAGAGCAAGAGCAAAATTTTAGCCCTCATGGGGGGCCACTCGGGGTTCCAAAAGACACTTCACAGAGCAAGAGCAAAATTTTTCTGGAAAGGGATGTGTAGGGATATTGGCACATTCATTCGAGAATTTGACAGTTGTCAACAGAATAAGAGTGAAAATATTCCAACTCCGGGACTCCTCTAACCTCTACCCATTCCTACCAAGGTATGGACTAATATTTATATGGATCTTATTGAAGGGCTTCCTATTTCACAAGGCTATAATGCCATTATGGTGGTGGTTGATCGTCTTACTAAATGTGCACATTTCATGGCCCTCTCCCATCCTTATACAGCTTCTAAGATAGCTCATATTTTTCTAGATAATGTGTTTAAATTACACGGGCTGCCTTTATCAATAGTCATGGACCGTGACCTACTTTTACCAGTCTATTTTGGAAGGAGCTGTTTAAACTCCAAGGGATCTCCTTGCAATTCAGTTCAGCATACCATCCCCAGTCCGATGGCCAGACTGAGATCGTCAACAAATGTGTCGAACAATACCTACAATGCTTTTCGGGGACTAAACCAAGGGATTGGAAAAAATGGTTATCTTTGACGGAGTGGTGGTACAATACTAACATGCATTCCTCCACCAAAATCACACCTTTTGAAACTGTATATGGCTACCCACCCCTGAAATGATTATCCTACTCTCCAGTGGATGACATTTTACGTTCAAGGGATGAGGTAGTAAAATTATTATAGCATAAGCTACAAGTTGCCCAAGCCCGTATGAAAAAATATGCAGATTTGCATAGAACTGCGTGTGAATTTCAAATTGGGGACTTTGTGTATCTACGGTTACAACCATACCAACAGCATTCTGTAGTGCATCGACGATATCAAAAATTAGCTCCAAGATTTTATGGACCATACAAGATTTTGGAAAAGATTGGGTCAGTAGCTTACCGATTGGAGCTTCCCGAAAATTCTAAGGTTCATCCCACCTTCCATGTTTCACGTTTGAAGAAGCATCTGGGTCACCGCAACATCCACTCCTCTACGTTGCCACCAGTTGTGACAGATGGGTAAGTCGGGGCCAGAGAAAATTTTGTAGCGCCGCATGGTTCGGAAAAGAGATAGGGCAGGGTGGAGGTTTTCATGACTAGGGCTGAAAAATAACAGGCTACTCGACAGGTAGTTCAAATTTGACTCGATTAAACTCGAAATCGACTCGAATTGAATATTAAATGGGCCATCCGTAAATATAGAATTAGGCTCGATTATTAAAAGATACAAACTCGTATAAAGCTTGACCGGCTCGATTAATGTTCGTGAACAAACTCGTATGAAACTAGACTCGACTCGTGAGCTCGACTTGTATATATTTATACATATATAATACAATATATATAATAGCCAAGAGTTAGATATATATATATATATATATATATATATATATGTATTTAAAATTTATAATATTCATAATTATGTATATAGACTTAGTCTTATAGACTTATAGTCCACTACATATACTATATATAAATTTATAATATTAACTTTAGTCTTATAGAACTAGAAGTTATGATGAATACATGATTCCAATAAATATATAACATTATAAGTTTACAAATTACACCATATGGTCCATATTATATATATATATATATATATATATATAAATATATTCATATTAGTATATGTATGTTAGAAAGATGGTATATGGACATTAGTAATAGTATATGTATGTTAATATATTAGTGGTGTTAGAAAGATGATACATTCATATACTATTACCAATGTATGGTGGTGTATGATGTACTGATATGCTAATATACTAATATTAATATGAAAGAAAGATGGTGGTGTATTAGTAAAGATATTAGTATATGTTACTAGGTATGATGATGGATAATATTAACATATCATATTAGTATCAGTATATAATATGGTGGTGTATCAGTATTAGTGGTGTATTAATAAATATATAGTATTATTAATTTATTAGTAGTATAGTCTTACATAATATATAACAGTATAAATTTACAAATTACACCATCTCTTTATCATATTAGTATAATAGTATAATAGTATTATAGTATTAGTATATAATAGAACTATAATATTATATTATGAGTAATAAATTATAATGTTTGATAAAATATAAAGTTAGACAATGTTATATACTTATATATGTATACAGTATAAATATATAGTTTTATTATTATAGTATATAATAAATATAATTTTATAGTATATAACATGTGTTACAACTTACATATTAATCTAGTTTTATAATATAACAAGTGTAATGTGTTATATATAATGTGTAATGTGTGACATTTGGAGTTATTGTGGCCCTTGGATCTTTATATCCAAATATGAGCCGTTGATTCATCATGAATGTTATGAAACCCTAGCCACCCCTGCCCACTTGCATCTCATTTCTCATTCAACCGTTTCACACTTCCTCACTTATTCTCTCAAAGCCATCACGAAACCCTAGCCTCCTACGCTTCGATGGCTTCGTCGCTTACCTCGCGAGTCACGATTGCCATGGAAGGAAGCCTTTTGATTCTTGAACGCTTGTAGCTATGAAGATTCAAGAAACCGAGGGGCTTTTGTTGTGAATCTTGTGATATCGGTTGCGATTGCGAGAAACCCTAGCAGTTGCTTGCAGCCGACAGTCGTATTTTTTGGGAGCCGTGGCTGTAATCTTAGCCTCTGAGAATGCAGCTAGTCCTTGAAAAATGGGTCATTAAATGCATGCATTTATGACTCCCAACTAGGGTTGTAATCCCTGATTCTTGGTTCATGGTTCTCTGGTTCATCAATTTGTCCATCTATGAGTCGATTACTAAGGGTGTAGAATCGGGCCGGATTTTTTTCCGGTCAGGTCCGAAACCCGAAATCCGGGTGGATACCGCCCGGATTACACCCGGGTGGGTAAAATTTTTTTTTGTACCCGCCCGGATCCGGTTACGGATTCGGATTTTAATCCGGTTTCCGTAACCGGCTTTTCTTTTATCCAAAACAGTGTCGTTTTCCTTCCTGAGACTTATACTTCTTTCCCTCGTTCCCTCGACCATTCTCGTTACCCTCAGTCTTCTGCGATTTTGGCAAACCGAGTGAAGTTTGAACCCTAGCTCTCGAAGCTCGCCAACGTTTTGCACACCAAGGAACTTGCTTGGAGACTGAAGGTATAGTTAGAGATTGCTTTATCAAGTATTATTTCTTGATTTCTTCTTCGTTCTCTCGGTTTGTATAGATTTGAGGAAGTGGGTTTGTATAGATTTGAGAAATTTTTGTGTCCTGAGCCTTTAAAAATATTTGTACCCAAAATATTTGCAATCATGGGTTGCTTTGCATGTGAAATATTTGTAACTTTGGGGTTTCGATATTGGAAACCCTTTTAGGTCTGGGTTTCATAAAATCTCCATGCCTAACCCTTACCAAGCCCGAGCCTTCTTCACCCGTTTGTTGCTCTCAATTTCATACCTGTTTGTTTCAAAATAGATTATTCTATTTTTGATCAAATGTGTCTTGCATGAAATACTTTTATAAGAAAATTAATATTTGTTGGAAAAAAAAAATCTGTACAAACCATCTAGTTTATTTGATTTCGGCTGTCTGTTTCTTCTTCTTTCCTCATGTGGTTTAGTTGAAATTTCTAATGTTTAAATTAAACATGATGAAGACACACGATAAGAATTTTAACAATATGTACCTATTTTTTCTGTTTATTTATCTAATATTTGACAAATTGCTCCATTTTCACAGACTGTTTATTTATCTATGTCTGGTATATTGAAAACTGTTGGACAGAACAAAGGCCATCCAAAGCCCATAAAGGTGCACTGTAGTTTTTCAATAGACCATTGATTTTTCTAATGTTGAGTCTGTTTAGTTTCTATCATATTAGTTTCCGAAGCCCATAATGTCTGAGCATATGGGTTTACTAATTTTTGAGTAGTACTGCATACTATTCGTAGTTCTAATGCTCTTTTTATGGAGTCATGTTGTTTAATTATGTGCTGATAAATACAAACTTTGTAAAATTATGGTTCAAGTTGAAGATCTCTTATTTGTAATCATTGTCATTACTAAATACCCAATATGAAAAATTATTGAATTAAATATAGCATCTTTTATGTGTTATTTAATCCATTAATAGACAGCTTATGCATTTAGGGAAAAAGAAGGCAGCTTATGAATTTCTTAGAAGCCATGTAAGGGTTAGAATATAATCAGTTCACATTTTTTATTAGTTAATACCTTCAATTAATATATAAGTACTAAATTATTTCCAACTGTTTCAATTAAAGATTTGTCTCTGTCTCTCTGTCTCTCTCTCCCCACGCTTTGTAATAGTGACATCTTTTAGCATTATTTGCATTTATTGGATTTTTTTTCATATCTTCATCTTGCATGGTAATATTCTTCCTGCACTTTCTGTTGTACATCTCTGGAGAAAGTTCCCTCATTTCTAATTTTGTCTCTAGATTTTTGAAGTGGGTGACATAGTGCTGTTGGATGAGACTACAGATGTAGGAGCAACAAATCGTCGCCAGCTTGCTGCTCTATATTGTGGTGCTACTGCAGGATATGAGGTACATGAGGATCTCATCATACTCGGCTTGGTTATTAACATTTGAATATATGAAGTTTGTATGCATGTTTCCTCATGTTTCTCCAGTTGTCATTGTAACTTTAGTGAGATTCTTGATAAAGCTACAACTTCGGCAACTTGGCATTTTCAGTAGTGAGGTTCATTCAGAACGGTGGCTCTTTTGTTAATTATTATATGGTACATAATCATTTGTTCTCTTTCCATGTTGATCTAATTTACCAGGTGTTAATCAATTAAAATAAATATTCATCTCAATTATTCCCTTTTAACATTTCTCAATTCTCATAGTACCATGGAGGAACCAACTTAGGCCGAACAGCTGGGGGTTTTATTGCAACCAGCTATGATTATGATGCTCCTCTTGATGAATTTGGTAGGCATTTACTTTAGCTCATTCGAGTTGGTTGTGCTAAAGTTGTCTACCTGCCTCATTTATTTTTCTTTGTTTGATTTCTCTGTTTCGAAAACTATTATCATTTGAACTTACAAGTTCAAGTTTTTAACATATATGAATTTTCTTTCAATGTTTAGGTCAGAAAATTCTAAGAAATTTCATTTTCATCCAAACATCAATTTAGTAACAAGAAGTTCCATTAAAAGAACATGATATAGAATATCACAAGACTAGCTAGGCTAAAAATTATAAAATAATTAATTTTAAATGCATCATTTCCTCTTGAACTCCGGTGGCCCTGAGTTAAAAAATTAGATCATTACAGCTAGGCTGCTTGAGATTTGAAATCTGATTCGAGGATCTCATCTCATGACCTCCACATTCATATTTGTTAATGTTTCAATTAGTTGTCTATTATTAAGGACCACTCCACTTTATTATTTATTATTTTTAGTAAGGACCACTCCACTTTAGCTAGAACTCTTTTTTTTTTTTTTTTAATTACTTGCCTATTTTTTTATTTTTATTATTAATCTTGTCTTTTTAATTGCAGTCTCTACATTTGTTTATCTTTGATCATATTTGTAGCTAATTTATGTCTTTGTATTATGTTGGGATTTCAAAACAGGAGGGCTATAATGTGTAGGAGGGACTGAGTTACTGGATGATGACTTCGGATTATGACCCACATGGAGTTTATAGTGTTTTGTGCAGCTGCATTATTATTAGTTTAATTAGTTGTGATGTATTATTATTTATTTTGTTCTTTGTAAATTTATGTTTTTCATTGTGATGTAACAACAATATTATCTATTTTGCATTTTTATTTATTTTGTTCTTTAATTTATTTTTGTATAAATTAATTTTAGGAAGTGTTTAAATTATATTTTAAAAACAATCTGGGTAATTTAAGCATGAAATTAGAATTTTTAAAAAAAGTTACTATAATTTTTTTTTAAAGTTTTAAAGTTACTATAAATCCGGTTATAATCCGGATACCTAGATTAAATCTGGATATCCGATTACAAACCGGATATCCGGATGTAATCCGGTTATCCGCCCGGATTAAATCTGGATTAATTCGGGCGGTTATCCGCCCGGTTTCTAAAATCCGGATCCGGATCCTGTTATGGCCAGATATCCGAATCCGGATCCGGTTGCACACCCTTATCGATTACCCTAGTTATTTTCCTATTGCTAAGCATTCGGTTGGGATTTGGGAACTTGGCGGCAGATTTGATTGATCTTATCTAGTTATAGTTTTATCTGAGTATTTTCGAGGATTCATTATGGTTCTACTTCTATCGTAACTCTTTATAGATTGTAGATTGTAGTATTGTTAGTTGTTACATTGTAGATCTAGATCTAATCATCTATACGCTGAACTCATAAGTGGTCAGTAATGTGACATTATTCTGCCATACATCACCATTCACTAGTCGTCTATGCATGCTTTTGATTTATAAGTTTATGCTTTAGTAATTTTTTTATTTTGTAATTGTAGAATATGCCCTGTTAGGGCCTTAGGCTGTTAACTTCATCCTATATTGAGTTTGCTATTGTTTACAATTTTACATTCTCTTGTTTCGAGCTTTAGATTTCATATATGAAAATTGTGGAAAAAACCTTCTGAAGAGCTTGCCTACAAATCTCAGATCTGTGCTTGAAGCAAATTTCCAGTCCGTTGTGAGTTCTCTCAGGTTATTTGCTATTTAGTGATGCTTTATGTTCTTGCTTGAACTAATTAAAATAATTTTATTGTTCATGTTTTGGTTGATTAATTTGATCCTATGGTGATTTTGGCCTTAATTATTGAAATATGTTTTATTCAATGTGTTTTGTGTTTATTGTTCATGTCTTGGTTGATTAATCTTTTACAATCTATTATGTATTTATGTTCTTACTTCAAGTATTTAAATATGCTTTCTTGAACCTGTTTTGGTTGATTATAAATTATCATATATGGTTCTTACTTCAACTATTTAATTATGTCATCTTTAACATGTCTTGGTTGATTAATCTTTTACAATCTGTTCTGTGTTTATGTTCTTACTTCAAGTATTTAAATATGCTTTCTTGAACCTGTTTTGGTTGATTATAAATTATCATATATGGTTCTTGCTTCAACTATTTAATTATGCCATCTTTAATATGTCTTGGTTGATTAATCTTTTGCCATCTGTTATGTGTTTATGTTCTTACTTCAAGTATTTAAATAAGCTTTCTTGAACATATTTTGGTTGATTATAAATTATCATATCTAGTTCTAGCTTCAACTATAAAATGGTGTTGTGTGTTTATGAAATAGTATTCTTTCTTTATCCAATCTGTTATGTGTTTATGTTGTTGAGGTGCCTTACTTTTGGAGGCACATCGAGCCACCAAGACGAGTCTACTAAAACTGTTCGAGTCAAAATTGTTTGACTCTAATATCTTTTAGTTGATTATATCAACTGTATCAACCTTGCCTTTTGGAAGCACATTGAGCCATCAAGGCAAGGTTGCCAAGACAAAACTGTTGGAGTCAAATGTTTTGGTTGATCTGGTGGAGGAATATGAAAATGAAAACTCTATTGGAATTAGCTTAGTAGAGTCCATATCAGATGATGATGGGGACACTGAAAATACTGAGGCCCCTAATACTGTCTTTATTGAGGGCCCAACAGAAGTTCAAACGGTAGCCAATGGAAGAAAAAAGAGAAAGAGGACTTCCGTTGTATGAAATGATTTTGTCGAACTTGAACGAGATGAAACTAAACAATCTCAATATAAGTCGTGTAAAACTTTGTTTAAAGCATCTCGATCAAGTTCTATGACTACACTACGTTGGCATTTGCTAACTTGTTTGCCATACATGGGGTCTAAGAAAAAATAGAAAGCCTTAGCAGTTGAGTCCAAGAGGTAGATGATGGCTTCACTGTCTCAACCTTTACCTATGATTGTAGTAGGGTCTGAGGGCTTGCCTCTCATATGATACTTTACCATGAATATCCATTTTCTTTAATGGAGCATGTAGTATTTAATAAGTTCATGAGTGCAAACACTCCATATTGGAGAAAAATGTCTCGGGCAACTGCAAAGAAGGAATGCATGATAACTGATGAGACTGAAAAGATAAAGTTAAAGGCTTTGCTTAAACCTGTTAACAAAGTTCATATCACAACTGACATGTAGACTTCTTGTAAAAAACTTTCATATATGGTAGTGACATATCATTTTATAAATACTGATTGGAGACGTGTGCTGAACTTTTGTAATGTGACACCTCTACATACTGGCCTTCTTATTGCTGATGCTTTAGAAAAGTATTTCCAAGGTTGGGGAATTGAGAATAAAATTAATTCAATTACTTTTGACAAGCATGTTCTAATGATATTGCCATTAGGATTTTGAAAGATGATTTTAGATTGAAGAAAACATTGTGTGTAGAAGGAAAATTGTTTCATGTACATTGTTGTGTGCATATCACTAATTTACTTGTGCAGTATGGACTTGGGGAGATTAGGGAGATTGTTGATTGTGTGAGAGATGGTATAAAATATCTGGTAGCATTAGAGAATAGGCTAAAACAGTTCAGTGAAATTGCAAAACAGTTGCAATTGCCCTAAAAAAATGATTTTAGATGTGCCTACAAGATGGAACAGCACATATTTAATGTTGGATGCTGCAATTCAGTTCAAAGAAGTTTTTCCTAGATATGGTGATAGAGATAGTACTTTTTAATGGCTTCCAACTGTTGAAGAGTGGGGGCAAGTTGAAAATATTTGTCAACTACTTCTTATTTTCAATGAAATAACCAATATTGTATCCGAAAGTGATTACCCAACGTCAAACTTATTTCTTTTTGAAGTATGGAGAATGAAAGACATCTTAGGTAAGAAGAGTAGAGATGAGAATGAATATATGAAATCAATGGTAAGAAAAATGAGTGTTAAGTTTGAGAAATATTGGGGAAAGTGTAATCTATTGATGGCCATCGCTGCAGTGTTAGACCCTAGATTCAAAATGGTCTTGATCCAGTTTTGTTTTCCTTTAATTTATCAAGAGCCGAATGCTTCTAAGAATATTGATCACGTCTCTCAAGTGTTGCATGAGTTATATGATGAGTATATTCATGAATACAATTTGACTCTTGACGCACAAAGAGAGCAGAAAAATGCTAGAATAAATATATCCAATTGTTCCTCAAGTGCTGGGAGAAGCATGCAAAGTAGCCAATCATTATTTAAATCTTTTATTAGAAGTGTTGATACAGAGCAACCTAGTCAATCAGAACTGGACAATTATTTAGAGGAGAGTATACATATCTGTGAAGAGGGTATAGATGCAAGTTTCGATGCCTTGGAATAGTGGAAAGCAAATATTCTTAAGTTTTGAACTTTGTCCAAATTGGCTCAAGATATATTGGCTACACCAATTACCACAGTTAGCTCAGAATCAACATTCAGCGCAGGAGGCAGAGTCATTGATCCTCATCAAGCTTCATTGTCAATTGAAACTATCCAGATGTTGTTATGTGGGTTTGATTGGGTTAGAGCATTATATGGGTTTAAAAGATCATCAACAAATTCTGTAAGTGTTACATTTATTTTAATTGTCTGTTGCTATTTTACTATTTTATACTTACTATTATTTACAAAAATACTAACTACTATTTTTCTTCTTGTCAATATAAGAATGTTCCATCAGAAACTCAGATTCTCTTGCCATAGCCATAGGCTCATACAGACTCAGATTCAAGTGAAACTAATATTTCCACATTTTATCATGTTTAATCTATGGAGCATTTGGGCAGCTTGATTGATTTATCTAGTCTGTATTGTTTAATCTATATGGTTTGTTATCTGATATTTGGACAGTTTACTTTGTAATATTTGGACAGTTTGGTTGTTCTATCTGATTTTGCTTGGGACGATATGAGTCATGACAGTTCAGATAATTTCTAAATTCTAACTCTTCACCATCCATATTTCCTAAATTTTTTTAAATGACATTAAATTTTGCATTGCAAATATTCTTTGACAATATTACTAAGTTAAAAGTACTTGAGTAATGATGCAAGGGAATACAAATGATATTAATGTTTTTTACTGTATCAGTGTGTGCAGGTTGTCATGGTGATTTTGTCCAAGTTTGGGAACTTGCTGACTTTTCTTATGGTGAACTCGGATTTTGTAGAAGTTTGGTAACTTCCTGTCATTGTGATTTTGTTGAAGTTTGGTAACTGCAGTCTGAGTTGTCTGGCTGATTTTGTTAAACTTTTGTAAGTTATTGTGAACTTGTTTTGGTAATTGCAGTTGTCTGGCTGATTTTGTCTGGCTAATTTTGTTGAACTAAGGTAACTTGTTGTGAACTTGTTTTGGTAACTGCAGTTGTCTGTTTACTTTTGTCTGGCTGATTTTGTTGAACTTTGGTAACTTGTTGTGAACTTGTTACTGAACTTGTAACTTATTTGGTAAATGCCTGGGGTATTAGTGTATGCCTATTGAATATTGCAAATTTTTGCATACTGTTGCCTGCTGGTTGGCAGATTTGCTATGTTGCATACATTGGCAACATAGCAAACCTAAAGCACAAACAATCAACAACGCCTATAAAATAAATAAGACCGAAAGAACCATGCCTATGGCCGACGTACAAAACAAATGAGGAGAAGCTAACGGAAGACAAAACAAATCTCCGCTTACTTTCGAAAGGAGGGAATTCCCCACCTATCCATGCAAAGAATCCCCCTGAGAGATTGAGGAAGCACCGACCTGTCTTCGTATGTCACATTCCTACCCAATTCACCCTCCCTTGCAAGCAAATCAGTAGCAAAATTTCCTTCTCTATATTGATGAAGTACCAAGAAATTCACCCCATCTAGAGCCGCCACTAGCTCCTCCAAAAAATCCCAGAGGTACCATAATGAACATTTACCTTTCCTAAGCCAGTCCACTACAATTTTAGAATCACATTTGTTTTGGTAACTTCTTTGGTAACTGCAGTTGGTAACTTGTCTGAATCCCTGATGCATATGATTTTGGGAACTTACTGACTTCTGTCATGGTGATTTCAGATTTCAACTTTTCTGAATCCCTAATGCACATATTTATTTATGAGATTGCTTGTATAATTGTATTGTGTAACTGTGTTAGAGATATGACATTGATTTTTTAGGTAAATTAAGTTTTGCATTTTCTATCAAACATCCCTTAACAATATTACTAAGTTAATAGTACTTGAGCAAGAGATTAAAAATAAGCTTAAATGTTTTAGTGTATTAGTGTATGCAGGGCAACAATGTCAAGATTTCTGGCTCCATTCATGAAGACTGAGGACTTCAGTGATTTTACAGCCCATTTTTTGTTTTGAAGTTTAATGTATCTTATTTCATAATTTATTTTTGTAATTTGTAAAGTATTTTTTGATTCACTTGTTCCATTAGGATGTAAAATGTCATTTAATGTACCATAGGTCCATAGCCATAATACTCTTGAAGGCTTCATGATGTAAATTTGTATTTAATTTGCTTATTTTAATTTTATATTATTAATTTTAGTCAATAGAATTTTGCCTTTGCGAGCCTAGCTCGAGTTGAGCTTGGGCTCAGCTCGTTAACAAAACCGAACTTAAGCCGAGTTTGAGCTCATTTCCCTTGTACAAGAGACGAGCTCGGACATTCTCATAGGTTCGACTGACAAACGAGCTGAGCCCAAGCTCTGCTCGAGTAGTGAACAAGCCGAGCTCGCACACCCCATGCTCACTCGAGCTCAACTCGTTTACAGCCCTGCTCGTGACATGGAAGGGGCTGCCTGATGAAGAAGCTTCATGGGTTGACTTCCACAATTTACAAAAGGAATTCCTTGACCTTGTGGGCAAGGTCCTATAAGGGGGAGGGGATGTTACGGGCCAAGCCCAGTGTCTTGGGCCTGTGGCCTTATGGTCTTGTGGCCTATGGGGCCCACGAGATTTCCATGAGATTTGAAGTTCAGCAAATAATCAGCTTAGTTACAACAAATAGTAGTTAGTTGACTGAGTCTTAAGTGGTCGTGTCTATTAGTTGTAATCTGTTATTTCATTCCTTGTAATTAGGCAGTTATTTTGCCAAGTCAGTTTGTTATTTTCATTCTTTGTAATTCGACAATTATTTTGCCAAGTCAGTTGAGTTGCTATCTTTAAATATTCTGGAAATAATAACAAGAAGTAAGAAATTAAGCCCCAACAATATCTTTGGAGATTGATCTTCTCGAAATAGATCATTTTAATATATTTCAGTTACTACTTTCATTAGCCTTCCCATAATAGGGTTCGACTCAAGTTACATCCTTTCACAAATTTGAACCACATAAACAATTCCCATCCTTTTCCTAGCTGAAATTTCACAAACATGAAATAAAAAACACAAACAAAAAAAACTAGTAAATTCTAGTATTTCATCCAACCTTTAATTCTTAATCGAAGACCACATCGACCCCGAGGATAGAATGGGAGAGCTCTTTGTTGAGATTGATGGCAAAAACAAAGGCAGTGATCTCTCAATGTCGGAGAGCAGGTTGCGGATGAGTGCCGACAATGACCCTGGCGTTTTAGAAGCGACGGAGACGGCCTGAGAAGGGAGACTAGAACAAGAAGGCCCGGGCGGAGAGACAAAACTCATAATTTAAGAGATAATTGACGTGGCAAAGTATTGTGCCCTTTGGACCGGTTTTATGTTTGTATGAATTGTTTTTTATATACAACAAAGTCTATACAACTTCCTTCTAACTTTTTTTACTTTTGTTTTTAAAATTTTTTAATCTTTTAATAAACCACATAGCACTACACACTGTAGTATCGGCCATGACGAATGGTATAAATTAAAAAACATAAGAATATTTTCCTTTTATGAATCATAATATGTTCAATATTATCTGTGTGAAGATATCAGATAATATAAAATTTATATAAATTATTTGATGTTTTTTTTTTAAATCAAGAACTCCTCTTCTCATTCATTAGCAATAAAGAAATTAATCATTACAAGCAGTATCTTTCATTGCAAGAGAAAAAATCTCATTTGGTACATCTTCAATCAAGCATTGCTCTCCTTCTAATTGTAAAGGCTTCTTTGACAAGCTATGAGTCACATTGTTTCCTTTTTGATAGATGAACCAAGCATTCCAATATGATTTTTGAGAGAAAACATGTTTTAGGTCATCCATTAGTTGCCCCATACATGACCATTTAGAGCTTCTTTGATGAGTGAGATGAGATTGCAATTTTGTGAATAGTAGGAAGATAGTTTGTGAATAGTAGTGAGATAGTTTGAGTTGCGTATTTTGTGGGTTTTGAGAAAGGAGAGAGAAAAAGTTGAATAAAAAATATTATAAAGTTAAAATATTGTTAGAATATAATTTTATAATATTATTTTTGTTTGGGATTTGAAAATGTTGAATTGTTTTTTATTTTTTGTTTTAAAGATTGAGAAAGTTGTAATGATTAATTTGAAAATGTTTGTATTTGAATTATGTTTGGGAAAGAAATGCGATGAGATCAGAATTTTGAGATGAGATCTATTTTCAAACAAGCCCTATTCTCCTATAGCCATTCGAACCTCGTACTGAAGTTAGAGTTTACTCTTTTCAAAATTTACTAAATACATTTGTATTCCAAGAATATCTTCCAAGAACAGCAATTGAAAGAACAAGTACATGTATATTTTTTATATTCCAAGAATATCTTACTAAATATATGCATATTTCAAGAATGTCTTTTAAGCTTTCCTTAACACATACATCACTTTTTATTTTGTGTATTTTATAAGTAATAGGCATCACTTTCTTATTTCATGGTTAATTACTTGTCCCATTTTTTACAATATCTATATGCACACATTAGACCAGCTAGAGGTGATCATGCAAGGTAAATGGTCTTGCACATCCTGAACCAGATTACTCCAAATTTGTTGAAGTTGATCCAACTAGCAGATCTAGAAGTGTGCACCTCTCTCTGTCTCTCTCATTTTCTCTCTCTTGTTATCTTAGCTTTCTCTCTTTATTGTTATCTGCTTTTAGCCTGATTTTTAGGCTTCTTTGTTTGTTGCAGTGCAATGAAATCCTCTGCAAAGGAGTTTCCAAGAGAGTGTATGAACACCAATTTGAGATTTTTTTTCCCTTCAATTCCAACTATTTTTTGTCTTCATTCGATATGCAACATATCCATCTCAGATTTTTTTTTTTCAAAATTTGAGCTTTTTGGGTCTTTTCGTTACTTTCGATCTTTTGGATTTCTGATTTATTTTTGTGGGTTCTTCTTGTCTTTTATGTTTGTATCGTTGACATGTATAGACTAAAACTGAAGATAAGAGTTAACCTTAGGGCAGTAAAGCACTGGTGTAGGTAGATCTTGAGAGGGCTTCTCTATCTTTATAGCCATGACTCTCCTGTGATCCACATAGATCTCAAGTGTGACAATATCTTCGTTAATGGGAACCAAAGGGAAGTGAAGATCAGTGAAACTTCAATAAAGTCACTATGGGGTGAAAGAAGGCTGCACTGAGGGATGAAACCATAAAACGAGAAACATAGAGGGACAAAATTGGAAAAAAAGAGAGATAATACTCAATAAGAAACAAAACCATAATAACTACCAACTACACGGGCATAAATGGAACAAAATTTCAAACAAAAGCACTATTCATTCATGTTCATGGCCTTAATAGATATGGCATCTCTTTCTTAAAATAAATGTGTGCATGGGTGCTAGCTATTTTTTATTTTTTGAATCGTCTGCATGCACTACTATAGTCACTGTTATGCAACTTTTATATTAATTAATTATACGTTTGTCTTCTGATATTTTAACTTTTATATATATATTAGGAGTGGGATTGGTGTAATATTTTTTATGGATTGTTGCAGCCCGTCGCAAGGTAGACGATAATGATAAGTAAGTGATGCAAAAATTTTGCTGTTCTGAAATCAGTAATGAATATAGTATTAATTACTTATATATTAGCATTGTTGATGAAATAAATAGAAAGTCGTTTCATGCACGTATTTGATAGGATATTTAAAAATAACACATTTTTTTTTAAAAATTATATGGTTTTGTGCTTTTGTGAATTTAATTAGTAGATAAATGTTATATATATGCATATTGCAAGGGTCACGAATTGGTCATTTATTCACTTGATTTTAATTATTCATTCATTTTGTTTGAAGTTATATCTTTGGCAAACAATAAATTTAATGTCTTAACTATTTTATTATTACTTTTCTTTTTAGATTGTTCTTGGGCAGTTATAGCTATAGAAGTTATTGCTGCCGTAATAAAAATCAAGCACTCGGAAAAAGATTTATTAGATCTTTCTTTCAATGAGTTTATTGATTGCTACAAAGAAGAAGAGAGTGAGAAGGATTTGAGTGAATCCAAACCAATGGAATTTGTAAAGGACGTGTCTCACTTCCAGTCTGCACTGTTAACCTGCGCAAAGATCAAAGTATGGTTGGCGTGGTTCGCCTGAGAAAACTCCGATGCTTAAGTCAGTAAGAGTTTCAAATATATTTCGGGAATCAGAGAAACCAAAAAAAAAAAAAAAAATCGATCCCCTGCTATTGAGGGTTACCTAGTATATATAGTATCCTAACATGATGTTTATCTGATGCCGAGTTTATTGGTGTGTGAAGTCGAGCTTTTTAGTGCAATCTTGTAACTGAACTGGTCACGTATCTGTATTTGCATGAGATCCCTACTTTCCCGTAAGAGGTTATACTCGGATCTTTGACTTCGTCGGGCCCTGGATACTCTAGCTTCTCTTGTTCAATTAAGGGCCTTTTATATTGGACTCCTTTCATATTTGGGCTTACTTATCCAGAATGGACTTTTCTACCATTATCGGCCCTCCAGAATTAGAAAGGAAAATGATTATCCTTTCAAAGTGTATAAATTTCCTTGCAAATCTAAAACGGGAGAAGAGTGTATGGAAAGAATTATTGGCTGATTAAAAAAAATTCTATGGGTTGTGGGGACCGAGTTGGGAAATTGGCAGATATAGAAAAGTGACATGAAAGTAGATACTTTAATCTATCAGAGAATAAAAAAAAAACATAATTTATGGAACTCCATGTCCAATAGTATTTTGAATGCATGATAATATTGCAACATCTGTAATTGTTTGTTAACTTGTATATGTATATATTCTCAATTAATTATGTTTGGCAGACATTATTGCCAAGCTTGCATTTCTACTTTTTTGAGCTTAAGTAACTGTTCAAGTATGCTACTAGGTTCATGTATAATAAATGATGGAATTGAAAGTTCAAATAAAATTCATTTTGAGATGGAAAGATGTTTTGATTGAAATTAAGAGAGCTTTATATTGAGAATATTTCCATTTTCCTGAAAATTTAGGTGTGTAAGTGTAAGCCTGTGTATGCAAGAATTTAATTATGTGTAACCTCTTCTAGACTGAAGGGGCATTATTGTTAGGGACCCCGGTCTTGTCCCTAAACACTAAGTCCACGAGCTCGCCTTGATAGTGATCGTGATCGAGTGTCAAGCCTTCTTGCTTGGCCTTGCACGTATAATGGCAATGATGGGTTCCTAGGTTGATGAAGGTTGGTGATTAGCGATGGAAAAGATGATGAGTTCAGGTGATCTAAGTGATGATTTGGTGGGTTTGATGCAATGTGGAATGGCTTGAAGGTTGCTCTTGATGTTGGGACAACTTGGATGATGATTAGGGTTGGTATGGTGAAGATAGGCTAGGGTTTGGATGGTGGCTAAGGGGAATTTTGAGATTAGGAAGTGATGGGCTAGGGTTGGAGTCTTGGATGAGTTGCTCGAGTTTGGAAGAGATGTGGATGAGTGGAATTAGGGTTTGGTGGCTAGGGTTGGCTGAATATGAGAGTGGTTATTGTGATCCTTTGATTGTAGGATCAAATATGGGTAGGTGTCATTTTGGGGTTTAGGTTTAGGGTTGGATGATGAAAGAAAGGTTTAGAGTTTGGAAGATGGTGATGGGCGGCTAGGGTTGGCCGAACTTGGGAGATTGAGAGATTTTAGGAAAGTTTCCTAAAATCTTGGGATTTGATTTTGGATAGTGTGGTGGCTGGCTATGTGGTGTGATTTGGTCAACTAGGGTTTTCAAGTTATGGAAACACTAGTATGGAAAGATTGGTGGACGGCTAGGTTAAATTCAAATAAGGCAAGAGTGGTCGAATTTGAATTTGAATGAAGAGGGAATATGTGTTTCGACTAGGGCTAGGTGGAATGTGGAAGAAGGCTAATTTAGGTAAGTGACCAATATGGGAAATGTAGGATTCGGCTAGGTCAATGTAAGATTGAATGAAGGATAGATATAGGGTGATTAAGGTTTCTAAAGTTTAGGAATTGGTTAAGGTAAGAAGAGATAGTCTTTGATTGACTTGAGTGATTCTAGGGAATGAGAGATTTGTGGGATTGGATATGGAAGATAGGTTTTGGATATGGCAAGAGTTTGAAAGTCTTTGGGTGACTTGAGTGATGGAGTGATTTTAGGGATGGAGTGATTCTAGGGAAGTTCCTAGAATTAAGGGATTGGCTAAGGTAAGATATGGAAGGTCTTTGGGGGTTTGAGTGATTCTAGGGATGTTCCTAGAATTAAGGGATTGGAAAGTGAAGATAGGATAAGGAAGATATGATTTGGAGATGGGTAGGTTGGCTAGGGTTTGATCCTAGATGATAAGATACATGGGAGTTGTGGAGAAGTTGAAGTTTGACTAAGGCAAAGGGTGGATTTCGAATTTGGAGGGATTGTAAGATGGAAGATGGGATTTGATTGGAATGAGTCAACTTTCCTAAAGTTAAGGAAGTTGCCAAGTGGGACTCTTGAGGGGTGGCTAGGGTTTATGGAAGACAAGGGTTTCGGCTAGGGCTTTGTTGGATGGGTGGAGGCTAGTTTTGGTAGTGATGACAATTATGGAAAGTAGGGTAAACATTAGGATTGGTCGAATAGTGTATGTGGGAAGATCAAAATGGATGGAAGGAAATATATGGATGAACACTATAGATGAACAATATGGATGAACACGCATGCACATTCAAGAATACAATGGTGAATAACTTCAACACCAATTCTATAATGCACAAAGATGAATGGACTCAACAAAGAAATATGAAGACTCTTTTTGGGTTATAGGAATATTTTGATATGCAAGAAAATATAGATAAACAAGATAGAAAATATATATGAACAAGGAAGGAACACAAGATAACAAAAGATAAATCAATCACCTTTGATTCACGAATTGCACAAAGATTAAAGGAAATCACATATATGGATAGATAAATGATTCAACACCTATTCACGAATTGCAAGATGGAATCAATGATAGATAAATGGATATCACCTATTCACGAATTGCAAGGTGAAGATCCTCTCTTAGGGGATTCACGTATTTCACCCCAAAGAGCCCAAGTGCTTAGCACCGAAAGGGTGACCTCAAGAACAATAATCTACCCACTTAGGGAATTTGCCAAAAGTTCAAAAGATCCAAAATGAAATGCCTAAGAGTCATATTTATAGAGATTACAAAGTGGAAACCCCCAATAGGTCTCTTGAAATATAATTAAATAAAATAAATAAAGATAAATAGATGATATGGTATTGCATGGCCAATGTGGCCCGTGATATGTCTTGGACCTTGGTTGGCCTTTGCTAGCCTTGATCCTAGAAGTGGCCCGATCTTTGTTGTCCATGCATGCCTAGGACCTTGTCTTAGGGTGGTTTTTGATGGGGTCCCAACAATTTTGGAGGGCACGATGTGCGGCGAGAATGGAAGGTATAGTTTTTGATCCTGATGGTATTATTCGATATATCAAATTTATTATTAGAGATTTATCGAGTATGTTAAAAAAATTCCAAGCAATAAGTACTATTGATAGATCGATTCTGGAAAGTTTAGCATGTCCTATTATTCCGGTTGTTTCTAAAAGGCCAAAAATTATTACTTGGGTTCCACCGGAGAGAGGAAGAGTTAAATTGAATGTGGATGGGGGATCTAGTGGCAATCCAGGTGAATCAGGTGGAGGGGGTGTGATTCAAAATTTTCTAGGTGGAGTTGTGGCGGGTTTTTCTCACTCATATGGGCGTGCTACTAACACCATTGCAGAATGTAGAGCAAATGGGTTTGAGAGACATTTTGGTCGAGTCGGACTCAAAAGTCATAGTTGGATGGTTGGCTTCGGGAGTTTGTAAGTAGTGGTTCCTTTGGGATTTCTGGGAGGAAATTGTAGCTATCACTGGAGAATTAAATGTTCGTTTTAGAAACATTCTAGAGAAGCTAATATGGCAGCGGATTTTTTAGCTAAACAGGGAACGCAAGGGATTAATTTGCAGTTTGGAGATGACTCGTCCATTCAAGGTCCTATCCGGGGAATTCTTCGAATGGACAAAATTGGCATTCCTTATATTAGATGGAGATGAGGGTTTCTGGGTGTCGGGATTTTTTGTTGGGTGGCTTGGATTTTTTATTCTTTATTATTTGGAGATTTGTCTAAAGTATTCCTCCGCCATAAGTGAGGATTTTTTCTCTAATAAATATGGGAAGGGGTCACTCTTGAACATGTGACATCGGCTCTTTTAAAAAAAAAAAAGTTCTTGACATATCATATACTTTTTTAATACATAGGTTGTATTAAATGTATTTTATTTTTATTTTAGATATTACTATCAGATCGTTCTATGCCACAGGAGAAATTGTAGAGAAATAGAACAAAAAATATTTTATTATAGTTTTCGTTTTGCTTGGCCCCCCCTAAAACAAATTCCTGATTCCGCCACTGCCACCAGCCATCCTCCTCCAGCAAGCTCGGCCTCCATCTCCCCGCTGTCTGCTCCCACGAAGTCCACCTATCCGTACGGTATTCTCCACCTCCACCACCGTATGCCGCCACCCACGGCGTGTGACCACCACCTTCAACCTCCTTAGGCTATTACCAACCCATCCCAACCACCCATGGCCCCGATCTGCCACCCATGCTCCTCCACTCTCACTCACTCTCCCAATGCCTCTCTCCCTCTCTTGCATGGCTATTCCTCCTTCCACCACTGTGGACTGCCGTGCCACCACCACTGAGCCACCATGGCTCCACCAGCAGCCTCTTAAACTCCTACATGGCCAGCCACGACCAGCCAAGCGTCCCCCTCCACTTCCATGCCTTGAGACACACGGGTGTCCCTTGGAGACCCACGGCTCCTCCGTGCTCCACCACCCCAGTCACCACGAGGCCACCCTCAGCCTCCCTCGACCTCCCTCAGCCTAGCCCTAGGTCCAAACCACCACTTTATGTGGTGGGTAGCTACTGCACGTGATGGACAGCCACTGCGCGTGGCTGACCGCCACTGTACATGGCTAGATCCGCCGTGATACGCCCCTTGCCACCATCATAAGGCCATCATGGGCCCTTCCAAGACCACACTTAGCTATCCAAACGCCTAAACAACCATCGTACGTGGTGTAGCCGCCCAGTACGACCCTTCCGATGTCATCGACTATGACGATCAATGAGCAACGCACGGGTTATCGCGTCGATGGTATAACTCTCTATCCCTTGTTACTTATATTAGATGTTAGTTAGTTGACTAGGTTGTGGACTATGCTGTTAGTATTGTGGAGTTAGTTGTGTAGTGTGGTGATGTGATGTGTTGTGACATGAAGTGTTGGGCGTAGTTGGGAAGTGTGCTGTGTAGTGATGTAGACTATGCTGTAAAGTGTGGTAGTGGTCTATGTGCTGTAGTAATGATGTGGCCTATAGTCCAAGGTGACGGGTGTCACCTGGTAGTCGGCTTATGGCTGGGAGTATGTGCGAAGTGGCTGAAAAATATCAGAGTAGTGCAGCAAAAGTATGACTGGGCAACGTCACAAAGTGACATGGCCAAGCAAGAAGTCGTGCAATGATGAGTTAGGATGTATGTCAGGTGACGTGACAAGATCACGGTGTAGGGGAATAGTCTCGAGCTATATGGCGTGACGTAATGTGTAGTTATGAATGAAGTCATGTCATGTTAAGTGTTGGGATGAACTGTTAAGAGGTACGGGTAGCATGAAAAGTCATGCTAGCGAAGTTATGAGAAGGTTGGTATCAGAGTATAGTGCTTGTCCTTGTGAGCCGATGACCAATGTATGATATGTTAGTCTTAGGTGATAAAGGAGTAAGGTACGTGTGTTATCTAGTTAGACACATGTGCCAGACAGATTCACCATATGTAATGGGTAATCTGTCCTAAGTATGGTTACAAGGTACTTAAGCCTCAGAGTGACTTAGAGCCGTGTGATATGTATGGATGGTTATGAGGATTAGAGTGAGCTAAGATACATGAAGGTAGTGACATGTGTACTGTCTAAGAATGGGATGTGTGACTTAGTCGGTCTGAGTCATACATCGGAATGTGGTTAATGAGAAGAATAAGACGAAGGTCGTAGTGTCTTAATCCTAAGGTGAATCATGGGTTCACCCTAGTGAGTAGGCACTTGAAGTAGAACGTTGATTGGAAGAGGTAGTGACCGTAAGTGGGTCCCCGAAGGTTTTATCATAGTAAGGGACATGAAAGAGCGCGGGATAGAAAGAGAGTATTCTAAGTAAAGCATAGCTCTAATTCTAGTTTAGTTACTTATGCACTAGATAGAGAATGGCATTGAGGTTATGTGTATGTATGTAGGTTGCCATCTGACACGCGCATGAATGGACTGCATGGTATGAAAGTTGTATGGAGTCCAGGTAAGTATTATGTTCATACTCTTCTAGAGTTTTCTAAATGACATATGAAAAAGAAAAAGAAACGCTTTCACTTCCGAAAAGAAGAAAAGAAATGCTTTTCCTTTGAAAAGGCAAACGTTTTACGGAAAGAAAATGATAAGCATAATGTTTTAAAGTATAAGTATGTACGACCCTCTTTGGTAGCCTCTTTTCACACAACGAAAGTATTATTCTCGTGCATGTGAATGGATGACTATACGTGGTATCTATTGTACGTATTTTCCACGAAAAGACATGTCATGAAAAGATTTTTTTCGGGTTGATGCCCCAAACGATGTTTTCTCATGAAATGATGTTTTCTCATGAAAGGACTGTTAAATGAAAAGAAAAGATAAGAAAGAAATGAATGCTCATGCTCATGCACATGAATGAATGAAAGCTTCAGCTCTTTAAAATTGACATAAATGAATGAAAGAATGAAAGAAATGCATGAAAGCATGAAATGTATGAAGATACGTAATGGCCACATGAATGAAAGGGGTACCCAAATGAATGAATGGGCAGATCACAATGCCAGGTAGTAGTATCTGGTAGTGCACCCAATGCTGCACCCTGACGGAATGGGATTCCAACCCGTGGCCACAGGCGAATCCATTAGCCGAAAGGCTGCTAATCCTAGCACACGGGGCGTAACAGTGTGCACTGGCCTATGAAAGTGAAAAGAAAAGTATGTATGAATGCACGACATTTTTCAAGAAATGAAGGCACTAGTGGGAGAAACGTTTTACGAAAAGAAAACCATTTTCTTTCAAAGAAGAAAGCCCTGCTAGTGACGTTTGCAAAGGAAAGCATGTATGCATGTACGTATATTATGTATAGAATGATAAGTACATGATTGAAAACCTATGTTCAATATTTTAACTGTATGAAGTAACGCTTACTAAGTATTCGACTCATTTTAGTTTTATGTGTGCCCCTCCCCCCACAAGAACTGAATGAGCAGTATGCTTCAGGAAGGACACGGCCAAAGGGGAAGAGCACGGAAGTCTAGGCACGAAAATCTTAACTGTAGAAGAGGCCTTTTTATTTTAAGATTAATGTTTTTCGCTGTAAACATCTTTTATTATAAAAGCACATTTTATTTTATAACGTAGAGTCTTGCACCCTGGGAACGAAAGTAAAAAGTTTTAAATCGAACGGCAATTCCCGTCGTCCTTTCTAAAATATTTTATAAAAAGATCCACCACAAGGACGGGCGTTACACATATAAACATGGGTCTCTTGGGAAGAACACTTCTAGAGTCTTTTGCTCTCAGTCAGATGTGTCCGACTTGTAGATGGTTATTGGTGATGTTGATGGTTCTGTTTTTTCCCTTCAATGGTTAGCTGGGCGAGTTCGATATAGATCCTTACCCTTTATGTTCCACTCTTGGTTTAGAATGGACCAACATTTCTTTGGATTCGGAAGAAAGGTTGATGAAATTAAGGAATGTGTGGGGATTTCTATGAAGGATATGAAGAACAATTCAAAGCCCTCCTTATTTCCATTGAGGTGGATCAACCATCTTTGGCTAGATCCGCCTTTAAAAAGGAGAGAGAATTGGAGATATTATCTTGCTCCATTAACTATGATGTGACGGAAATGAGTGTGTGCAAAGACAATGTTTTGAAGTTGTTTCTAGTCTTAGAGTCAATTTCTCTAAGTCAAAAATAGTTCCGGTGGGCCCTGTTTCTAATACTATGGATTTGGACAACATATTGGGTTGCAAGATCTCATCTCTCCCTATGAGATATCTTGGCCTTCCCTTGGGAGCTTCCTATAAATTCTCGTCAATTTGGGATGGACTGATCGAGAAAATTGAGTGGTTGGCTGGTTGGAAAAGTATTTATTTGTCTAAAGGGAGAAGAATGGCACTGATTAAAAGTACGCTGTCTAATCTTCCAATATATTTCCTATCCCTCTTTCCTTTGCCGGCTAGGGTGGCTAGTAGATTTGGATCTTCTAAATTTTTTTGGGGGGCAATCTTGGGGAAGAAAGAAAGTTTCATTTGGCGAGTTGGAATAAAGTTTGGTATCAGTTTCTTGGGGAGGTTTGGAGATTTTCAATTTGAGGCCTTTTAACAAAGCTTTTTGGAAATGGCTTTGGAGATATCATTTATAAAGGGGTGCATTATGGAGGAATATTATTCATGTTAAATATGGGAGGGCTTGGGAGAGTTGGGGTTCTAACGAAGTTAGAGGTGGGTATATTCGGAATGGTTAGGGGAAATTTCTTATCCATGTTTCTTTTAACGTGGGTGGAGGACCGAGGTGATAGGATATGGTTTTGGCATAATCTTTGGTGTGAGTACATGGCTCTTTAGAATGCTTACCCTATTCTCGTTAGGATTGCAAGTGATCAAGAAGCCACGGTTGTTGATTCTATTATTTTTTCTAATAATATCCTGCAATGGAATGTGAGATTTATTAGAGACGTTCGTGATTGGGAAGTTGTTTCTTATTTTTCAAGCAGGTTGTATGATATGAAGATTGTGCCGGCATGGGAGGACAGATTGCTATGGAATCATGCCGGTAACTTCAGCTTCTCAGTTAGTTCGTTTTACAAAGAGCTGAATTTCCATTATGTCAATCAATTTCCTTGGAAGTGCATTTGGAGATACTTATATAAAAAAAAAAAAGTGCATTTGGAGATACAAGGTGCCTAGTAAAGTAGCTTCTTCTATTGGTTGGTGTCTCTTAGGAAGACCTTGACTCTGGATAATTTGAGAAAGCGTGGTATTATCTGCTTAAATTGGTGTTACTTGTATAAAAAAAGATGGTGAGTCTGTTGATCATTTATTTCTGCATTGTGAGGTGGCAAAGACCTTTTGGGATGAGATTTTCAGTAGGATGGGTATTGCTTGGGTGATCCGTAAGAGGGTGGTGGATCTGTTGGCTTGTTGGAAAGGGTTTACGGGTAGCCATCGCATTGTTGCTATTTGAAAGAAGATTCCTCTATGTTTGATGTGGTGCTTATGGTTGGAAAGGAATGAGTGGTATTTTGATGATAGAGAACGTTCATTGAAGAATTCATAGTTTTTCTTTCTAACTTTTTCATTGGGCGAATGTTCTTGTATTGAATAGGGACAAGTTTCATGATTTTCTTTTAGCTTTTTCTAGCTCCTAGCTTGTATTTAGGTGTTTCCACCCGTATACTTCATGTGTACTTGGGTTATGCCTATTTACTTGTCTTAATAAAGCTATTATTACTTTTATCCAAAAACAATTGTCTTCTAATATTTTTAGCTTGTATATCAGGAGTGGAATTGGTGTAATCATTCTGATCGTGTGCTATATTTCATTATTTTTTCTAATGAAATAAGTGACATTGCATTTTATACTTGTATGTGCATGTCAGCATTGTTGATAAAAGGTCACAGCATTTGATATGATGTGTAAAATAATATATCTTTTCCATACGTGGTATGCTGAACTGAGCTGAGTTTGTGAACTCGAGAGGCCAAATCAACAAAGGTGAACTCAAACTAAGTAAATTAAGTGAAGTAACTAAAACAATAACATCTTAAGCATATGCAAAGCCATTATTATTATTATTATTAATTAATTATATCTATCCACTTCCAAAGTAATATTCCTTTACCATGCTCATCCTCAGCAGGTTTTAGCCTGAAGGACAACACTGAAATTTCAGGTATCTCGTCTTGCACAACAGCTTGGTAGCTATTAGTCGTGCCTCCATCGGCAAAGTCCATGGCCTCAAAGGTTATATAATACCTCGTTATATTGAAAAGTTGAGTCATTACTTTTGAAAAAATCAAAATATTAGAATTTCATCAGCCATTTATCATTTATACAAAGGAAAATGCTAGTATGCTCCATGAGTTTGCCCGCTCATTTGGACAGCTCATGTATTTAATTTTTAAAAAAATTATTTTTTGCTTAATGGTTAAAGAAGTGACTTTTAGTGATATAATCACATTATGTACTGACCCTTTTTTTAGAAGTATGCAGTTACCTTTTACACACTAAAAGGATAATCACTACCAATTAACTTCATTGGAATTGTAATTACTACACATTTGAAATTCATTGTGGAAAAGCTGTGCATTTTAGGAAAAAGAAGCACATGTGATCATCACTATGCAATTCTACCGACAATACATATAGGAATGAGCAGTATGCAACAATATTTGTTAACGGTTAGTTTTTAGAGAATTCTCCTATAATTTTAATTATAAAAACAAAATCCGGAGTAATGTCTAAAAGATGGTCATCTTGTTCTGAATTTATAACGAAATATATATGAAAACAAGTTGTGCACTTCACAAGGCTTCGGAGATCCTCCTTCCCTGCACCGGACTCGAACTCAAATTGTGGGCAACATCCACACATGACAGATAATCTTGTAACGACCCTGCCCTGCGAAGGGCGGAATCGCTACGTACATACCTATTCTTAGCATATTTTTCTTTTTCTTTTTCCTTCCTTTCTTTTTCCTCACCGACAGGGAAGACACTAAGCGTCTGCCTCTCTCTCTGCAGTAATGCCTTGCTCTCCCAGCCTTTTCATCATTTCCTGAAAGTTTAAAACATTTAAGACAAAAGTGAGTCTAATACTCAGTAAGTAGTACACCATGCAGTGAACATACTAGACATCTATTCTTTTCCTTTTGAAAACATGCATACATAAACATTTGCTAACATTTCATGCATAAACATTATTAGAAATAACTAGGCTTTCATGCATAAACATCTTTCATGCATAACATGCTTTTCATGCATTACATCTTTTCATACTTTTCATCTTTCACTTTCATAGGCCATTGCACACTGTTACGCCCCGCGTGTTAGGGTTAGTGATCTTTTAAACCTATGGTGCACTACCATTCCGTTAGGGTGCAGCACTGGGTGCACTACCAAATACTACTACCTGGCATTGCAATCTACCCATTCATTCATTGGGTACCCATTTTCATTCATGTGGCCGTTACGTATTTTCATTCATTGAAACATTTGTTTCTTTTCAGTCCTTTCGTCATTTCATTCATTTCAGTCCTTTTTCATTTAACAGTTCATTCATAGGAAATGAACTTCACTTAAAAGCATGAGGTTAACATCATTTAAAAGCATAAGCTTAGATATCATTTTAAGGCACGAGCTTAACATCATATAAAAGCATCCTTAAACATCATTTAGAAGCATGAGATTCAACATCAATTAAAAATATGAGCTTAAACACCATTAAAAGCATGAGCTTAACATTGTTTAAGAGCACGAACATAAACATCATTTAAAAGCATGAGCTTAAATATCAATTAAAAGCATGAGCTTAAACATCGTTAAAAGCACGAGCATAAACATCATTTAAAAACATGGGCTTAAACATCATCTTTCAAGACATCCTTTAAAACGTCAGTTCTCAGGAGCCTTTTAAGACGTTCCCTCAGGAACATTTTAAAACGTCAGTTCTCAGGGACATTTAAAGTATCAGTTCATAGGGACATCTTAAAACTCATTTAAAGCATCACTTGAAGCATAAAACATGAGACGTTCATTTCCTTTCTTTTCCTTTGTATTTAAACCTTTTCATCATCCTTCTTAGTTCAATGCACATGCATTCTCATGAACAAGATACACTTTCATGCTATACTACATATAGGAAATATCATAAGTTTTCTTGAGAGAGCATAAATGAAAATCTCATGACTTAGAACCTACATGCATTCATTACATTATACACGTACACACTATATTCATTTGCTCTTTTCATTAGAGGAACATTTGCAATGAGAGAGATATATTCTTTCATAAAGAGAGCTTGGTGTAAGAAGCATGATCATAACTACTTACCTCTATGCTCCTTGATACTTCCATTATCAATATTCCTATTCCAATCAATAACATAAGCGTGTTAATACTCATATAATATTCTTTAGCCCTCCCTTTAAAAGAGAAAGCCACAATATTTCAATCTAGCGTCCCTTCTATGCTTAGCATTACCCAAATGACTACTCCTCACCTCAACTTATAAGAGAAATAACTTAAGTATTAAGACATGCTAGCTGTCCATGGAAAGGCTATTTTAAAAGCTTACATGAAAAGTAGTTAAGAATTCATAGGCTTCAAGCAAGGTTTCTTTGGTTCAAGCTCACTTTGGGTCATGGACATGCCCTTTAATCAACTTGTAGTCCCTCATTATAAAAAGGTTAGCTCATCAATATTTTGAACTCTTAGGTTAGGTAGAATTTAACCAAACGAGGGACAATATAAATGGGCTATTTTTACATCAAGACATGGCATGACAAAGGCTTAGGAATACTTGGACAGTTTTGTATATCATAATACATTATGCACAATTAATCTCTTATATCTAAACTAACTAAACTATAACCTATTCACATAAGCAATAAATTAATTAGCTTAGATAACATCTCCTATTAAAATTAAAGTAGCATAAAATATAACAAAGTTACCCATTAAGAAGCTTTAAAACCTTTAAACACTTAAGCTTTATGATTTACTCACTTAATACATTTTAAAAGCAAGATATAAAATTACAAGAACCCAAACAAAACCTCTAAACCGAATCTCTAGCATCTTAAAAATGGATCTCCGACCAACATCAACACAAGACACATGGTACTAATATATATATAAATTAAAATCACTTTAATCATCACCTATGATTAAACCAAGTTTAAAGACAACATAGAAAATTCGAAATACAGGAAATCACATAGCAAAACCCACTCTAACATATTCTGTTTGGGCTAAAAAAAAGAGCACCCATATTTATTCATAAGATGGTAAATTAACAACACCAAAATATAAGCTAAAACAACTTAAGGAGCTTCCAAAATCACACTAAAATGAAAGGAACCAATTTAGGATTTTTACCTTAAGCCCTTAGCTCATTTCAAGAGGCAAGATAGAGGACCAAATGGTGATAAACCCGTGTAGATGAAGACAAGATGATAGCACTGTTTTAACCCCAAAACCGAAACACCAATGGGTAAGGAAATGGTGAAATTCGAAATTCCTATGTAGATCATGGTAGAAAGTGAACCAAAAGTTTATTACCTTCAATATTTCATCCTTTGGAAGATGAAATCAAGCTTTGGTTCTAAGTTTTGAAGAAAATATTTTTCTTCCTCCATTGCTATGGAGTCACAAGCTTGAGGGAGATAAATGAGCTTGTTTTCATGAAAAACAAAAGAGAGGAGAAGAAGAGAGGTGTTGGCATTGGCTTGGAGGAGAAGATGAAATTTTTTTTTTTTTTCCTTGGATGAGACCGACGGGTAAGGAGGGGGGGGGGAAGCCTTAGAATAGTTTTGATCTTTCCCTTCTCTTTTTGTGGCCTTAATCGATGGGGGCAAGAAAGGAAAAAAAAAAGTAATTACTTCCCATGGAAGCTTATGGGTGCAAGAAGAAAGAAATGGGTCAAATGGGTCAAAGCTTATCACACAAGCTTGGAAGATGGATGGTGGAGATCTATCCACTTCAAAAATGCTTTTCACCTACCAATCCAATGGTAGAGATTAATTGGATCATTTCTTAAATAAATAAAAATTAAAGGGCTTAAGAAAAATATTTCAAAGTCTAAAAAAAATAATACTTTGATTTATTTTAATAAATCACTTTTTAAAATAAAACATACTCATCTTAAAATAAAATAATTGAAAGTAATAATAAAAATTTTTATCTTAAAATATTTAACTTAAAGAATTAATAAAGTGACGTAAGGACCTACGTAGTAGGATTCGGGTATTACAAATCTGTAATGCCCCTAAATTCTGCTTAGGATTGGACAGACATTTGAAGTATTGAGACATGCAACACAAGGTTACATGCCCCCGTTCATGACATATAAGATACAATGTTCCTAACATCCATCTAGCATTATGCAATATTTGTAGCGGATAATTTTTTTCTTTAGCAATACTATGCACCAAACTCAAAATATCCTAAATGCTTAAAACATACTTCATACATAAAGACATACTAAAAAAATCAGAGATCACAACACTAGTCCAGAATGGTTGTGATCAAAAGAGTACTGGAGATGCAACTCCATAGTATAAGTATAAATTTAAGTTAACTATTATATTAACCTTGAAGCTGAACTGTCGCTTAGTCGATCGTGTCCAGTCTGTTGTTTTTCAATTCTCCTTTAGATCTTGTAACAAGATCTACCATTTGAGAGAGAATGGTAGTTGGGACTACCATAGTGAAATTTGATTACAAATCTCAACAAGTTAACAGAAAACCTATACATAGATTAATGATGCATGAATGGCAGTAAAAGTATGAATACATAATCAAAGTCATAAGTAATCATAGCAAAACTTGACATACGACATAACATAACTTGAACTTGAAACATAGCATGAACGTGAATGAACTGAACTTGACATGAACTTGATTTGAGAGTTGGCTTAACGTGACATGAACTTAAAACATAACCTGAATGTGAACTTGAACATAACATGAACTTGGATTCTTTTTCATTTAACTTGATAAACGTGAACATGCGGGTGCTACATGGGTCTCCTAGAGCCACGTGTCCCTGCCGATTACAGCATCACAACAAAAGTATCTGCACCAGCTATGAGTGTGCTAATACATACTCCACAATTGTTATGGCTCCATGCGTTCTACTTGTCACAATTGCTGTGTCTCATGTAGTGTATGCGTCACAATTGATGTGACCCCATATTTCATGCTCCACAGTTGTTGTGACACATAGAATACATGGGGCCACCACAATTGTGGAGTATGTATTAACCCACTCACAGCTGGTCCAGATCAATGTTTTAAATACTGTACCGGATGCCGTACCAGTGAAGGCACTGGAACAAAATATTTCGGTACCGGTACCGTTTCGTGTACCGTTAAATTATATATATAAATGTATTTATATAAATTATATTTTAAAATAATAATCTCTATATGAATAAATTATACATAAATACATAGATATATAAATTATAAATAGCCTAGTCTGAATTAGGGGTCAAAAAATGAGATTCTAGTTTAAAAAAATGAAAAAAAAATTAAGGGCCGAAATATTGGCCGGTACGATCGGTATTTCGGTCGGTACGAAACAGGTAGTGTACCTGTACCGGACTAGTGGCCGGTACGAAAAATACCGGCCAGTACGGTACGAAATTCAAAACACTGGTCCAGATACCTATATTGTGATGCAGTAATCGACAAGGATATATGGCTCTAGGGAACCCATGTAGCACCCACATGTTCACGATTATCAAGTTAAAGGAAAAAGAATCCAAGTTCATGTTATGTTCAAGTTCACGTTCATGTTATGTTTCAAGTTCATATCAAGTTAAGTCAAGTCTCAAATCAAGTCCATGTCAAGTAAGTCAAGTTCAGTTCATTCATGTTCATGCTATGTTTCAAGTTCAAGTTATGTTATATCGTATGTCAAGTTATGTTATGATTACTTATAACTTTAATTATGTATTCACGTTTTTTCTACCATGCATGCATAATTAACCTGTGTGTAGAGTTTTTGTTAACTTGTTGAAATTTGTAATCAAATCTGACTATGATAGTCCAAACTACCATCCCTCCCCTCCAAATGGTAGATCTTGTTACAGGATTTGAAGGAGAATTGGGAAACAACCCACTGAAAACGGTCAACTAAACGACAATGTGGCTTCAAGGTTAATATATTAGTTAACTTAAATTACTACTTATACTATAGAGTTGCATCTCTAGTACTCTTTTGATCACAACCATTTTGGACTAGTGTTGTGATCTCTTATGTTTAATATGTCTTTATGTATGAAGTATGTTTTAAGCATTTGGGGTATTTTGAGTTTGGTGCATAGTATTGCTAAAGAAAAAAATTATCCGTTGCGAATATTGCATACTGCTAGATGCATGTTAGGAACATTGCATCTTATATGTCATGAACGGGAATAGGTAATTTTGTGTTGTATGTTTCGATGTTTCAAATATCCATCCAATCCCAAGCGAAATTTGGAGACGTCATAAGGTGGTATCAGAACAATACGTCTCTGGGTTTAAATCCACATATCCTTAAGAAATGCACCAAATGTTAATTAAAAATATACTTTTTACAATTAATTTAAAGTCTGCTAGTTTAAATTAGAACAATGAGTGACTGAAGTTATGTAAGGAGCCTCAATAAGTGATAATTTTAAAATGAAAAAAAAATCAATGGCTAGATTTTAAATTCTAAAAATGAGTCTAACTCAATCAACAAATAATAAATAAGTTCAGCATAATTATTGAACCTAATTAAAATCATCAATCTCAGTAATTAATATCTCATGAGCTTATCCAATATAGCTCATCCAATATTATTTAGGCCCAATAAAATATTCTTATTCAATCCCATGTAAGCATTGAGTTGGATTGTTTCATCTAAGTACTGATTTATTTACGTAATAAAGTATTTACATGATATAAAGTATTTTATTAAGTTTTGAAAAATGACGGGGAGAGAGTTGATTAAAAAATATTAAAATACTTTTTTAATTTTTTTTTAAATTTTAAAAAAGTAAAATTATTATTTTTATTTCATTTAGAAGTTTGAAAAATATTTGTGTAAATGATCTTTAAAAAAAAAATGAGATGAAATGAAATAAGAAGGAATGGAATAAGATGAAACATATTAACAAACAATCCCTTAATGTCAAGAACATAGATAAAAAGATCGCAGCCATCCATAGGTAAATTTAAAACAATTTTGAAAACTAAATTCTAAGAAAATCAGGGAAAGTTGAAACATCACAAAAACCAAATAAAAACAAAATAATATTCTTCCATCGAGGACAATCTCCTTAAACTTCGATCCATAAGCATGTAACCTCTGAATATCTTATCAACCACCAGCAAATAAATGACCTGAAAATGACACTCAAATATCCACCAATTGGTCACTCATGTAAAACCAATGAAAAAATCTCATGAAGTGACGATAATAACAATACGAGTTTTAAAACAATTCAATCAATAATATTCACGTTCAGTTTTCAGGTGATGCATATACCAACATCTAGACAACCTAAAGTCCCATCCGCTTTGGCTTTTCCCTTCCCAAAATTAGCCTTCAAATTCAACATACTCAAAATGCAGTCAACCATTTAATCCTAATCGTAGTATATAATCCGGTAAAGCCAATATTACACAAGGCGTTTTGCCACCTACTCAACTTCACAAAATTTTACCCCAGTTCAAATTTGCATACCATCACCACCTTTGAAACCTTACGACTTATACAATGACAAGGACAGTGCTTGCCTTACAAATTATTTACTCGTTTCATCGCACGCTCTATAAATGTTCACCATCCTTTAGGATCCAACTATCAAAATTGTACTACATCACTTATTTACCATTCATTTTTGTCAGCTTTTCCCATTCAAGTGCAATAGATCAATTTTGATAGTTTAAGGTGGATTTGGATCCTCATCGTTCCTAAACGAATTGAACTCTTGAGCCTAGAGTGGAGGAGAGATAAATACGCAAAGTGGGTCTTACAACATTTATTGAGTATTTAATGTTGCCTGAGAAACCCACTCAAATAGCTATACAATAGTCACTAAATGCTATGGGACCCACTTTGTGTCTTTACCTCTCTCTCACTCTAGGCCCTATAGTTCGAGCAGAAGCTCTAAGAGATGTAAGATCGTTTGGGGATAAAAACTGTATTGCAAAAAGAGAAAGCAAAGAAAAGAACAATATCATTCAAAAATATAGAAATTAAGGTACAAAACTTGGGACCAAATATATGTGAGGGAAGAAAATAAATATATCGATCTCATATCCATTCAAGATGCAAAAATACTAACCATTGAAGTGATGGCCTTTCCAAATCCATTCTTTCCCATGGTTTCCTGAACCGACTTGACATAAATCAACCAAATAATGAAAAATAAGCAGCAGAAATGGAATCCCAACACAAATATCTATGAAAAATCAAGGAAAAGCCGACTTACAACATTCACAGACAGATCTTGTAATTCCAAACAGATCTTGTAATTCCAAAGCAAATAAAATTTTTCATCACAAGTACTGTTTTGTTATTTCAGTAATTTTTTAAAGGAAAATAAGATAATCAAACCCAAAAACCGGTAAGCTAGACCTAAAAGCCAAGAGTTAGCTGTGGACACATTCTCTCTGTTTTTTTTTTAATTGGCACCGGGTATCTGGGAACAGCATCCCGAGTCCCAACTAATCCCAGGGTGCACAGGTTCTTGACAATGAGTTTTCCGCAACTGCACCTAGGGTAATTCAAGGGAAAAATCCCCCCAGTCCGATAGGACCAAGAGATTATTTGCACCCACTGGAATTTGAACCTTGGACCTTGGAGGGAACATACTACCAAGACCAAGGTCTTTACACCTCTTGAGCCAACCACTAGGAGTTAGCAGTGGACACATTCATACACCTCCCCATATGCACGAGGTCAGTGCCCAACAAATTCTCCCATTTCGATTGTGTAATGTTTCTTCTTTGACATCGAGCCAAAGGTTCTTCTCACCTTGACTGCCCCAAGGGACAACAATGCTCCGTAAAAGCGATAATTGGTTGATGGAGAACAAAATTATCAAAGTACAAGATGCCCCGTTGGTTGTGAACTCGGGGGAGGCCAAATCAACAAAGGTGCCTCAATTAATTGAGTGAAGTAACTAAAACAATAACATCTTAAGCATATGCAAAGCTGTAAATAATAAATTAAATCAATCCACTTCCAACGTAATACTCCTTTACCTTGCTCATCCTCAGCAGGTTTCAGCCTGAAAGACAGCACTGAAATTTTAGGCATCTCGTTTCGCACAATAGCTTGGTAGGTCTTTGTCTTGCCTCCATCGGCAAAGTCCCTGGCCTCGAAGGTTATATAACACCTCAGTATATCAAAAAGGTGAGCCATTACTTTTGAAACCTTAACAAGCTCCAGCTTGGCATTTGTCTCCTACATAAGAATTAATGATCTCATAATTATAAGTAATTGGTATTACGGTAAACAGTCAATAACTATGTATATATTTACCCAGATTGAGGAGAGAAACATTTTCGTCAACTAATTTAAGAACCAAGGCTCGAATTGTACAAACGGATTGTTTCTCTCTCTTCTCTCATGACTCTTTAGTACTTTGTGTACTTGGGAAAAGGTTCTTGTATTGGATGGAGATAATCTTCATGATTTGGTTTTAGCCTACTCTAATTCCTAACTTGTATTACGGAATTTTCTCGTGTACACTTGCTGTGTACTTTGGTTATGCCTATTTACTTGCCAATAAAATTAATCAAAAAAATTTAGAGGTAAACCCCTGCCGATCAAAACAAAGTTTGGGGTAGACCTCTACCTCCACCTTTCTCTCCTTATAATCATGTATCATCATCGTTATTGGTAATCAAAGCGTCCCACATCTGATATCACATAAGAAGCCTTGATTGTAAAAAATTCTTAGAGGCTACCCTTCCAAGTGATTCTAGGGTTACCATCCATGCAAACTTCATATAATCATCTCCGTAGCACAACACTTATAACAAAACTGAAATAAAGAAAATACGTGGAAATATCGATGCAGCATTTAAAAAAACCAACCGCGAAGCGACGACTGTATTCGTCGATTGCAAGCTGCGCATATTCTTCGTACATGATGTAGGATTCGTTGTCGCTGAGGCTGCGTGGTTGAATCAAATTGAAACGGTAGCCGCCGGGGATTTCGGGAATATCAAAGCCCTAAAACAACGAATCATTCGATTCGAGGGAGGAGATGAAGGAATGAAGCCAAAATTAAAGATAGGCGTGATCGAGGAAGTTAGAAGAAGAGAATGAATTCGGCACAGACCTCGCTCTTGGCAACTTCACACTCGTAGAAGGCGCGGTCTTCGTCGGGCAAGGAACGTTCATCGTCATCGAGATCGCTATCCTCTCCTTGCACCCGTTTCTTATCCGACTCTCCCGAAGCCATTGGATTTCTGAAGCAGCGTGCCAATGTCACGGCTCCATATATCTGAGCTGAAAAGGACGGATCAAGCGCCACGTGTACATCAGACTTTGCCAAAGTTATTATCTGTGTGACGATCAAATTTAAAGAAAGATTTAACGCATTTTATTAATTATATTATATTCAATATTATCTGTGTGAAGATCGATCATAGATAATATAAAATTCACATAAATTATCATTGATAATGTTTGTTAGGACTCGGGATGCTATTATCTTTTTTTTTTTTTTAGTTAAAACCCTTAATCCATTCCATTATAAAAGAGATGAAATACAATGAGGATGATCCTCTCTAGTTACAATGAGATCAGAAATGGTAAGAGCATCTTTTGCAAGTAGATGGGCCATAAAATTACTATTTCTCTTGACATGAGAAACGTCCCATTGAGCAAACAACATAAGATGAGCCCTGGTTTCATTCCAGTACATGCTGGAGCTGCTCAAAACTGCTCTATCTTCAACTAAGGCCTTAGTGACTTGCAAGGAATCACCCTCGAGTATGATCTGGTGTAGCCCAATCTCCCTTGCCAGTTTAACTGCTTGTAGAGCCCCATAGGATTCTGCTAGTAATGGATCAGGAAAAAGCATTTTCCTCTGCCTCATTGTTGCCATAATCTGTCCTGAGCTGTCCCTAATTGCCACTCCAACACCAACCATGCCATTCATCTTGTCTAATGCTGCATCCCAATTCACCTTGAAGTAGTTCACTGGTGGTGCTTGTCAAGAAACTGCTTGGGAGGAATTCTGGTTGAGGCTATTGCAATTTTCTGAGAGCTGTTGTGCCAGCATATCTAGCATTGATCTTGCCTCTCTTACTATGAGGTTTGGATGAGCAAACCCCTTCTTGAATATAAAGGAATTCCTTCTCCACCAAATCTTCATTGCTACCACCACGAATTCTTGAATTTCCTCTGCACTCAGTAACCTGGTTAATGTTTCAAATAGTTGTATCATAGAAGACTGAGGGATGGAACATTTCTGTAATTTTTTAGAGCACTGACTCCACACATCCATGGCTGCTACACAACCCCACAGAGCATGCTGAGCATTTTCTTCTTCCTTGTAGCAAATAGGGCATAGAGGGTCATTCACTACCTTCTTCTTAAACAGATTGGATTGGGTAGGGAGAGCCTCCTGGCATGCTCTCCAAAGGAAGGTTTTATCTCCAGGGGTAACCTGCAGCTGCCAGATCTTGTTCCAAACTTTCTTAAGGTTATTACTGGTTGAAGCTTGGCCTTGAGTTGCCATCTCCCGAGCCTTTACCATGTGGTAGGCACTTCTTACTGAAAAAGAGCCATCCTTAGTCCCATGCCATATTATTCTGTCCCTAGTCTGCATAGCACTAATTGGAGTTTCCAAAATCAGCTTAGCTTCCCTCTCCTCGAAAGTATCTTGGATCAATTCTGTTTTCCACTCCTTAGTTACAGGGTCTATTAGTTCAGCAACTTTTGCACTTTCCTCTAGATTCTTAACTGGACTGGTGACCTTCCTTGGGTTAGCATGGTCTAGCCATTTGTCTTTCCAAACAGAGATTTCAGACCCCGTGCCTACCCTCCAAAAAGATCCAGCCTCTATTACATGCCTTGCAGCCATCAAACTCCTCCATACATAAGATGGTTTAGAACCTACCTTTGCTGTCTGAAAAGTCAATGAGGGAAAGTATTTGGCCTTTAACACTCTAGCTGCGAGGGAATTGGGATCTTGAATTAATCTCCAGCATTGCTTGGAGAGCATAGCATTATTAAAACAGTCAAGATCCCTAAATCCCATACCCCCTTCTGATTTAGCTTGTCCCATTCTCTTCCAAGAAATCCAATAGATTTTATGCTCCTTGTCTTGTTGGCCCCACCAGAAATTTTGAATTACACTGTTGATGGACTGGAGTAGTGTTTTTGGTAGCTTGAAAACACTCTTGGTATAGGTAGGGAGGGATTGGATGACTGCTTTGATGAAAATTTCTTTCCCTGCCTGTGAAAGTGTTTTGACTTTGTAGTTACTAAGCCTTGATCTGATGTTGTCCAGGATTCTTGTAAAGGAACTCAGTCTATTCCTCCCCACCATCGAAGGCAAGCCCAGATATTTCTCATATGGCAAAGTTGATCTCATTCCAATAATAGACAGGATATAATCTTGAGTGGGTCTTGCTGTGTTTTTATTGAACATTATATATGTTTTTTCTAAGTTAAGTCGTTGCCTTGATGCCATCTCATAAGTCCTGAGCAGATGGATCATCCTACCCCATTCAATTGTATTAGCCTTGCAAAAAAGAAGGCTGTCATCTGCAAAGAAGAGGTGGGATATTCTAAGCTGTCCCCTTGCAACAGGAACTCCATGCAGCAGCCTTCTTTCTTCAGCTTGATGGATTAAACTGCTCAAAGCTTCAGCACAAAGGATGAAAAGATAAGGTGATAAAGGATCACCTTGTCTAATACCTCTAGTGGGGGAGAATTTGGGTTGGGGCTCACCATTCACAAGGAGGGAGTAAGAGACAGTTTGAAGACACTTCATCACTAGTTCCACCCATTGGCTGCAAAAACCCAACTTGTATAGGACTGCCCTTAGGAAGCTCCATTCTATCCTATCATAGGCCTTGCTCATGTCTAGCTTTAAGGCCATATAGCCTTCTTTCCCTGACATTTTACAATTCATAGTGTGCAAAGCCTCAAAGGCAACAACTACATTATCAGTAATTAATCTATTTAGAATGAAGGCAGATTGTGAAGGAGATATAATACCATGCAGCACCTTTTTTAATCGATTTGCTATGACTTTAGACAAGAGTTTATAGAGAACATTACAGAGGGAAATTGGCCTGAATTCTGTTACTTTTGTGGGAGCTTTCTTCTTTGGAATAAGGGCTATGTATGTGCTGTTGATGCTTCCCATGCTGCCATGAGAGTTAAGAATATTCAGCACTGCTTCACACACTAGGGGTCCCACCACTGCCCAATGTTTTTGGTAGAAGATTGCTGGAAAACCATCTGGTCCTGGGGAACTTAAGCCATTCATTTGGAAAAGAGCATCTTCTACCTCTTGATTTGAGTAAGGTTTTGTCAACATCTGGTTCTGTTCTGCACTCACTCGGGTCTCCAATGCTGCAATACAAGCTGTTGGGCTGCTAGGATTGGATGAGGTGAAGAGATCTGTGAAGTACTCCTGAAAGAGCATGCTAATGCCCTCCCTCGAAGTTATCTCTTGGTTATCATTGTCTAAGAGATTTTTAACACCATATGTTTTCCTTCTTTGTGATGCACATTGATGAAAAAATTTAGTGTTCCTGTCTCCTTCCCTCAACCATTTTTGTTTTGCCCTTTGTTTCCACTTGATGTTTTCAGCTTCCAGCAACTTGTCCACCCTATGCTTTACTTGTTTGATCTCCTCATTAAACTGCCTTGTGTTTCTATCCTGAAGTTTAGAGAGGTAGTCCATTTGTTCTTTGACCTCTCTCTTAGTGCTGCCTAGCTGCTGCTTACTCCATTGAGTCAATTTCTGCTAGCACCACTGGAGCCCCTCAACAATATTTTGTGTTTTGTTTGTTGCTATCCTAGGCATACCCCAAGCTTCTTCCACTAATTTAAGACAATCTTCCTTCAGTGTCCAGCTTGCCTCAAATCTAAATGGCTTCTGATGTCGTTGGGAGCAGAGTTGCAGCTGTTGCATGGCAATTAGTAAAGGACTGTGATCAGAACTGAGAGCTAGTAGAGTGTTGACTCTCGAGTCATTAAACAAACTTGCCCATGTATTGTTGCAGAAAGCTCTATCTAGCCTTACTTTGGTGAAGGCCTCACCATACCTTCCATTTTCCCAAGTAAATTTACTGCCATAGTAACCCATATCATTAAGTCCACACCTATCCACAGCCTCTCTAAAAGCTTCCATTTGTTTGTAAGGTCTTAAAGGACCCCCACATTTTTCATCATACCTCAAAATTTCATTAAAATCACCTACACACAGCCAACCTGTTGTGGTTGCAGGTGTAAGTGCCTTTAGAAGCTACCAACTCTCATGTTTCTTTGTTGTGACTGGGTTACCATAAAACCAGTTAAGATCCAGAAACCACCAGCTCTCATCTCTTTAACCATCAATGAGATGTGATGTTGTGTGTAGGACAAAACCTCTGCTTCGGTATATTCTTTCCAAAGGAAAGCCAAACCTCCGCATGCTCCTATCGAGTTCACCACAAAACTATTTCCAAAGTTCAGTTTCCTTTTGATTGATTCAACCTTAACTCTGTTGCACTTTGTTTCCATTAAGAAAACAAAGTTTGGGGCCTTATTTTGCACCATGAGATGCAAATTATTCACTGTCCGAGGGTTCCCAAGCCCTCGGCAGTTCCAACTTAGGCAATTCATTGCAAAGGGTGGGGCTGTGCAACAGCCTCCACCCTATCAGCTCCATTAAAATTTTCATCAGGTAGAACTCCTTGCTTTGCTTTCTTCGAAACCTGAGTAGCCCCACCTGCCCTTGTTCTACTTATAATCCTTTTGGTGCCTCTTGAGCAGTTTACTTTTTGTTTTTCACTCCCCGCTAACAGGCTTTCAAAGCACTTTTTTCTAGCTTGCCTCTTCCAGGTTGCTCTTGTTTTGATCTGTTCCAGAGCTTGCATCTGATCAGTGACGAAATGGGCTAAAGATGAAGCTTGGGCCCTCAGGTCTTGGCTACTCTTAAGGCCCAAGCCTGTCTGCTGGATGCTATCTTTACATGAAGTAGGAGCAGCACGCATGGTACATCCCTCCATGCCTTGCTTGGGAATTGCATTCCAGTCTTGGGAAGTTAGCTCTGGACTTTCTAAATTAAGCTCAGTGCGACTTTCCTTAAAAAACAACTGGCCAGGTTTTTCGGACAGCCTGGGGGAGACCAGCTTTTCAGTAGCCTTGCCTGCTGTGTCCACTTCCAGCAGACATGTTCCCTGATATTCTGCAGGCTTGGTATTGTTTTCTGGGCCTTCATCCCTGTTCTCCCCTCCATTACTCCATGGCTGCCCTTCACCTTGTTGCTGAGAGTCTCCATTGCCGTATGTTTTGTTGGAGCTTTCACTGTCCTTCATTGCAGGAGCTCTCATCCAAGCTCCATATTACAGCTTGCTGTCTCCAGGTGCTCCTACTGAGCAGCCAGTTTTGGGATGCTTGATCACCCTACATTTGAAATAGAAAGTAGGGAGGCGTTCATACTTGAAAGGAATCCAAGACTTTTTGCCTACTAGTGACAAGAACACCCCCCTGAGTAGAGCTTCTGTTATGTTAACTTCCACCCTCATCCTCAAAAATTTCCCCCACCCAATTCCTCTATCATCCCCCTGAACAGTAATGACTCTGCCAATGCTGCTACCAATCTGAATACCAACCTCGTAGGTCATGCTGGCTAATGGTATATTGTATGTTTGCACCCAGAACTCCTCCTCGGGATGCTATTATCATATACCAGATGCCAATTAAAAATAAAACATAGAGAATGTGTCCACAGGCAACTCTTGACTTTTAGGTCTAGCATACCGGTTTATGGGTTTGATTATCTTATTTTCCTTTTAAAAAAAATATTGAAATAACAAAATAGTACTTTTGATGAAAATTTTTATTTGCTCTAGAATTACAAGATCCGAGTGTGAACTGATACAAAAACATGCTAGTGATTGTTGTAACTCGGCTTTTCCTCAATTTTTCATATATATATATATATATATATTTGTGTTAGGATTCTATTTCTACTACTTATTTTTCATTATTTTGTTTGATTTTTGTCAAGTAGGTTCAGGAAATCATGGGAAAGAATGGATTTGGGAAGGCCATCTCTTCAATGGTTAGTATTTTTGCATCTTGAATGGATATGAGATTGATATATTTATTTTCTTTCCTCTCACATATATTTGGTCCCAAGTTTTGTACCTTAATTTCTATATTTTTGAATGATATTGTTCTTTTCTTTGCTTTCTCTTTTTGCAATACAGTTTTTATCCCTAAACGATCTTACATCTCTTAGAGCTCCTGCTCGAACTATAGGGCCTAGAGTGAGAGAGAGGTAGAGACACAAAGTGGGTCCCATAGCATTTAGTAGCTATTGTATAACTATTGGAAAATCCTACTCTTACCAATGGTTTCTAGCACTAGTCTTTACCACTTTTAATTTTTATTTTTTTTAACTTAATGATTAAGTAAGTGTTTTTTAATAATATTATGAATTTTTTTTATTTTTTTAAATATATTTAAATGTATTAAAAAATAGATGTAAAAAAATACAAAAAAAAAAAAAAACTGATGAATATTGAACTAGCAGTAGCGGGAGCGGGAGCTCCCAACAGTGGGACTAGCACCGCTCATAACTATTTGAGTGAATTTCTCAGGCACCATTAAATACTCAATAAATGTTGTAAAACCCACTTTGCGTGTTTATCTCTTCCTCACTCTAGACTCAAGAGTTCAGTTCGTTCAGGAACAGTGGAGGATCGAAATCCACCTTAAACTATAAAATTGATCTATTGCACCCTTGAATGGGAAAAGCTAACAAAAGTGAATGGTAAATAAGTAATGTAGTACAATTTTGATGGTTGGATTTTAAAGGATGGTGAACATTTATAGAGTGTGAGATGAAACGAGTAAATAATTTGTAAGGCAGGCATTGTCCTTGTCATTGTATAAGTCTTATGGTTTCAAAGGTGGTGATGATATGCAAATTTGAATTGGGATAAAATTTTGTGAAGTTGAGTGAGTGGCAAGATGCCTTATGTAATATTGGTTGCACTGGATTTGTTACGTAACTTTGGCAACTATTTTATTGCTTTGAATAAATGTTTGCAAGGGCTGACTTGCCTTATTGGGAATAAATCAATTAGCTACAATTATGTTTGAGTTTTGCTTAATTTCCATGTACGTCAGAATACTTTCCTTGTAAACCCATGGTTATAAGTTTGGAAGGATGCTTTGAATGGAGGTATCAAAAAAATATTCAAACAATTGTTTGCAGAGGTGGGATCCCATTAAACAGCCCACGTCTTTTATCAAAATTCATCCACAATAGGTAAAGCACGCCGGAGTGATCTAGCGAATTTTTTTCCTATTGAAACACCAGTTACTCGTTCAGTCACTCGCGCTCGTAATAGGATTACATATTACGATTATGATTAAATGGTTGACTGCATTTTAAGTATGTTGAATTTGTAGGCTAATTTTGGGAAGTGAAAAGCCAAAGCGAATGCATGGGAGTTTAGGTTGTCTAGACGCTGGTATATGCATCACTTGAAAACCAATCGTGAATATTATTGATTGAATCGTTTGGAAAATCATATTGTTTTCATCGTCACTTCCTGAAATTTTTTGTCATTGATTTTACATGAGTGGCCGATTGGTGGATATTTGAGTGTCATTTTCAGGTCATTTACTTGCTGGAGTTTGGGAAGATATTCAAAAGTGACATGCTTAAGGATTGGAGTTTAAGGAGGTTTTATTACTTTGTTTTTATTTGGTTTTTGTGATGTTTATTCCCTGATTTATTGAGAATTTTGTTTTCAAAATTTTTTTAAATTTACCTATGGATGGCTGCGATGTTTTCATTTATGTTCTTGACATTAAGGGGTTGTTTGTCAATATGTTTCATCTTATCCCATAACTTCTCATCTCATTTCATCTCATCTCATCTCATCTCATTCTCATATATCATTTACACAAACATTTTTCAAACTAATCATTACAACTTTTTCGAATTTCAAATAAAACACAAAATAATTTAATTTTTTCAAATTTAAAAAAATATTTTAATATTTTATAATCAACTCTCTCTGCTTCATTTTTTAAAACTTAATAAAATATTATGTCATGTAAATACTTTATTACGTAAATAAATCTATATTTAAATAAATCTATACTTCTTAGATGAAACAATCCAACTCAATGCTATATGGGATTGAATAAGAATATTTTATTGGGCCTAAACAATATTTGATGAGTTATATTGAATAAGCCCGCGAGATATTAATTATTAAGATTGATGATTTTAATTAGATTCAATAATTATGTTAAAGCCTATTTATTATTTGTTGATTGAGTTAAGACTCATTTTTAGAATTTAAAATCTGGCCATTATTTTTTTTTTTCATTTTAAAATTATCACTTATTAAGGCTCCTTATATAGTCTCAGGCACTTCCAATTTTAATTTAAATTAGCAGATTTTAAATTAACTACAAAAAATATATTTTTAAATTTTAAACTCGATAATAAGAACCTGTCAACCACCATTTTTGTCACTATCTTCTTAGATGATCACTAACTCGAGTCCAAATCGAACTCTCCATCACCCTCTATATCTTCTCGTAACTATGACTTATCTTATCAACTATGGGCAATAAAAGGGTTAAACGAAGGGAATTACGATAATCTAAATATTCAAAATGTTAGATTTTGAGTGAACCGTCATGATAGGAACCACATTGAGAATCAAATTGTCTCTAAACAAAAAGCCAATTATATCTTGCCCACATAAGGACACCGCAATTTTATTTTAGAAAGAAATACAGAAAAAAAAAGTTTACAAGAGACTCATCTGAGACTTATAGCCAATTGATGATATGAAAGAGTGTAATTCCTTAGTAATCAGGAATCACGTGCCATGGCCCAAGCATCATTTTGGAAGATGTGGAAGTCACACATCTCTTATCCAAATTGCAAAAATATTTTGAACTCTTCCACCTCTATATCTCCTGCAATAAACAATAAAAAAAAAAAAAGGTGTTTGGAGAGATCAAGTGATCAACACTAATTAAAGTATAGGAAAGTGCTCAATCAACAAATAAATCATCATTGATTCACATTAAAAGGGTACAAGAATGATTTAACTTTAGTTTCCCAAATAGATTATAATCGTTAGGATGTTATATAAAATTTTGTTGAAAAATATTAAATTGGTTTCAATAATTGTAGAATATTTTCCAGTATTTTGTTGAAAAATATTATATATTTAGATTAAACGATAATCTAAATATTCTCTACTGATTATCGTATCACAACATAGGTATCTGGACCAGATGTAAGTGCGTTAATACATACTCTACAATTGTTGTGGCCCCATGTATTCTACGTGTCACAACAACTGTGGGGCATGAAGTATGAGGTCACAGCAATTGTGACGCATACACTACGTGAGACACAGTAATTGTGACACGTAAAATACATGGGGCCACAACAATTGTAGAGTATGTATTAACACACTCACAGTTGGTGTAGATACCTTTATTGTGATGCGGTAATCGGCAGGGACACATGGCTCTAGGGGACCCATGTAGCACCCATATGTTTGCGTTTATCAAGCTAAATGAAAAAGAATCTAAGTTCATGTTATGTTCACGTTCACGTTTAGGTTATGTTTCAAGTTCATGTCACATTAAATCAAGTGACATGTCTGTTAGGAATATTGCATCTTATATGTCATGAACGGGGGCAGGTAACCTTTTGTTGCATGTTTCAATGCTTCAAATGTCCGTTCAATCCTAAGTGGAATTTAGGGGCATTTCAGATTATCTATCATGTGTGAATGTTGCCCACAGTTTGAGTTTGAGTCCAGTGCAGGGAAGGAGGATCTCCGAAGCCTTGTGAAGTGCACAACTTGTTTTCATATGTATTTCGTTATAAATTCAGAACAAGATGACCATCTTTTAGACATTACCCTGGATTTTGTTTTTATAATTAAAATTATAGGAGAATTCTCTAATAAGTAACCGTTAACAAATATTGTTGCATACTGCTCATTCGTATATGTATTGTCGGTAGAATTGCACAGTGATGATCACATGTGCTTCTTTTTCCTAAAATGCATAGCTTTTCCACAACGAATTTCAGATGTGTAGTAATTACAATCCCAATGAAGTTAATTGGTAGTGATTATCCTTTTAGTGTGTAAAAGGTAAGTGCATACTTCTAAAAAAAAAGGTCAGTGCATAATGTGATTATATCACTAAAAGTCACTTCTTTAACTACTAAGCAAAAAATTATTAAAAAAAAAATTAAATATATGAGCTATCAAAATGAGCGGGCAAACTCATGGAGCATATTAGCATTTTCCTTTGTATAAATGATAAATGGCTGATGAAATTCTAATATTTTGGTTTTTTCAAAAGTAATGACTCAACTTTTCAATATAACGAGGTATTATATAACCTTTGAGGCCAAGGACTTTGCCGATGGAGGCACGACTAATACCTACCAAGCTATTGTGCAAGACGAGATACCTGAAATTTCAGTGTTGTCCTTAGGCTAAAACCTACTGAGGATGAACATGGTAAAGGAATATTACTTTGGAAGTGGATGGATTTAATTAAATAATTATGGCTTTGCATATGCTTAAGATGTTATTTTTTTAGTTACTTCACTTAATTTACTGAGTTTGAGTTCACCTTTGTTGATTTGGTCTCCTGAGTTCACAAACTTAGCTCAGTTCAGCATACCACGTATGGAAAAGATATATTATTTTACATATCATATCAAATGTTGTGACCTTTTATCAACAATGTTGACATGCACATACAAGTATAAAATGCTATGTCACTTATTTCATTTGAAAAAATAAAGCAAAAATCTTGCATCACTTAGTACTACTCGTTGTTCTTTTATTGGATGAAGCACACCATCAGAATGATTACACCAATTCCACTCCTGAAATACAAGCTAAAAATATTAGAAGGCAATATTTTTTGGATAAAAGTAATAATAGCTTAATTAAGTCAAGTAAATAGGCATAACCCAAATACACAGGAAGTATACGGGCGGAAACACCTAAATACAAGCTAGGAGCTAGAAAAAGCCAAAAGAAAATCATGAAACTTGTCCCTATTCAATACAAGAACATTTGCCCAAAGAAAAAGTTTGAAAGAAAAACTATGAATTCTTTAAAGAATGTTCTCTATCATCAAAATACCGCTCATTCCTTTCCAACCATAAGCACCACATCAAATAGTAGCAATGCGATGGCTACCCTTAAACCCTTTCCAACAAGCCAATAGATCCACCACCCTCTTAGGGATCACCTAAGCAATACCCATCCAAGTGAAAATCTCATCCCAAAAGGTCTTTGCAACCTCACAATGCAGAAATAAATGATCAATAGACTCACCTTCTTTTTTATACAAGTAACACCAATTTAACCAGATAATACCATGCTTTCTCAAATTATCCATAGTCAAGGTCTTCCTAAGAGACACCAACCAGCAAAAGAAGCCACTTTAGTAGGCACCTTGTATCTCCAAATGCACTTTTTTTTTTTTTTTTAAGTATCTCCAAGTGCACTTCCAAGGAAATTGATTGACACAATGGCAATTCAGCTCTTTGTAAAATGAACTAACTGAGAAGCTGAAGTAAACAGCATGATTCCATAGCAATCTATCCTCCCTTCCCTGCACAATCTTCATATCATACAACCTGTTGAAAAAAATAAGAAACAACTTCCCAATCATAAACGTCTCTAATAAATCTCACATTCCATTGCGGGATTTTATTAGAAAAAATAATAGAATCAACCACTGTGGCTTCTTGATCACTTGCAATTCTAACCAGAATAGGGTAAGCATTCTTAAGAGCCATGCACTCACACCAAAGATCATGCCAAAACCGTATCATATCACCTCAGTCCTCCACCCACGTTAAAAGAAACATGGTTAAGAAATTTCCCCCAACCATTCCGAATATACACACCTCTAACTTCGTTAGAACCCCAACTCTCCCAAGCCCTATATATTTAACATCAATAATATTCCTCCATAATGCACCCCTTTCAAAATGATATCTCCAAAGCCATTTCCCAAAAGCTTTGTTAAAAAGCCTCAAATTGAAAATCCCCAAACCTCCCCAAGAAACTGATACCAAAATTTATTCCAACTCGCCAAATGAAACTTTCTTTCTTCCCCAAGATTGCCCCTTAAAAAAATTCAGAAGATCCAAATCTACTAGCCACCCTAGCCGGCAAAGGAAAGAGGGATAGGAAATACATTGGAAGATTAGATAACGTACTTTTAATTAGTGTAATTCTTCCCCCTTTAGACAAATAAATACTTTTCCAACCAGCCAACCTCTTAATTTTCTCGATTAGTCCATCCCAAATTGACGACAATTTATAGGAAACTCCCAAGGGAAGGCCAAAATATCTCATAGGGAGAGATGAGATCTTGCAACCCAATATGTTGTCCAAATCCATAGTATTTGAAACAAGGCCCACCGGAACTATTTTTGACTTAGATAAATTGACTCTAAGACCAGAAACAGCTTCAAAACGTTGTCTCTACACACTCGTTTCTGTCGCATCATAGTTAATGGAGCAAGATAATCTCTTCAATTCTCTCTCCTTTTTAATGGCGGATCTAGCCAGAGATGGTTGATCCACCTCAATGGAAATAAGGAGGGCTTTGAACTGTTCTTCATATCCTTCACAAAAAATCCCAACACATTCCTTCATTTCATCAACCTTTCTTCCGAATCCGAAGAAATGTTGGTCCATTCTAAACCAAGAGTGGAACATAAAGAGTAAGGATCTATATCGAACTCACCCAGCCCATCTAACCATTAAAGGGAAAAAACAGAACCATCAACATCACCAATAACCATCTGCAAGTCAGACACATCTAACTAAGAGCAGAAGACTCTAGAAGTGTTCTTCCCAAGAGACTCGTGTGCAGCTAAATCTTGGCTTTTAGGTCTAGTTTTGGCTACTGGTTTGTGGGTTCCTATTATTTTATTTTCCTTTAAAAAATTATTGAAATAAAAAATCAGTACTTGTGATGAGAAATTTTATTTGCTTTGGAATTATAAGATATGAGAGTGAACTAATAAAAAACAAATATGAGTGATTGTTGTAACTATGCTTTTCCTTGATTTTTCATAGGTATTTGATGTTAGGATTCCATTTCTGCTTCTTATTTTTCAATATTTTTCATTTTTATTTTTGTCAAGTAGGTTCAGGAAACCATGACAAAAAATGAATTTGGGAAGGCCATCCCTTCGATGATTAGTATTTTTGCATCTTGAATGGATATGGGATTTATATATTTATTTTCTTCCCTCTCACGAATATTTGGTCTGGAGTTTTTTTACCTTAATTTCTATATTTTTGAGCAGTATTTCTCTTTTCTTTTCTTTTCCTTCCTTTTTCTTAATACAATTTTTATTCCCAAACAATATTAGATCTCTTAGAGCTCTTGCTCTAATTGTAGGGCCCAGAGTGAGAGAGAGAGAGGTAGAGACACAAAGTGGGTTACATAGCACTTAGTGACTATTATTGTATAGCTATTCGACTGACTTTCTCAGGCAACATTAAATACCTAATAAATGTTGTAAGACCCATTTTGCATGTTTATCTCTCTCCCACTCTATGCTCCAGAGTTCAGTTCAATCAGGAACTGTGGACGATCCAAATCCTCCTTAAACTTAAAACTATCATTTATTTTATATTTTGCTCTTTAAACTATCAAAATTAATATATCACACCCCTGAATGGGAAAAGTCGACAAATATATAATACTTTGGTTTGATTCTAGCGGTTAATATGGATGGTAAATAAGTGGTGTTTGAATTTTGATTCTTGGATCCTAAAGGATGGTGAACAATTCAAGAGCGTGCGATGAAACAAGTGAATAGTTTGTAAGGCAAGCATTGTCCTTGTCATCATATAAGTCTTAAAAGTTTCAAAGGTGGTGATAGTATGCAAATTTAAACTGGTTAAAATTTCATGAAGTTGAGTGAATGGTAAGACGTCTTGTGTAATATTGGCTGCACCGGATTACATGCTACGTTTAGGATTAAATGGTTGACTGCATTTTGAGTAGGTTGAATTTGAAGGCTAATTTTGGGAAGGGAAAAGCCAAAGCGGATGGGAGTTGTGGTTGACTAGATTCCGATATATGCATTACTTGAAGGGTGGTTCTAGTCCCACTGCTGGAAGCTCCCGCTAGGTCTCTTGCTTGTTGATTTACTTCTTGTTTTTTTTTACTGGTATTTTTTTAATAATTTTAATTTTTTTTAAAAAGATTTACAAAATTATTAAAAAATACTTCTTAATCATTAAATAATAAAATAAAATAAAAATAAAAATAAACCAACAGGAGCTACAGCGGTAAGAGTAGTTTCCTTACTTGAAAACTATTTGTGAATATAAAAAACTTGTACTATTATCATCGTCATTTTAAGAGATTTTTTGTCATTAATTTTACATTAGTGACCAATTGGTGGATATATAGTGTCGTCTATATGGTTTTTATTGGCAGGCTATTAATATTTGAGTGTCATTTTTAGGTCATTTACTTGATGGAGCTTGAGAAGATATTCAGAGGTAACATTCTTATGGCTCGGAGTTTAAGGAGGTTGTCCTCAATGGAAGAATAGTGCTTTGTTTTTATTTGGTTTTTGTGATATTTCAACTTTCCCTGATTTAACTTAAAATTTTGTTTAAAAAATTGTTTTAAATTTAACTATGGATGGCTGCTATATTTGAAGGTTTAAGTTTTTTTTTTTCAAATTTTGTGATTAAGGTGGTCATGATGTATTATTAATACATGAAATCTAATTTTTTTTTCCTTAACATGAGAAAAGACAAAAAGTGTTGTCGATGTTTGACAGAAATACGACATTAATATTTAATCAGGGAGTGAATGAAATTAGTCAAGTTCTTAGAGTAAGGCCATGGGAAAGCATGCAAAAAACTCACTTACATATAGCGAAAAAACAAGAATGTCTTCGGTCTAGAAGAGGTTACACATAATTAAATTCTTGCATACACATGCTTACACTTACACACCTAAATTTTCAAGAAAATGGAAATATTCTCAATATAAAGCGCTCTTAATTTCAGTCAAAACATCTTTCCATCTCAAAATGAATTTTATTTGAACTTTCAATTCCATTATTTATTATACATGAACCCAGTAGCATACTTGAACCATTACTTAAGCTCAAAAAATTAGAAATGCAAGCTTGACAATAATGTCTTCCAAACAGAATTAATTGAGAATATATACATATACAAATTAACAAACAATTACAAATGTTGCAATATTATTGTGCATTCAAACTACTATTGGACATGGAGTTCCATAAATTATGTTCTTTTTATTCTTTGATAGATTAGAGTATCTACTTTCGTGTCGCTTGTTGAGTCTAAACTTTCGCTCAAAATAATGAGTAAAAATCCATATCAGTTTTACCTGCAAGTATACAGGTGTTGTAGTATCTTACAGGATCGAATCCACAGGGACTGACTAATGTGATAAAGAGGTAAAAATAAAAATAGATTATTAAAAACAACGTGCAATCAAAAAGAGAAGATTACTGGGATGAGGATTTTAAAATAACAAAGTATAACTGAAACAACAAAATACTGTAAACAAATGGGCTGAATAATTAAAACACTAGAAATAAAAGAGTTGCCGAATACAATACACAATAAATGAACTGGCTGCCGACTAAAAAATAACAATAGACTGGAAATGAAATAAGCTGAAAACTAAAATGCAATAAACTGAGAGCAAACCAAAACAGAATGCAATAAATTGAGAGCTGCCGAAAATAGCTCTACAAACTAATGAGGTTGCCGAAATCACAATAAACATGAAGACTGCCGAAAATACTTTATGAAATAAATTGAAGTTGCCGAAAGAAACACAGTAAAGTAAACTTGAATTGCCGAACTAAAGTTGCTGAACAGAAATACTATAAAATGAACTAGCTGCCGAACGAAAACAAATAAACTGAGAAACTTGAGAATAACAGTGAATAAACTGAAATGAGAGCCGATCGAAACAACAATGAAATAAATGAGATGTTGCCGAAACAAAATAAAAGCAGGTTGCCGAATGAATAACTCAGTAAAACTTAAAACATGAAGTTGCCGAAAATAACAAATAAGCTGAGAACTTGATGTTGCCGAACGAAAACACAATGAAAATGAAACAGCTGGCTGCCGAATGAAGAAGTAAAACTCGGCAAGTGAGTTTCCGAAAATAGAAGGTGAGAAGAGAGAGCCGAATTCCCTGGTCTCCAATGATTTTCTTGCTTGTTCACTTCAAGCCTTTTTATAGGCTTCAGAAACCAACAAGGAATAATTGCTTAGCTGTAGATGTTTCCCACTCCGTGCGTTTTTCTTCTTTCTTTTTCACTTTAAGCTTTCGGCGTCACAAAAACTGCACATGCATGTTTACTGCTTCGGCCGAAACTGCATGTTTTGTTTTCTTTCTTTTCCTTTTTTTTCTTTGCCTTTCTCTGCTTATTCTTTCTTTACAGCCGAAGCTGCACTGAGTGGGTTTTCTTTTTCTTTCTTTTGCTTGCGCCGAAACCACATGCAGTGTTTATTATTATTTTTTTCTTCTTCTTTTTGAAACCGACTGCACCGAACATCACTTTCTTTTCTTCTTCTTATTTTTTTCTTTTCTTCCACTGCTGTATGCACCGAACTTATCACATGCACCGAACTTCACATGTGCTCTGTTTTGGACGTATGCAAACAGAGGGGGTGAGCTGGGCATGCACACGTGTTGTGCAGGGCTCACGGGTTGTGGAGGTGCAGTGTTTCTGGAGGTTGAAGATGGTGGTGGATGTGTGGCTCGATGGTCTTCGGAGTGGTGCTACTGGATGAGGCTGCACGGTGGATGAAGTTCTGCAGTAGGTGGAGGAGCTTGGCGGCGTCGAACGGCGGCGTGGGAGAGCTGTGTTTTGGCTACTGTAGCAGCTGGCCGAAGGTTGAAGAAGGGTTCGAACGACGTGCAGCTTAACCTGGACGACGTGCAGCTTAGCGCGGACGACAGATACAAAGCTCGTGGAAAACGACATGTCGTTTGGGAAAAACGACATGTCGTTTAGGACCTGCCGAAAATAAAAAATAAATAAAAATAAATAAAAACAAAATAAATAAATAAAAACAAAATAAGTAATAAATAATATAAAATCAAATAAAAATAAATTAAATTAAATTAGAAAAATAAATAAAAATAAATAAATAAATAATTATAAATAAAATAAAACTAGACTAAATTATTAAAACAAAATGTGTTGTGCATGTGAGACAATAAAATCAAATTAAATCACAAGTTATATAAAAATAAGCATAAATTATGCTTTTAAACAATTTAAATTATAACTTGGATTTATTGCCTCTTGATCATTTTTCTATTTAAAATCAATGATAATATGATAAAACAATTAAAAATACATTGATTTTAACTATATAAATTATGCAATAATGCAGCTCAATCATCGCTTTTCTATATCCGCCAATTTCCCAACTCGGTCCCCACAACCCATAGACTTTTTTAAATCAACCAATAATTCTTTCCATACACTCTTCTTCTGTTTTAGATTTGCAAGGAAATTTATACACTTTGAAAGGATAATCATTTTCCTTTCTAATTCCATTGGTTTGGATCCACTCAAATCCTTCTCACTCTCTTCTTCTTTGTAGCAATCAATAAGCTCATTGAAAGAAAGATCTAATAAATCTTTTTCCGGGTGCTTGATTTTTATTACGGCGGCAATAACTTCCATAGCTCTAACTGCCCAAGAGCAATCTAAAAAGAAAAGTAATAATAAAATAGTTAAGCCATTAAATTTATTGTTTGCCAAAGATATAACTTCAAACAAAATGAATGAATAATTAAAATCAAGTGAATAAATGACCAATTCGTGACCCTTGCAATATGCATATATATTACATTTATCTACTAATTAAATTCACAAAAGCACAAAACCGTATAATTTTAAAAAAAAATGTGTTATTTTTAAATATCCTATCAAATACGTGCATGAAACGACTTTCTATTTATTTCATTAACAATGCTAATATATATGTAATTAATACTACATTCATTACTGATTTCAGAACAACAAAATTTTTGCATCACTTGCTTATCAAGATCGTCTACCTTGTGACGGGCTGCAACAATTCATAAAAAATATTACACCAATCCCACTCCTAATATATATATAAAAGCTAAAATATCAGAAGACAAACGTATAATTAATTAATATAAAAGTTGCATAACAGTGACTACAGTAGTGCATGCAGACGATTCAAAAAATAAAAAATAGCTAGCACCCATGCACACATTTATTTTAAGAAAGAGATGCCATATCTATTAAGGCCATGAACATGAATGAATAGTGCTTTTGTTTGAAATTTTGTTCCATTTATGCCCGTGTAGTTGGTAGTTATTACGGTTTTGTTTCTTACTGAGTATTATCTCTTTTTTTTTTTCCAATTTTGTCCCTCTATGTTTCTTGTTGTATGGTTTTGTCCCTCAGTGTAGCCTTCTTTCACCCCATAGAGACTTTATTGAAGTTTCACTGATCTTCACTTCCCTTTATTTCCCATTAACGAAGATATTGTCACACTTGAGATCTATGTGGATCAGTCATGGCTACAAAGATAGAGAAGCCCTCTCAAGATCTACCTACACCAATGCTTTACTGCCCTAAGGTTAACTCTCTTCAGTTCTAGTCTATACATGTCAACGATACAAACATAAAAGACAAGAAGAACCCACAAAAATAAATCAGAAATCCAAAAGATCGAAAGTAATGAAAAGACTCAAAAAGCTCAAATTTTGAAAAAAAAAATCTGAAGATGGATATGTTGCATGTCGAATGAAGACCAAAAATAGTTGGAATTGAAGGGAAAAAAAAATCTCAAATTGGTGTTCATACACTCTCTTGGAAACTCCTTTGCAGAGGATTTCATTGTACCGCAACAAACAAAGAAGCCTAAAAATCAGGCTAAAAGCATATAACAATAAAGAGAGAGAGCTAAGATAACAAGAGAGAGAAAAGGAGAGAGACAGAGAGAGGTGCACTCTTCTAGATCTGCTAGTTGGATCAACTTCAACAAATTTGGAGTAATCTGGTTCAGGATGTGCAAGACCATTTTACCTTGCATGATCACCTTTAGCTGGTCTAATGTGCGCTATAGATATTGTAAAAAATGGGATAAGTAATTAACCATGAAATAAGAAAGTGATGTCTGTTACTTATAAAATATACAAAATAAAAAGTGATGTATGTGTTGAGGAAAGCTTAAAAGACATTCTTGGAATATACATATATTTAGTAAGAAATTCTTGGAATATAAAAAATATACATGTACTTGTTCTTTCAATTGCTATTCTTGGAAGATATTCTTGGAATACAAATGTATTTAGTAAATTTTGAAAAGAGTAAACTCTAACTTCAGTAAGAGGTTCGAACGGCTATAGGAGAATAGGGCTTGTATGAAAATAGATTTCATCCCAAAATTCTCATCTCATCCCATTTCTTTCCCAAACATAATTCAGATACAAACATTTTTAAATTAATCATTACAACTTTATCAAACTTTAAAATAAAAAATAAAAAACAATTCAACATTTTCAAATCCCAAACAAAAATAATATTATAAAACTATATTCTAACAATATTTTAATTTTATAATATTTTTTATTCAACTTTTTCTCTTTTCTTTCTCAAAACCCACAAAATACTCAATGTGACGTCCCGACTCTCATGTATGGAAATACGGGAATCGTGACATTGGGATGATGACAACACGGGTCACGCATCCCAACGATAAGTACTCAAGTATGTGCAACATGTAAAAAGTGCACAACAAAAGTCGCAGCAGTTAATTAAAAGTTATCCAACTAAGTACTATAAATTTAAATACAGATTCTCAAAATAAAATACCTTAAAAATTATACAGTTATCCAATATAAATATAATATAAACCAAATACATAGCCAAAAAGTGGGAGACAAATCCCAATGCACGAGCAAGTGATCCCAAATCACTCCTCCGATGGAGCCAAATTTTTAGGCTCTACATCAACATCATCTGCATCAAAATCTACGGTACCATAAAATGATATCACAGGGTATCGAACACCATGAGATTATGAGTCTCAGCAAGTAATCAACCAAGTAACCCAAGAGATATAAATGCATTAATGCAACAAAAAAACACGTGTGCACATGAGAAAACACGAATGTGACCCAAAACCCTCATTTTTACCGAAATGATTATTTTTCAATGCACCCCAAAAATCCCATTTGACCCAAAACATGCCATGAATAATATCCGCTATTTTCCCAAAAAATGGTGCTCATAACCATTAAATCATAAACCGTCATTTTCCCCAACATAATCATTTATCGGACACTATAGGCGGGAATCACAGGCGGGACCACCACCATCCCTACAGCTCATGTTATAGGCGGGAATCGCAAGTGGGACTACCACCATACCTGCTTACCACCATCCCTACCGTGTGCACCGTAGGTGGGAATCATAGGCGGGACTCTACCACCATCCTTGTTTACCACCATCCCTACAGTTCCTTTCCACACAAGGGGTACCTATCAAAGCACTGTAGATGGGAATCACAGGCGATACTCTACCACCATCCCTACCGCGTACACCGTAAGCAGGAATTACCGGCAGGACTTTACCATAGTCCCTACTTACCACCATCTCTACAGTCTCTTTTTCCTTTCTCTCAAACCGTTCAATCCAATCATTTCAAACATATCCAAAATCATCTCTCACATGAAAACCCAGTTTTCTTTCACAACACATGAGCATACATGAAATGATGCAATAAATGCTATGATGCCAAACACAACATAAATGCACGCAAGTATAATTCAATTAAATAAACAACTCATCCTTATATCCAACCAACCCCCATACTCCTTGGACTCAATGTCCGGCACAACCAACCAGACTGCAGAAGATTTGTCAGTGCAAAAATATATTTAAATCTCAAGAAATTCTTTGAAAAATTACTTACAGTGCTAAAATATAATTTTCGAAAGATCAAGGAGGTGCAAAAGGTGGTGGCACAGCCATGCAACAGTGCAAATTGCACTATGGCCGTGGTTCTCAAAATACTAGATCTTGAACGGGGACAAACGAAGACTTGGGCTGGTTAGGGAAGGGCTTAGAGGTGTTGGTGAGGCTACTGGTGGTGGTCATTGGCCGTGGGTGGTGGCGTGAGCGGTGGTTGGAGGCCAAAATGCTCAAATTGGAAATGGAGATGGAGGAGCTTCAAGGGTGGCGGATCAAGGCTAAGGAAGGGTGGATTAGATAGTTGGGAGGTCACTGGTGGTGTGGTGAAAAGCTAGTGGCCAACGGTGGCGCGAGGCGAGGCACGAACTCAAGGGTGCCACGGCTGCACATGGGGCCTGACGGCAATGAGGAAGAGGCTGGAACTTTAAGGGAGGGTCGCTGGCCAGTGGGGAAGAAGTTGGGAGGGGCGGTGGAGGCCACAGACAGCACACGGCGGCACTATGGGCTGAAGCGAAAAAAGAAAAAGGAAGGGAAAGAAATGAGATCCAGTCTTTCAACTCGGGATCTCGAAACTAATCCAACGAAAATGATTTCAAAATGACAATTTAAATAAACTAATTTAAACATAGTGACTAAATAAAAATATAAGAATTAAATCTAACAATAAATTAATTTAAAATATAGAGCAATCTAAATAATGAACAATAATTAATAACAAGAAAACACATTAAATTAACAGTTAAAAATCTTAAAATAATACCACGTAAATCATCTAAAATTTAAAACAAGAGAGCCCATAATCTTAATTAATTAAATAATTTACTTACTTAAATTACACGTAAATACGGGGTATCACACTCAACTCAAACTGTCTCACTACTATTCACAAACTGTCTTACTACTATTCACAAAATTATCATCTCATCTCACTCCCCAAAGAAGCTCTAAATGGTCATGGATGGGGCAGCTAATGGATGACCTAAAACATGTTTTCTCTCAAAGATCATATTGGAACGCTTGGTTCATCTATCATAAGGAAACAGTGTGACTTAGCTTGTCAAAGAAGCCTTTACAATTAGAAGGAGTGCAATGCTTGATTGAGGATGTTCTAAATGAGATTTTTTCTCTTGCAATGAAAGATACTGCTTGTAATGAGTAATTCCTTTATTGTTAATGAATGAGAAGAGGAGTTCTTGATTTAAAAAAAAATCAGATAATTTATATAAATTTTATATTATCTATTATCTTCACACAGATAATATTGAACATAATATGATTCATAAAAGGAAAACCCTTGCATGTGGTATCAACCGGAGTGGAGCGTTGCCCTCACGCGCGGGTCGGAGATTTCGAAGGTCGCATGCGCATGGCTCCCACGTGCCGCCAAGGAACCCTCTGCCGGCGCCACGCATGGCTGATCCCATTCCGACACCTCTGGATCTCTCTAGCTTGACAGTCGATTCACCCCCCGCAGCCTTTTTGTGCACTGTTTTCCCCTTTTTATAGTGTTTTCTTATGTATTTAATTACCCTCTGTCTTTATTTTTCAAGAAAACAAAAACCAAAAAATGTAATGCCTTCGGACCTTAGTCCGAAGGTAGTTCTCCCCCCTTCGCTTTGGCGGTGATGTCCGGGGTTTGGTTCTCCTTAATCCGATTAGTCGGGTATGGAGTTTGGTTTACTGTGACCTCTGTCTTAGATAGAGATGTGCTATCTTTTAGACTTAGGTCTTTAGAGATTTGCCATCTGGACTAGACTTTGTCAGTCATGAAAGTGTACTGGGATACTACCAACGTTTGTAATTGGCTTATTTTTAAGTCAACTTTGTATGTCCTCTTTGAATCAATGGAGAGTGTTCTATTATTATCAAAAATAAATAAATAAAAGGAAAATATTCTTATGTTTTTTAGTTTATACCATTTGTCATATCCGATACTACAGTGTGTAGTGCTACGTGGTTTATTAAAAAAATTAAAAACTTTTAAAAACAAAAGTAAAAAAAGTTAGAAGGAAGTTGTATATACTTTGATGTATATAAAAAACAAATTCACACAAACATAAAACTGGTCCAAAGGGCACAATACTTTGCCACGTCAATTATCTCTAAAATTCTGAGTTTTGTCTCTCCGCCTGGGTCTTCTCGTTCTAGTCTCCCTTCTTAGGCCTTCTCCACCTCTTCTGAAATGCCAGGGTCACTGTCGGCACTTGTTTTCAACTTGCTCTTCGACATTGAGAGATCACTGCCTTTGTTGTTGCCATCGATCTCGACAAAGAGCTCTCCTGCTCTATCCCTGGGTCGATGTGATCTTCGATTAAGAATTAAAGGTTGGATGAAATACCAGAATTTACTAGGTTTTCTTGTTTGTGTTTTTTATTTTCATGTTTGTGAAATTTCGGCTAGGAAAAGGATGGGAATTGTTTATGTGGCTCGAATTTGTGAAAGGATGTAACTTGAGTCCAACCTTGTTATGGGAAGGCTAATGAAAGTAGTAACTAAAATATATTAAGATGATCTATTTAGAGAAGATCAATCTCGAAAGATATTGTTGGGGCTTGATTTCTTACTTGTTATTATTTTCAGAATATTTAAAGATAGCAACTCAACTGACTTGGCAAAATAATTGCCTGATTACAAGGAATGAAAATAACAGATTGATTTGGCAAAATAATTGCCTAATTACAAGGAATGAAATAACAGATTACAACTGATAGACACGACCACTTAAGACCTAGTCAACTAACTACTATTTGTTGTAACTAAGGTGATTATTTGCTAAACTTCAAATCTCATGGAAATCTCGTCGGCCCATAGGCCACAAGACCATAAGGCCACAAGCCCAAGACACTGGGCTTGGCCCGTAACATCCCCTCCCCCTTATAGGACCTTGCCCACCAAGTCAGGGAATTCCTTTTGTAAGTTGTGGAAGTCAGCCCATGAAGCTTTCTTCATCAGGCAGCCTCTTCCATGTCACGAGTAGGGTTGTAAACGAGCTGAGCTCAAGCGAGCATGGGGTGTGTGAGCTTGGCTGGTTTAATACTCGAGTCGAGCTTGGGCTCGGCTTGTTTGTTAGCTGGGTCTTTGAGAACATCCAAGCTCGGCTCGCAGAGGCAAAATTTTATTAACTAAAATTAATAATATAAAATAAAAATAAATGCATCAGTAAAATAAGCAAATTAAATACAAATTTACATCATGAAGCCTTCAAGAGTATTATGGCTATGGACCTATGGTACATTAAATGACATTTTACATGCTTATGGAACAAGTGAATCTAAAAATACTTTACAAATTAAAACAATAAATTATGAAATAAGATACATTAAACTTCAAAACAAAAAATGGGCTGTAAAATCACTGAAGTCCTCAGTCTTCATGAATGGAGCCAGAAATCTTGACATTGTTGCCCTGCATACACTAAAATATTTAAGCTTATTTTTAATCCCTTGCTCAAGTACTGTTAACTTAGTAATTTTGTCAAGGGATGTTTGACAGAAAATGCAAAACTTAATTTGCCTAAAAAATCGATGTCATATCTCTAACACAGTTACACAATACAATTATACAAGCAATCTCATAAATAAATATGTGCATTAGGGATTCAAATAAGTTGAAATATGAAATCACCATGATAGAAGTCAGCAAGTTCCCAAAATTAGATAGAAATATGTGCATCAGGAATTCAGACAAGTTACCAAATGCAGTTACCAAAGAAGTTACCAAAACAGCGAGTATGCAATAGGCAATAGGCATGACTCATATCAGCAAGACAACAAACTGTGAGGTAGACAAGTTGACAACTTCAATAGGCATAGACTAATACAACAAGCAGTTACCAGCCACAATAACAAATTGAACAATCAAATCTACCAACCCGCAGGCAACATTATGCAAATTTGCAATACTCAATAGGCATACACTAATACCACAGTTAGTTACCAAATAAGTTACCAAAGAAATTACAACTTTGGTAACAAGTTCACAACAAGTTACCAAAGTTTAACAAAATCAGTCAAACAAAAGTAAACAGACAATTGCAGTTACTAAAATAAGTTCACAACAAGTTACCAAAGTTTAATAAAATTAACCAAACAAAATCAGCCAGACAACTGCAGTTACCAAAACAAGTTCACAATAAGTTACAAAAGTTTAACAAAATCAGCAAGACAACTACAAACTACAGTTACCAAACTTCAACAAAATCACAATGACAGGAAGTTACCAAACTTCTACAAAATCTGAGTTTGCCATGATAGAAGTCAGCAAGTTCCCAAACTTGAACGAAATCACCATGACAACCTGCACACACTGATACAGTAAAAAACATTAATATCATGTTTATTCCCTTGCATCATTGCTCAAGTACTTTTAACTTAGTAATATAGTCAAGGAACGTTTGCAATGCAAAATTTAATTTGTCATTTAAAGAAATTTAGGAAATCTAGATAGTGAGGAGTTAGAACTTATAAATTATCTGAACTTCATGACTCAATCCCAAACAAAATCAGATAGAACAACCAAACTGTCCAAATATTACAAAGTAAACTGTCTAAATACCAGATAGCAAATCATATAGATTAAACAATACAGACCAGATAAAATAACCAAACTGTCCAAATTCCCCATAGATTAAACATGATAAAATGTGGAAATATTAGTTTCACTTGAATCTGAGCTTGTATGGGCCTATGGTTGTGGCAAGAGAATCTGAGTTTCTGATGGAACATCCTTCTATTGACAAGTAAAAAACAGTAGTTAGTATTTTTGTAAATAATAGTAAGTATAAAATAGTAAAATAGCAACAAACAGTTAAAATAAATGTAACACTTATAGAATTAGTTGATGATCTTTTAAGCCCATATAATGCTCTAACCCAATCAGACCCACATAACAACATCTGTATAGTTTCAGTTGACAATGAAGCTCGATAAGGATCAATGACTCTGCCTCCTGCGCTGAATGTTGATTCTGAGTTAATTGTGGTAATTGGTGTAGCCAATATATCTCGGACCAATTTGGACAAAGTTTGAAACTTCAGACTATTTGCTTTCCACCATTTCAAGACATCGGAACTTGCATTTGAACCCTCTTCACAGATATATATATATATATATATATATATATATACACTCTCCTCTACATAATTGTCCAATTCTGATTTAATAGGCTGTAATGTATCAACACTTCTAACAAAAGATTTAAAAAATGATTGGCCACTCAGCATGCTTCTCCAAGCACTTGAGGAATAACTGGATACTTTTATTCTAGTATTTTCCTGCTCTCTTTGTGCGTCAAGCGTCAAATTGTGTTCATGAACATACTCATCATATAACTCATGCAACACTTGAGAGAGGTGATCAATATTCTTAAAAGCATTCAACTCTTGATAAATTAAAGGAAAAAAAAAATTGGATAAGGACCATTTTGAATCTAGGGTCTAACACCGCAGCGGTTGCCATCAATAGATTACACTCCCCCAATATTTCTCAAACTTAGTACTCATTTTTCTTACCATTGATTTCATCTATTCATTCTCATCTCTATTCTTCTTACCTAAAATGTCATTCATTCTCCATACTTCAGAAAAAAATAAGTTTGTTGTTGGGTAATCACTTCCAGATACAATATTAGTTACTTCATTGAAAATAGCAAGTAGTTGACAAACATTTTCAACTTGCCCCCACTCTTCAAAGTTGAAAGCCATTCAAAACTGTTATCTTTATCACCATATCTAGGAAAAACTTCTTTGAACTGAATTGCAGCATCTAACATTAAATATGTGCTGCTCCATCTTGTAGGCACATCTAAAATCAGTTTCTTTGAGGGCAATTGCAACTATTTGCAATTTCACTAAACTGTTTTGGCCTATTATTTGATGCTACCAGATATTTTATACCATCTCTCACACAATCAATAATCTCCCTAATCTCCCCAAGTCCATACTGCACAAGTAAATTAGTTATATGTGCACAACAACATACATGAAACAATTTTCCTCTTACAGACAATGTTTTCTTCGATCTAAAATCATCTTCCAAGATCCTAATGGCAACATCATTAGAACTTGCATTGTCAACAGTAATTGAAATAATTTTATTCTCGATTCTCCAACCTTGGAAACACTTTTTTAAAGCATCAGCAATAAGAAGGCCAGTATGTGGAGGTGGCACATTACAAAAGTTCAATACACGCCTCTGAAGATGCCAATCAGTATCTATAAAATGACATGTCACTACCATATATGACAATTTTTGACAAGAAGTCCACATGTCAGTTGTGATATGAACTTTATTAACAGGTTTAAGCAAAGCCTTTAACTTTATCCTTTTAGTCTCATAAGTTATCATGCATTCCTTCTTTGCAGCAGCCCGAGACATTTTTTCCCAATATAGAGTGTTTGCACTCATGAACTTATTAAATACCACATGCTCTATTAAAGAAAATGGATATTCATGGTAGAGTATCATATGAGAGACAAGCTCTCGGACCCTACTACGATCATAGGTAAAGTTTGAGACAATGAAGCCACCATCTGCCTCCTTGGACTCAACTGCTAAGACTTTCTGTTTTTTTTAGGACTCCATGTATGGCAAACAAGTTAGCAAGTGCTAACATAGTGTAGTCATAGAGCTTGATCGAAATGCTTTAAACAAAGTTTTACACCACTTACATTGAGGCTGTTTAGTCCCATCTCATTCAAGTTCGACAAAATCATTCCATACAATAGAAGTCCTCTTTCTCTTTTTTCTTTCATTGGTTACCGTTTGAACTTCTGTTGGTCTCTCAGTAGAGACAGTATTAGGGGGCTCAGTATTTGCAGTGTCTCCATCATCATCAGATATGGGTTCTACTAAGCTAATCCCAATAGAGTTTTCATTTTCATACTACTCCACTGGATCAACCAAATTCATACGATCATCCATTTGCTAGGGTCTAAAATTTTTTAAACACAAAACTAGAAACATAAAATAAGCATATAAACATTGATCATACAAGTTATATTAATAAACTAAAATGAAACAACCTTATCTTGATGGCCAAAGGTGCCTCCAGAAGCAAGGACACTAAAATATGTTCAAGTCAAAAATATTTGACTCCAACAATTTTGCCTTGGTAGCCTTACCTTGATGACTCAATGTGCCTCCAAAAGGCAAGGATGATACAATTGATATAATCAACTAAACTAAAAGATATTAGAGTCAAACAATTTTGACTTGAATAGTTTCAATAGACTCTTGCCTTGATGGCTCGATGTGCCTCCAAAAGCAAGGCACCTCAACAACATAAACACAGAACAAATTGGATAAAAAAAGAACACCATTTCATAAACACAAAACACCATTTCATAGTTGAAGCAAGAACCAGATATGATAATTTATAATCAACCAAAACAGGTTCAAGAAAGCATATTTAAATACTTGAAGCAAGAACATAAACACAAAACAGATTGTAAAAGATTAATTCAACCAAGACATGTTAAAGATGGCATAATTAAATAATTGATGCAAGAATCATATATGATAATTTATAATCAACCAAAACAGGTGCAAGAAAGCATATTTAAATATTTGAAGTAAGAACATAAACACAAAACAGATTGTAAAAGATTAATCAACCAAGACATGAAAAATAAAATCACCATAAGATCAGATTGTAAAAGATTAATCAACCAAGACATGAACAACAAACACAAAATAGATTGAATAAAACATCTTTCAATAATTAAGGCCAAAATCACCATATGATCAAATTAATTAATCAAAACATGAACCATAAAATTATTTTAATTAGTTCAAGGAAGAACATAAAGCATTATTAAATAGTAAATAACCTGAGAGAACTCACAGCAGACTGAAAATTTGCTTCAAGCACAAATCTGAGATCTATAGGCAAGCACTTGAGAAGGTTTTTTCCACAATTTTCAGATATGAAATATAAAACTCGAAATAGGAGAATGTAAAATTATAAACAATAGCAAACTCAATATAGGATGAAGTTAACAGCCTAAGGCCCTAACAGGGCATATTCTCTAATTACAAAATAAAAAAATTACTAAACCATAAGCTTATCAATCAAAAGCATTCATAGATGACTGGTGAATGGTAATGTATGGCAGAACAATGTCACACCACTGACTACTAAGGAGTTCGGCGTACAGATGATTAGATCTTGATCTACAACGTAACAACTAACAATACTACAATCTACAATGTATAAAGAGTTAGGATAGAAGTAGAGCTAGAATGAATCCTTGAAAATACTCAAATAAAACTATAACTAGATAAGATCAATCATATCTGCCAAGTTCCCAAATCCCAACCAAATTCTTAGAAACAGGAAAATAACTAGGGTAATCGACTTATAGATAGATGAATCGACAAACCATAGAATCAGGAATTACAGCCCTAGTTGGGAGTCATAAATGCATGCATTTAATGACCATTTGTCAAGGACCGACTGTCATCTTAGAGGCTGAGATTATAGCCACGGCTCCCCAAAAATACGATCGTCGGCTGCAAGCAACTGCTAGGGTTCTTGCAGTCGCAACTGGTATCACAAGATTCACAACAGAAGCCCTCGGGTTCTTGAATTTTGATGGTCGCAAGCCTTCAAGAATCAAGAGGCTTCCTTCCATGGCAATCGTGACTCGCAAGGTAAGCGACGAAGCCATCGAAGTGTAGGAGGCTAGGGTTTCGTGATGGCTTTGAGAGAATAAGTGAGGAATTGTGAACGGCTGAAGAAGAAATGAGATGCAAGTGGGTGGGGGTGGCTAGGGTTTCATAACCTTCATTATGAATCAATGGCTCAGATTTGGATATAAAGATCCAAGGGCCTCAATAACTCCAAATGTCACACATTACACACATTATTTATATCTGTAACGCCCCGGTTGCGCAGGGCTCGGAGAGTTACTCCCTATGACTTAAACCTCATGTTTCATCAATATATATACAAACTCCAAAATATAAAGTCATTAGAATACTACAAAATCTCTTAATAAAATTCGCCAATTCTCAGAAATCTTCAATGAGTAATCCACTATGCTTAAATAATTATCTCACCCATGCTCCATAATCCTGATCCTTAGCTGAACTATTAAAAAATCATCTGAAAAATATTTGGAGATAATGGGTGAGTTATCAACAACTCAGTAAGCAGAGAACATATACTAGTGTGCAATATCAGCATTTACAGAGTTCAGAATGCAGAACAAATACTTTTACTTTCAGAATGTAAAATCAGAACATGTTATCAAAAATATCACAGTGAAAGTTTCAGAAAAATAGTCTTATTCAAAGTTCTTTTAGCATAGCATAACTGATTACCATCATACCAGAACATCATATCACATCAGAGGCCATGTTTTCCCGTGGAAGGGTTGTGCAAACCCCGGTAGCTAACCGAGCAGAAACAGAATGTGAATCTTCCAAAGTACTTTGGCATAACATATCTGATTCATCATCATCATCATATCAGAGCATCATATCATAACAGAGGCCATGTTTAACCCCCGTGGTAGGGTTGTGCATTTGCGGATAACCAAGCAGATGCATATCAAAACTGAAACAAAATACCACTATTCTTTCCCATGGCAGGGCCTTATCATATCAGAACAGAAGCCATGTAAAACCCCCGTGGTAGGGTCTCTAACTAAATAGAGCAGAAACAAAATCAGATGCAGAACTAGATAGTCATGTCAAAGGTTTTTCAAATGCCACATCTTATTAAAACAGAGTACTGAACAGAATCAAAACACAACAGAATCAGATCACAAAAACAAAATTTATGCACAGAATTTCATATTCGCTCTCTTTTGCATAGTTCAGAAACAAAATGTCAAAAATAAGCTCATGTCTACACCAGTCATGCTAGAAAATACTTTCCTCTTATACAGAATTTCATGAGTAATGCAGAGCAAATAACTGAGGTCGTTTCAAATTTCTTTTCATAACAGAACATGCATATTTTCTAAAATCAACCTCATATCATTTTATTTTATGCAAAGTCTAGCATAGAAACCCCGGTTACCTGGACTTTTTAAATTTTCTGAATTTTCCTCAATAATGCCGAACAAATATAAATTGTCACCTATAAAAATAATCACGTAATCTCTGTAAATATTAAATCAAACATGTATTTCGATATGTAAACCTGAAATGTTGAAATATCCTATTTTAATTCCTCTACACCTAAACTTCTCATAACCCTAAAATCTCATCACTTCCCAAAATTCATCAACATCCATTTAATATTCACTTAACCTAATTCCAACTTATTCACAAGTTTATTTAACAAAAAAATACAAAACCCAACCTATTTAAAAATGAAAAGTCACTAAAATAAAAGATATTACCCGACTCAATAATTTAGACCCAAACTCAAAAAATAATTTAGGAACCAAGCCTGACCCAAAACATTTAACTTCTAAATAACTTAACAAAACACCCTCAAAAACAAAAAGAACACCGGTAGAAAACAAGACCAAGTGGCCCAAAGGGCATAATTTTTCAAAACTATGCCTCTCTACCTCCTACGTAAAAGGGCTTACGTGAAAATAAAAAACCCAAGCTTCTTGCACGAAGATACATGCTAGACCCAAGGTAGTCGTGCGACGGAGACTCACCTGAGAGCAGTTGCAACGGAGCTGGGCGGCTCGGGGTGGCGTGAGGTTGCTGGTTGGTGGCGCACAGTGGGCGAGACTATTTCCTCTGTTTCGGTGCAGTAAAACAGAGTGTTTCGTGGGTGGTTTCTATTTTTTTTTTAAAAACAACTTGGCACTGGATCCGGGTGTTACAATAACACATTACACATGTTATATGCTATAAAACTAGATTAATATGTAAGTTGTAACAAGTGTTATATACTACAAAATTATATTTATTGTATACTATAATAATAAAACTATATATTTATACTGTATACATATATAAGTATATAACATTGTCTAACTTTATATTTTATCAAACATTATAATTTATTACTCATAATATAATATTCTAGTTCTATTATATACTAATACTATAATATTATACTAATACGATAAAGAGATGGTGAATTTGTAAATTTATAATGTTATATATTATGTAAGACTATACTACTAATAAATTAATAATACTAATATTTATTAATACACCACTAATACTGATACACCACCATATGTATATACTAATACTAATATGATATGTTAATATTATCCATCACCATACATAGTAACATATACTAATATCTTATACTAATACACCACCATCTTTCTTTCATATTAATATTAGTATATTAGCATATTAGTACATCATACACCACCATATATTAGTAATAGTATACGAATGTATCATCTTTCTAACACCACTAATATATTAACATACATACACTATTACTAATGTCAATATACCATCTTTGTAACATACATATACTAATATGAATATATAAATAATATGGACCATATGGTGTAATTTGTAAACTTATAATGTTATATATTTATTGGACTCATGTATTTATCATAACTTCTAGTTCTATAAGACTAAAGTTAATATTCTAAATTTATATATAGTATATGTAGCGGACTATAAGTCTATAAGACTAAGTCTATATACATAATTATGAATATTATAAATTATATATATCTAACTTTTGGCTATTATATATATTGTATTATATATGTATAAATGCATATAGAGAAGAATATCTGTGATAATATACTGCGTATATTGATGAGCATTAACAAAAAGATGAAAGACACGATTAAGACGAGGAAAGATCTTGAGGGAATGAGAATTAAACATAATCTACATTTGCTGGTGAGAGGCAATAGAGTGGTCATGCCGAATGCATGTTTTATGATGACGAGGGAGGAGAGGATGGACTTCTGCAAATGGTTGCAAAGGTGTGAAGTTGCCAAATGGTTATGTTTCAAATATCGGTAGATGCCTGAGCTCTGAAGATTGGAAAATTAGTGGATTGAAAAGTCATGACTGTCACGTATTTTTGCAGAAGTTATTACTGGTGGGACTTCGTGGGAAGCTGACATCTAATATACGTGTTGCCCTATCCGAACTCTATATTTTTTTAAGGATTTGTGCGCTTGGGTAGTAAATCGAGATATGTTGCGGAAGATGGAAAAATGCATTGCTACTATACTATGTAAATTCGAGCAGATCTTTCCACCATCATTTTTTGATGTCATGATCCATTTAGCAATACATTTACCCCAGAAGGTATTGTTGGGAGGACCAGTGCAGTTTCGTTGGATGCATCCATTTGAAAGATATTTGGGTCAACTGAAGCACACTATTGGGAATAAAGCCAGAGCTAAGGGTTCAATAGCAGAGGCCTAAATACACAATGAATGGTTAACATTTTGCTCTCTATATCTTCGTGGTGTTGAGATACAATTTAATCGTCAAGAGCAAAATGCTGATCTTGTTGCTCCACCTCCTCGTGAGCTATCAATGTTTTCTCAGAATGAACGACCCTTGGGTGCATAAACGAGTTACGATTTAATTGATGGAGAGTTGGGTAAAGTTCGATGGTACGTGCTAAATAATTTTCGAGAGATTGATGACTATCTCAGGTAGGTCGTTACATGCTTCGAATAATTCTAGTTAAAAAAGTTTAACTATAACTTTTGTGCTTAAAATAATATTCTTTTGCACTTATATACAGTGAGCACATGGACAAACTTAGGACGGAAGGCATAGAGAATATAGAGGCAAGACACGAGGAAGAATTTCTCAGATGGTTTGAACAATGTGTATGAACTAAAATTACATATATGTTAGATTTTGAAACTTTTAACTTTGGGTAACTTTTAATAAGTATATACTATTTCAATTGATACATTTTGGAACAATGTGCTCATGATTCCGAATCAATTTCTCCTAAATTGTATGCATTAGCACGTGGTCCCTCAAATAGAGCACTTCGATACACTGCATGCACGGTTCAAGGTTATAGATTCCATACTCTGGACCATGAACGTAATAGAAAGACTCAAAACTATGGTGTGTTGGTCAAGGGGAGTCATGGAACATATGATATTGACTATTATGGTGTCATACATGATACTATCGGATTGAAATATATGAGTGGGTCTGTAACATATGTCTTTAAATGTGATTGGTGGGATCTAAGCAACGGTCGGGTGTCAATACATAAGGATAATCACTTTACGAGTGTCAATACTAAATCTAAATGGTACAAAGATGATCCATTCGTATTGGCTTGTCAAGCTACCCAAGACTATTACTTGCTTGATCAAATGAAAAGCATTGATGAAGATAGTGGAGAGATAACTTGGCGAGTTGTACAAAAATTTATCCCTCGAAATATATATGAAGCAGGAAAGAGTACGGATTACAAGAATAGTAGAAATGAAGATGACACTCCGATTGTAGAGGCCTACCAAGAAGATGGAAAGGGTATTAACTTGTTTGTTGACCTCGGTGCACTCGAGTTGCTCCCCTTGTGTAGAGATGATGTCCCACCCATCCATCTCAACCCATCCATATTAAATGATCATTCAATTCAAGTAAGTGAGGAAGAAGAAGAATAAGAAGAAGAAGATGAAGAAGAATGCGGGGAGGAAGCAGATAAGGAGGACGAAGAAGAGGTTGATGATGATGACAAAGATGTTATTGAGGGAGATTCTAAAACAAGCATGGAAAATACATCTGAAGATGAAGAATAAAAGTACTCAATATTTTATTCATATAGGTGACTATAGAATATTATACTTTTCATAATTTCTTCTAATTAATTTTCTTTATCATATTAATCATTTTTAAGAATGCCACCAAAACGACGACGAAGAAATGTGCCTCCTCTGCCAAGTCCAAGTCCTGAACCCGTTGAGAACTCCCCACTAGAGGAATTCACTCCTGGAGATCAAGTGAACACACAAGAGAACGACAACTAGTCAACACCTACAAGTAAGGAAATGTCATTGATAATAATTATATATTAATGTTTTGTCTCAATAACTATATAACTATAATTAAACTATTATCTATTAGTTGATGCATCTACTCGTCACAGTCGTGGTTATATACGTGACATTTCTCTTGAAAAAATAGAAGGCACAGAAAACTCAAGGTCACCATTCCTATTAATTTCGCTGGAGGAGTGGATGATAGTGCAGCAGCACTTTCCTCCTATATTGGCACAGTAGTTCGAGCTTATGCTCAATTTTATTTGCAATCATGGCGAGATGTTTTGAATGAGATTAAGGAGCACATTCGAAGTTGTGTGCTGGTGAGTTTCTTTGAGAGTACATTTTTTTCACCTAGATTAATATATTTTTGATGTCATTCACTTATTAGAATGAATTTGACCTCGACTTTGGCTGGAGCGAGGATTTGAAAACTGTTAATGAGTTGATGGCTACACTATTCCGACATCACAAGGGACGATGCCATGACCACTTCAAGAAGTTTGAGACGTTGGAAGAGGCTGCGCAGTCCCCTTTCCAGCAGATGAAGTTAGACGATTGGAGAAAATGTTGTGATCGTTTTGCAACTCCAGATTATCAGGTATTCTACATTTATATCCTTTAATTATTTACATTTATATTCGTTCTATATATTATATGTATATATATTACAATTAACATTCTTAATTAATTTTGTAGCACTTAAGTTCTACAAATGCACAGAATATATCCGCTCTGACTGTATACCATCGTACCGATTCAAGGTCATTCCACCGTCTTGTTAATAAAATAGTAATTAATAAATTATAGAATTTATTTATTTTTCTGATATTCTTTTATTTAAGTACTAACAATATCTTTTTAAAATTGATAATGCCGCTTTGTTAGAAACGTGATGATCCTGAAAATGTTTCCCTCATTTATGTCTATGCTGCTACTCACACTAATCAGCATAATGAGTGGATGGATCCTGCCACTGCAGATTATTATGTAAGCAGTGTTAATTTTGTTAAATAAATTATGCAACACGTGAAAAATTTATTTTTTACTTGTATTTCTTTTAATATGTTACCTATTATGTGTTTTCTTTCAAATTGCAGGAAAAAATGATGGAGATGCAGTTAGCTTCTGGGGAATCCTGTTCGAGTGACATAGACATATTCACGCAAGTGCTTAAGCCGAAGTCTAGTATGGCAAGAGGTATGGGACAATCTTTCAAGCATTCTGGTTCATCCTCCTCAACCTCATCGACTTCACAAATTAATAATCTTACCAAAGATTTAGAAGTTGCACGTTGCGAGAATGAGTATATGAGATCGAGATAGCAAGAGTTGGAGTCCCTCTTAGAGCGACAGTCTCATTTAGAGATGCATTTCCAGGACCAAAAGAGAGACCAGGAGGAAAGAATACGCAGTGAAGTCCAAGAGCAAGTGCAGCAGAAAATGATGGTGCATATGAAGCATGTTATGTCATTACAACAAAATCGCAGTGGGCGAGGAAAGAAGAAATGAATTTTATCAATTTTATTAGTGTATATAACTTTTAATATCTAATTTTGAAACTTTATAAGACATTTTTAGTTGTTAAATGATGATGTGTAATATGATACAATTAGTATATTTTTTAATTTTATGAAATTAGTATTTCTGATCTGTGCGTTCGAATGTAAATAAAAAACGTTCGAACATTGGTTCACATCCGAACCAACGTTCGAATGTAATTACATAAAATTATAACATAACCTTCTAACGTACTCACCCTCAAACGAACAAAACGTTCAAACTTTTAAACGATTAACATTCAAACAAACCTTCGAATGTACCACTTGCGTTTGAATGCTTTTTTGTTAACATTCAAACCAATGTTCGAATGTTATACCCATTACGTTTGAACATTGGTCCGTTAATGTTCGAACAGAAATTCAAACATTTATTGCAGTTAACGTTAGGACATATAAACGTTCGAACGTAAATATGATACATTTGAACTATAATTAACGAACGTCAACTTCTATCATTCGAATGCCAATTGGTCGGGTTCACGTTTGAACGTTCGATTGGATGTCCGAACGTTACTTTCTGTGACAGATCTCAACAGTCACAAAAAGGGAATGTTCAAACGTTGCACCAAAAGGAACACCTCCAACTGTCACTAAAAATTTTCTAGTGATGGTTCAACAGTAAACCGTCACCAATTATTTTCTGTGATGCACATTAGGTGACGGTCATGGTGACGATTTCAAACTGTTAACAAATGGCTTTAGTGATGTTTTGGTTATTTTTGTGATGATTTCCTTTGTCACAAAAGACAAATTGTGTTGTAGTGATATATACGAGTCAAGCTCACGAGTCGAGTCGAGCTTCATACGAGTTTATTCATGAACATTAATTGAGCCAGTTAAGCTTTATACGAGTTTGTATCGTTTAATAATCGAGTCTAATTCTATGTTTACGGACGACCCATTTAATATTCGATTCGAGTCGATTTCAAGTTTAATCGAGTCAAATTCGAGCTACCTGTTGAGTAGCCTGTTCATTTTACAGCCCTAGTCACGAGGACCTCCACCCTGCCATATCTCTTTTCCAAACCATGCGGTGCTACAAAATTTTCTCTGGCTCTGGCTTACCCATCCGTTGCAATTGGTGGCAACATAGAGGAGTGGATGTTATGGTGACTAGGGGAGTAAAAAAAGACTGGTAAACCAGACCGGACCAAACCAATTTGGTCCGGTACCAAGTTTGGTTTGGTCTGGTACTGGTTTTATTTTTCTTAAAACTGGTCAAAATCAGTCTGGTTCCTATTTTTCTTTTTCTAAAACTAGATCAAACCGAACCGGACCGGTTCATATATATATTATAATTTTTAATATTGTATATAATTTTTATATATAATATATAATTATATATAAAATAGTTTTATATTATATGATAAATTACTAATTAATATAATATTAAATTTTAAAATCTTATATCACTATAGTCTATTGTATTAATAGTTATACTAATACTATATAGTGCGTATTAATAGTTATACTAGTATTATAGCACTATATATTATAATATACTATACTATATCACTATAGTATTATATACTATAATATATATTATATAATATAGTATATAGTATATTAAAACCAGAAAATCGGATCAAACTGGACCAGAATCGATAAAATCGAAAGTACCAGTTTGGGGGGGGGGGTAACCGGTGCATACCGGTTTGGTCCCAAAATTTATCCAAAATCGGACATAACCGAACCGATTACACCTTTAGCGGTGACCCAGATGCTTTTTCAAACTCGAAACATGGAAGGTGGGATGAAGCCTAGAATTTTCGGGAAGCTCCAATCGGTAAGCTACTGACCCAATCTTTTCCAAAATCTTGTATGGTCCATAAAATCTTGGAGCTAATTTCTGATGTCGTCGATGCACTACAGAATGCTATTGGTATGGTTGTAATCGTAGATACACAAAGTCCCCAATTTGAAATTCTCGTTCAATTCTATGCATATCTACATATTTTCTCAAACGGGCTTGGGCAACTTGTAGATTATGCTGTAATAATTTTACTATCTCATCCCTTGAAGATAAAATGTCATCCACTACTTGAATCTTTGTTGTCCCTGGAGAGTAGGATAATAATTTTGAGGGTGAGCCATGTACAGCTTCAAAAGGTGTGATTTTGGTGGAGGAATGCATAATAGTATCCTACCACCACTCCATCAAAGATAACCATTTTTTCCAGTCCCTTGGTATAGTCCCCAAAAAGCACTGTAGGTACCGTTTGACACATTTATTGATGATCTCAGTCTGGCCACCAGATTGGGGATGGCATGCTGAACTGAATTGCAAGGAGGTCCCTTGGACGTTAAACATCTCCTTCCAAAATAGACTGGTAAAAGTAGGTCACGGTCCATGACTATTGATGAAGGCAGCCTATGTAATTTAAACACATTATCTAGAAAAATAAATATGAGCTATCTTAGAAGCTATATAAGGATGGGAGAGGGCCATGAAATGTGCATATTTAGTAAGACGATCAACCGCCACCATAATGACATTGCAGCCATGTGAAATAGGAAGCCCTTCAATAAAATCCATATAAATATTAGTCCATACCTTGGTAAGAATGGGTAGAGGTTGAAGGAGTTCCGGAGTTGGAATATTTTCACTCTTACTCCATTGACAAATGGCACATTCTCGAATGAATGTGCAGATATCCTTATGCATCCCTTTCTAGAAAAATTCTGCTCTTGCTCTGTGTAGTGTCTTTTGGAACCCCGAGTCGCCCCTTGAGGGCTAGAATGCATTAGGTGCATGAGTTGCTTTTTAAGTGAAGAGTTAGCACCCACATAAATTCTGCCTTTATAAAAGAGTATTCCATCCTTTAGTTCATACTTAGATGGATCTAAGGTGCCCCGATGAAACTGTTCCAATGAAAGCCCACACTTGTTCATCTATAGACTTCTGGAAAGCTCTCATTCGAACTTTTCAATACGCATAGTTGCTACCATCAAAATATGGTGGTGATGTGAGAGATTGAGACCTATCCATTTAAACTACTACAATAGGATCACACTCAGGAACTAAATCCTAGCGGAGTGAACCTGGCTCTGAAACCAACTGAAAAAGAAATGGTTCTACTCAACACAATACCTAGAGGGGGTGAATAGGTGTATTTCGAAATTTGTGGTCTATTAAAATTAATGACCAAAAGAAATAGTCAATCAAAGAAACACAACACACAAATAATCAACACAATGATTTTGGTCACGAAGTCGAGACTCATTTGAAAAATATTTTCAAAATCTAAAACCACTCTGGGTGTAAATCTGATAAACGGATAATTATGTTGTTTTTATTCTCTTAATATACTGGGTTTAGACACTTTAAATGCTAAGAAGAGTATTAAAACAGACAGATTTTTGGTAACTTCTCTTATGGATTATGAAATGACCGATTACCCTTTAAGAGATTGAATATGGGCTCAAGTTATTTGACTTAAATCTAACTAAAGGCAATTGTTGCAGGAGAAAAGCCCACGTAATTGAACCCAAGAAGAAGAACAAAGGAATACTTGGGGAAAGAATAATCGAGAGGCAGAAGAGAACAGAGGAAGAGAAGGAAAAGAGAAAAGGGCAATACAGTTATGCAAAGGAGACATCCATAGCAAAGGATGGAGCCAGCGGTTACGAAGAGAGAGAAGATGGCTATGGAAGGCATGATAAATAGGAAAGGGAGATGGAATTGGAGAGGAGGAAAGAGTCGGTTTTATTTTTTTGCTCTCGCATTCCAGAAACTTTAAAGGGTTTCTAGGGTTTTCATTTTTGTTGAGATTTGATGTTGATGATGGTAAACTTAGGCTAATTCCATAGCCTGGGTTGCGGTAAAGCTTTCTTTTGCTTACTTTATTTGCTGGATTTCTGTAGTTCTTGAATTTTACACTTCATTGCATCGGGAATCAATTTCCTAAAATGGGTTTCTGTAAGATCCTCTTGCTATTGCTCTTGTTTTGTTGTAGACACTAGGCACAACAGAACCTTGAATCAATCGAGGTTTCTTCCAGCTGAATGTTGAAGCAAAAATTTGGTTGATGTTTGTGATGAATTTTAATAGAGTCTTAGTACCTGACCTCTGATTTTATGATCTTCAAATTGCTTTTTATTAATGCCTTGAATGGATTAATAGTCAATGGGTGGTACCCAGGAATCCTAGTGAAAACTGAAGTCAAGGGAAATCTTAAAAACGTAACCCAGGCATTTGTCAATTGTTTTACTAATTCTGTGATTTTCAATTTTCCAACTAAAACTCTGGTTGCATCTTGGTGAAGTTATAATTACAGTGTGTTACAGGTTGCATAGTTTAATTGCTTGGGCTTATACTTTCATAGTTTAAAGTGTCTTTCCATAAATTTCCAAATCCAAGACTCTATAAAGTTCCATCATACATTTCAATAGCATTAAATCCTTCATTATAAATAAATTATTTCTTGATTCATTTTCTTATTTTCATAAAAAAACTCATTTCCCACTTGATAAATCATCCAAACTCTTTTTAAATTTGAGTCCTCACAATTTCATATAATCAATTTGCTGGAAATCCTCTTGTCCCTGTGGAGATGACCTTGGGTGCTGCCTTGTATTACAACTAGTCCAGTTCTGCACTTGGGAGTAATAGTTTGAAAGCCATCAAGTTTTTGGCGCCGTTGCTAAGGATAATTGGTGTTTTCAAAACATTGTCATATTGAGAGGATGTTTGTGGAGTTGTGAACCTCTTCACATCTTGGGTGATATTTGCTCCCTTTCATTTTATTTGTTTGCTCTTTATTTGTTTTTATTTTTCTACTTTTGTTTGTATGACTGGTTGGACTAAGGACCATACATCTCAACTAGTTAGGACAGATTCATTAACCTCTTCAACTTTTATTTCCATCTCATTAGAATCCTCATCTGACAATCAAAGTACCATGGCTGAAAATGATCAAAATGATGGGGACATGATGAATCAAAACAGGACACTTGAATGCAACATCATTCAAGTGTTGCATCATTCAACCTTCATGGATGATTTCACTGTTGCCACATTTTCATGGCATGGAATCAGAAAACCCCTATTTGCATATCAAAGAGCTTGAAAAAGTTTGCTCAACTTTCATGGATAGAACATGTGGCACCCCCGACTTCCATGTACGGACCAGCACGGAAATTGAGACACCCGGGATGATGACAACGGTCACGCATCCCAACGACAAGTGTCAAGTGTATGTAACAAATAAACAGTGCACAGTTAAAAACACAGCAGAAGGTAATAAAGTCTACTAGTACCAGAATTTTAATTAATACAGAAATCTAAAATACAAATACCTTAAAAACAAAGCCAAGTCCCAGAAAATAAAATACAAGTCTGAAATAAAAGTTACAACTCGAGTGATCCCAGATCACTCCTCCGGCGGAGCCAGATCCTCAGGCTCGGCATCTGCATCATCAACAAAGTCTGCAGTACCATGAAATGGTACCGCAGGTAAGTTATAACCTAACCAAGTCTAGAGATATAACCATATCTAAACAACTAACCATGCATGCCCATGATGCAAATGAAATAGTGTAACGCACGCCAAAAATCTCATTGGCTCAAAAATCATTTCCAGTAAAACAATTTCCACCATTTTCCCAGAAAATGGTACACAAAAATCATTATCCATCATTTTCCCAGAAAATGATACACAAAAACAACTCACGTTATTTTCTCAGAAAACAACTCTTTTTCCATTTATCCAATTAACCATATGCACCATAGTCTCCCCTATGGACCATCCGCACGTCCTGGCTACTTTAAGAGAGATGCCCAGTTCCGCACCCGGTGCGTTCGTGGCCAGGTCATCCTCTAGCCCCCGCCAGCAGAAGGGTCACGGAGTCGGCACGTCCAACGTCCGATCCCGTTGTCGCCCGGCGACAACCCAGGGGACGTCACTCAGTATCTTACGCTCCCGAGTGACCAGAGGAGCTCCACCGAGATAATGCCCCATCTCAGCTTGGGGTCGTGATACACACGCACCCATAAATCCAATTCTCATGAAAATCCAGTTTTCAAAATAATCACATGAACATGAATGCAATACACGAAAACCCAGTTTTCAATTTACAAACATGCCATGTGTGCAACATGCAATGAACCAGATCAATCCTCAACCAATGATCAACTCCCAAAATCACAATACAACCAAATCTAGAATATCCAACAATTGATCAATCCACAAATAATTCAATTTCCAACAATGAATAAATCCACAAATAATCCAATCTCCAATTCACGACCAGATCACAATAATCACACACAACAATTACTCCGATCAATCCAACCACCCCCGAACTCCTCGGACTCAGTCCGGAACCAACCAGGATACATATATATATATATAATATAGTAGTTAATTACAAAAATATAATTAAATCTCAAAGAATTGTTTAGGAAATACTTACAGCGCTTTAAAAATATTTACGGAGGATCTGAGGCACTGGCAAACACCAAAGCAGCAAATGTCACAGTGTAAAAACACTGTGGCTGAAACACAGTGAAATTGGAATTTTTCACGATTTCAAACGGAGACTCGAAATTGATAGGGTAGGGTCTATGGAAGGTGGTGAATCTAATGGTGGTGGTGGTTGGCCGAGAATAGTGGTAGAAACAGGCGGTTTTAGACCGGAATGTTCGAATCGGGTTTTATTTTCGTACGACCGGCTCCGGCGACGGATCGGGGTCGGGTTTGGGTGGAAATGCTTGGTATTGGGCCGGTGAAGATGTGGTAGAAATTTGGTGGCCAATGGCGGTCGGACGGCGGCGGAATGGGGAAAAACTCACCGCGGGTTCGATCGGTTCACGGCGGCTAACGGTGGCTCGGGGCGGTCTGAGATTTTATGGGGGAGGTCGCTGGTGGCTGAGGGACCGAACGGTGCTGGCGGCGGCGCTGCACGGTGATAGGCCGAACGACAAGAGAGAGAGGAGAGAGAGAGAAGGGGCTGGTCGCGTGCGGGGAGAGAGAGAGGAAGAAGAAAAAATAAAGAAAAAGAAAAAGAAGAGAAAAAGAAAATGAGAAGGGAAAAAGTGAGATCCAGACTTTTCAACTTGGGTTTTGAAAGTGATCCAACGAAAACGATTTTAAAACCACTAAATAAATAAAATAATCCAAACGCAGTGAAATATTCAAATAAAACAATAACTATTTTTAAAACAGTTAAAATAAATAAATCAATTTAACTCAAAATTAACTAACATAAAATATTAAACTCTGACAAAAACCTCCTTTAAAATAAAGAGGAATTAAATTGCAGATCACTAATTAAAATTAATCAAACGCAGTGAAATGCTTTAATAAAACAATAGTAATTTTAAAACCTACAAACAAACCAATTTAAATTAAAGATCAATTTAAATCTAAAACAATAATTAACAATAAGAAAGCCCAATAAATAATTTTTCACAATTTAAAATATTCTAAAATAATATTCTAAAACTTCAAAAATAATAATTAATAAAAATAGGAAAGTCCAATAAAATAATAAAATAAAACCTCTAAAATATTAAAACAAGAGAATTACACAATAAATAATTAAAATAAACATTCATTAAAAATACACTAAAACCCGGGATGTTACAGAACATGCACTGAAGAAGTCATTAGGTTAAAATTGTTCCCATTTTCTCTAAAGGACAAGGCTAAAACTTGGCTAAACTCCTTAAGGCCAAGGTCCATTGGGATTTGGCAGGAAATGCAAACTGATTTTTCAAAAAAGTTTTTCCCTATGCATAGAACCAATGCCTTAAAAAGACAAATTATGAATTTTGGTCAAAAGGCTGTAGAAACATTTTATCACTGTTGAGAACATTTTAAAGACTTATTAAATGCATGTCCTCATCATGGATATGAGAATTTGAGGATCATAAGTTTTTTCTATAAGGGTTTATAACAAAAAATGAGACAATTTGTGGAAACCATGTGCAATAGTGAATTTTTTAATAAACAACCCTTGGAGGCATTTGAGTACTTTAATTATTTGTCTGAAAATGTTCAATCATGGGATGTTTCTGAGGTGTATGATAGATCTGAAAATCAAAAATCTTTAAGTGGGGGTGGAAAATATCATTTGAAGAATCTGATGATTTACATGCTAGGCTTAAAAAAGTCTATAGAGCTTAAAAAAGTCAATGAGTTGCAAGTTCTACCATCTACTTCTGAAAAATGTAACATATGTGAAGATCCAGGGCATGTGACTAATGCATGCCCAACAATTCCTGCTTTTAAAGAGGTTTTACTTGACCAATCTAATGCTGTGAATATGATCTCAAAAAAATTTTCTAGGCCATATTCTAACACTTATAATCCAAGTTGGAGAAACCATCCAAATTTTGGTTGGAGAAATGAACAGCCAGTAGTCCCAGGACCTGCTCAATATGCTTCCTATTCAGCACCAATAGCCCCAGGACCTTCACAGTATGCGAATCACACACCCCCACTGCAAAAGAAGAACCTGGAAGATACCATACAGCAGCTATCCGTGAGCCTCCAGCAATTCATGTAAAGTCAAAATACAATTAACAATTAGAATTCACAAGCAATAAAATACATTAGAGGAACACTTAGAAGAGTGACCGCCTCTCTGAGTGCTCAAGAGAAGGGGAATTTTCCTGCTCAGCCTCAACCCAACCCACAAGGATAGAATCAGCAAATTCAAAGAAATGTTGAAAGTGACAATGTAAAATCTGTCAAGGCCATCACAACTCTAAGGAGTGCTGAGGTTGTGGATATTCCTGCACATGGTGCAAGCAGCTCAGGTAAATTCTAACCCTTCTCAAGATTGAGGTGAGCCAAGCATGCCCCATACCTACCCCATTCCCACATAGATTGCTTTCTCTGCATAAAGACAAACAACATGCTAAAATTCTGGAAATTTTTAGACATGTCAAAATCAATATTCCTCTTCTTGATGCTATTAAACAAATTCCTATTTATGCTAAATTTTTAAAAGATTTATGCACTGTAAAAAGGAAGTTAAATGTCCAGAAAAAGGCCTTCCTCACTGAACAAGTCAGTGCAATAATTCAAAATCACACACCACCCAAGTATAAAGACCCTGGTATTGGAAATTCAAAAATTGGCCAAGCCTTACTTGACTTGGGTTCAGGGGTTAATTTGATGCCTTTTAATGTGTATGAACAGTTGGGTTTGGGGGAATTAAAGGCCACTTCTATTATTTTACAGCTTGCTGATAGATCCATCAAAATACCAAAGGGTATTGTTGAAGATGTCTTGGTCCAGTAGATAAATTCTACTACCCAGTAGAATTTGTGGTACAGGACATGAAAGTAATTGTCCATTCAAATTCTTCAGCAGCTGTGATTTTAGGGAGACCATTCTTATCAACTTCTAATGCCATAATTAATTGTAGGAGTGGTGTCTTAAAATTAAGCTTTGGGAATATGACTTTAGAATTGAACATTTTCAATTTGTGCAGGCAACCTCAAGAACTGTGGATCTTCAAAAAGTCAATGCACTGGAATCTCTTGTTTCTGAAAATCCTCTGCTGAATTATGAGTGTAATGAACAATGGGAGGAATTAGAGAACTCCCTTGACTTAATCGAACCTGGTAACCTTATGCCATCTGTTTGTGTTGCAGGAAATTCCACTGAGGTATAGTGGAAGCTCAAATTTGAGCCATTACCAGCACTTCCAGTAGCACTAAAGTCTTCCACAAAAAATATCACAGTGCTAGAATTAAAGCCACTGCCCTCGGAGCTGAAATACGCCTACCTTGGGCCAGAAAAGTCATTTCTAATGGTAATTTCTGCACTCTTAACCCCTGACCAAGAGAGTACGTCGTTGGAAATTTTGGCACAACACAAATCAGCCATTGGCTGGTTTGTTGCTGACATCAAAGGTATAGGTCCTCTTATTTGCACACATAGGATATATATGGAAGATGATTTAAAACCATCTATAGAGATGCAAAGCAGACTAAACCCCACAATTAAAGAAGAGGTAAAAAACAAAGTTATGAAATTGTTAGACATAGGCATCATCTATCCCATTGCTTATAGCAAGTGGGTTAGCCCAATCCAAGTTGTTCCAAAAAAATCTGGTATAACTGTAGTGGAAAATAACAAGGGAGAATTGGTGCCTACTCTAGAGACCACAGGCTGGAGGATGTGCGTAGACTATAGGAAATTAAATGCCGCCTCTAGGAATGACTATTTTCCCCTACCTTTCCTTGACCAGATTTTAGAAAAAGTGGCGAGGCATGAATATTTTTATTTTTTAGATGGCTTCTCTGGCTATTATCAAATAGAAATAGCCCTTGAGGATCAAGAAAAGACCACATTCACTTGTCATTTTGGGACTTTTTCCTTCAAGAGAATGCCATTTGGGCTATGCAATGCCCCGACCACTTTTCAAATATGCATGTTAAGCATTTTTAGCGACTTGATTGAGGAAATTGTAGAGTTTTTCATGGATGATTTTTCAGTCTTTGGAAAAACATTTGATGCATGTTTGCCTAATTTACAAGTTGTCTTGACAAGATGTAAAGAAAAACAATTGATATTGAATTGGGAAAAATGTCATTTCATGGCGAGACATGGGATAGTTTTGGGGCATATTGTGTCCACTCGGGGCATAGAGGTAGAGATAAAGCTAAAATAGACTTAATTTCAAATTTTCCTGTGCCTAAAAATGTGAAAGATGTTAGATCCTTTTTAGGGCATGCTGGTTTTTATAGAAGGTTCATAAGGAATTTTAGCTTTATCTCTAAGCCTCTTTGTCAACTTTTAATGCATGATTTCAAGTTTGAATGGACCAAAGAGTGTCATAATTGCTTTGATCAGCTAAAAACATTTCTCACCACTACACCTATTATTCAGTCCCCTGATTGGTCACTTCCTTTTGAAATAATGTGTGATACAAGTGACTTTGCTATACAAGCTGTACTTGGACAGCGAAGAGATAAGCTACATATGTCATATACTATGTTAGTAAGACTTTAAATGCTGCCCAAAAGAATTATTCCACCACAGAAAAAGAATTACTAGCTATAGTATTTGTATTGGATAAGTTTAGATCAAATCTTCTTGGTTCCTCTGTCATAATATTCACTGATCATGCAACTTTGAAATTTTTATTGTAAAAAAAAGACACAAAGCCGAGGCTGTTAAGATGGATACTCCTATTAATGCTTTTTATAGTCAAATTGATTTTTATTAATGCCTTGAATGGATTAATAGTCAATGGGTGGTACCCAGGAATTCTAGTTAAAACTGAAGTCAAGGGAAATCTTAAAACTGTAACCCAGGGATCTGTCAATTGTTCTACTAATTCTGTGATTTTCAATTTTTCAACTTAAACTCTAGTTGCATCTTGGTGAAGTTATAATTACAGTGTGTTACAGGTTGCAAAGTTTAATTGCTTGGGCTTATACTTTCATAGTTTAAAGTGTCTTTCCATAAATTTCCAAATCCAAGACTCTATAAAATTCCATCATACATTTCAATAGCATTAAATCCTTCATTATAAACAAATCATTTCTTGATTCATTTTCTTATTTTCATACAAAACGCATTTCCCACTTGATAAATCATCCAAACTCTTTTTAAATTCAAATCCTCACAGTTTCATATAATCAATTTGCTGGAGATCCTCTTGTCCCTGTGGAGATGACCTTGGTGCTGCTTTGTATTACAACTAGTCCACTTCTGCACTTGAGAGTAATAGTTTGGAAGCCTTCAAAGTCACCACCTCAAATCTACTATAGAACTTAAGTTTGTTACAACCAATTTAGAAACACTCACAAAACCTTTGCAGTATGGCTTGCAACACCATAAGTGACCCACTCGATCTCTACAAGAACGTAGTGCTGGAATTCTGACCTTTCTATAGCTTCCCACAAGAACCTCTCGATCTCTGCATCAACAGCAACTTTAGAACTCTTCTTGGCTAATGAACACGCCCACTCAAATGGACTAAAATATGTTTATTCTTAAGTGTGGTATGATGGAGATGTATTTTCCAAGAGACTCAACTTTGAATGTGGAAGAGAATTTCTCTCAAGTGCTTGTGGAAGGAGCTCAGGTTTTGCTCTAATTTCTCCACACTTAGGGTAAAGTATAAAGTTCCTTTTATACCTCCCTAGAAATACGGCGCTCAAACCCTAGTAAGTCAGTTTTCTGAACACTCATTCGAGCTAAAGTTCGAGTGCAAGTCGAGTGCATTTTGTACTTCAGATGTCGCTCGAGCTACATGTCGAGTGAGTGTCGAGCGAAATCTCTATATGAGTACCGCTCGAGCTCCATGTTGATCGTCTGTCGAGTGAACTCTTTGTATGAGCTCCATGTCGAGTGTCTGTCAAGTGAACTCACACATAGAGTTCACTCGACATAGAGCTTAAGCCATGTTGAGCTCACTTTGACTCCTTTTCACGTTGCCTCACTTCAACACTTATTACAACACAATTTTACAAAGGTTCTCACAAGAATATGCAACCAACTCATTTTTACATTAACAACTTTCACTTAGAAATACATTAGCTTCGCCAAGCTGTCTTTTATATACATATATATACATATACATATATACACACACATATATATATATTCGATTAAGGTATAGTTTGGATAATGAGATGATTTTATATTAAGGCATACAGGATAAATGATTATACAGTTGGAAGATTATATATATGGTGTCCCTACAGGAAAGGTTAAATGTTGGGGAATGGGAAATGATGCTTTGGCATGAATGCAAGAAGGAGTGCAAGGGTTGAAGTGGTAGGTTTTGTATCTGTCATTCCTTCATTGGACAACAGAACTGTCATCACTGTTGATATGTTCCATTTTTTGTCCTTCTAATAATACAGAAGCAAAGGGGACCATCGTCCTAGGAGTTTGTACCAGTTACCAAGATCTACCTACACTACCTTCAACTCTTGTCATCTCTATATTTTAATGGCAATTTCTTGGTAAAAAGAGTTTTATGATTTGATGAACCAGAGATCCATGATGTTGACATCGTGTTTCGCGGGCCTGGGCAACAACGGTTGATGATGTAAAAATCGCACAATAGGTCAGAAGGAGAGAGATTCATTCCCGGCCCATTGAGTTGACTAGGTGTTGTTTGGAGCTTCCTACAGTGTTCCGATACGGTTATACGGTGGCGATACATACGTCCATGACGATGAATGAAAAATAAGTGCAGAGAAAGTAAAGAGAGATAGACACCAATATTTATGTGGTTCGGCACCAAGCCTACATCCATGGGTGTTTAGGGAGGGGAATCCACTATAATATATCTGTTTACAGTCTCACGTGGTCTCTCCTATCTCACTGTACAAGGATTGTTAGTGGTCTGTTGGCTGAGTAAATTCTTCCTGGAGTTTGCAGTAGGTTGAAGAAGAAGTTGAAGATATCCTCCAGAGCGTTGAAGTTGTCTGGGCATCCCCTTTTATACGCTCATCCTCCTGCAACTGTTGGTAGTTGCGTGTCTGACCCTTCACTGCACATGCTAGCCTGCCATGAGGTGGCTCGTCTCCCTTGCGTTTGTCAGCTTCCCTTCTCTTCCTATTTTCCCCTCACCCTTCCGTCACCTGCATGCTCCATGTCCCTTCCTGTCCCCCACTCTTATCCCTTTATCTTGTTTGTCTTCTTGCCCTAGTGGTGGGCTAGGCCCAACTATGGGCTATGGTATTTTATCCCTCCATAGAAGCTTGTGATTCTTAAGGGAAATTTGTTTTAACAAAAATTCATTGAGAATCTTTAAGATAAAATATGCAACATAAGTCGTCAACAAGAAAACAAAATAATATGCTTGTGTTAAGTAATAAATGCCTCTATGGGTGACTTTAGGCAGGAGGTGTATTTGACTGCGTATAATGCGAGCTCGGAGCTCAGATGTAGCGGGAGATGTACTTAACCGCGTATGGTGCTAGTGTCAAGCTCGTATTGGCGGGAGCTATACTCGATAGCGTATGGTGCGTGTGCTAAGCTCGTATGTGGCAGGAGATGTACTCGACCGCATTTGGCACGAGCGCTGAGCTCATATGTGGAGGGAGATGTACTCAACCGCGTATGGTACGAGCGGGAGCTCGTATATGGTAGGAGGCTGGCTCGACCGGATTTGTTGGATGCCTTTGTTTTCATTTTTTTGGTAGTGTTGGAGTTTGTGTGAAGTAACCCACTCAAAGCGGTCAGTGAGCCTGTTAACCCATAGGTCCACTTTAGGTGGTTACCGAGCCCGTCAGCTCGCTCCTGAAGGTAACCCACTAGTAGTGGTTATGGCTTGAGCATAACACTCGACGCGAGTCTTGGGACTCGAATTGTCTTGGACGTGAGACGTTGGCAAGGGCTCAAGAAGCTCTGGTTCGGCCTCGGGCTAGCAACGAGTCTAAGGATTCCGCTTTGTCAAGAGGGGGATCGGCAAGTCTAGAGACTTGGCCTTACCCCGCAGCGAGTCTAGAGACTCGATTTTATTGAGTGGGGGGTCGGCGAGTCTAAGGACTTGATCTTACCCCGCAGTGAGTCTAGGGACTCAACTTCGTTGAATGGAGATGCTCATCCATGCTAAATCAATCTGTCGGAGCGTGGGGCCACGTGACCTGTATTCCGCACCACAGGAAGTAGTTTTGTTAGTAGAAATAAAATTCACATAAGTTTTGAGAAAGATAAACTGTTGGGAGTGCCCTCTAGGGAGAGCCCGCTAGGGGAGTTCTGGCGAGCCCGTAAGGATAGTCCAAGTCTTGCCCAAGCACAGTTGGTGACAGGTCTGGACCGAGTATTGTCGAGTCCAAGCTGTGAGGAGTCCATGCACATGGTGCTTTACCGAGTTGTATTTCTCTTTTGTTTTGTCACTTTTCCTTCTGTTTCCTTTCATTTCCTTTGTGGCTAGTCAAGTGACTGGGCTTGTACCCTACGAAGGCTGGGCTGTATGATTAATAAAATAATTTTGTTTACCTGGTTGTATAGTCTCTGCTTTCTCCTTGCATTTTATTTGGCTACTTTTCCTTCTGTTTCCCTTCATAAAGTGATTGGGCTTGTACCCAGCGAAGGCCGAGCTGCATAATTAATAAAATAATTTTGTGTACCTGGCTGTATGGTCTATGCTTTCTCCTTGCATTTTATTTGGCTACTTTTCCTTCCGTTCCCTTCATTTCCTTGGTTTTTCTTAATGCCCCCTTGACTTGCATCTCCCAAGGGCTCTGGTCCTTTGCTGACAACTTGTGGCTAGTCAAGGGACTGGGCTTGTACCCTGCGAAGGCAGGCAAGTCCAATCTAGGGATTAGCTTGTGTTCCAACTGGTTGTATTTTAGGGCAGAGCCCGGGAGCTTTGGTCTTTAACCAATGCATTGCAGGCAGCAATCTAGCATGAAGGTCGGCAAGTCAAGGGACCTGTGTTCCAAGTGGCTAGTGTACAGGCAGAGCTCAGGGCTCTAGTCCTTAGCCAATACTTCATGGCCAATCAAGAGACTGGGCTTGTACCCCGCGAACCCCGACAAGTCCAATCTAGGGACTGAATTGTGTTCCGACTAGTTTTTGTTCAGGGTAGAGCCCGGGGGCTCTGGTCTTTAGCCAATGCATCGCAACCAGCAACCTAGCATGAGAGTATACAAGTCAAGGGACGTGTGTTCCGAGTGGCTAGTGTATGGGAAGAGCTCAGGGCTCTGGTCCTTAGCCAAGACCGCATGGCCAATCAAGAGACTAAGCTTATATCTAGAAGGTCAGGCAGTACTTGACCTTTCTTGCCTGTTGAATTGTTCCGATGGAGCCATATTGGGACGCTCGAGTGGTGCCCAAATGGCCCATATTACCAGCGTTTGCCGTTCCGAGCCACAAGAAATAATTTTGTTAGTAGAAACAGAATTCACATAAATTTTGAGAGCGACAAACCGGAGAGTTTTAGTAGTTGTAGTCGATTTTTGCTTGACCGAGAATTTTCTGTAACTGTCTATCGATTCTCTTTTGTTTGATCCTCTTCCTTTCTCTCTCCTTTATTTTTTCTTTCTTTTTTGTTAGTTAGGCCATTTTTGCCTACTAGTCCAAGCCTAGTTTTGCAGTGCATGTGGTGTCCGTTCGAGCCCTTCAACTGGGAGGTTGAGTGGTCCAAGCAAGGAGGTCAGTCTGAGCCCATGCATGCCTGTTGGCAAAGTCCCTTGTGGCTAGTGGTCTGGTCCAAGTTGAAAAGAGTTCACAGGTTTGATCCCGAGTGGAGGAGACTTCCCAGGCAACAGATTCCCGAGTTGGGAAGGTAGCTCTCGTGCTGGTGACCATTGAGCAGGTTGTTCCTGAGTTGGTGAGGTGTCCTCTGAGCTAGTGAGTTCCTGGCAGTAGTTTCCTGAGCTGGTGAGGTGTCCTCCCGTGCAGTGGTTCTGTGCCCGAGCTAAGGAGAGTTCCTTGTGCAGGTGCTTACCGAGCAGAGGAGTCCCTGAGTGTGCTTGCCAAGTTGAAGGACTCTGTGCATGTGGTATCGAGCTGAGGGACTCCGTGCATGGGAGAAGAGTCTAGAGCTAGTCGAATGGCAGAGGAGGAGCTGTTGAGTGGCATTAAGTCATGGAAGGGGGTGCCCAAGAGATGGTGGAGTGGTGTCCGTGCCGATGCTTCCCTAGCTGGTGGTTCCTAAACTTGTGGATGGACGGGCAAATGGGTCTTCCTGCTAATGAGTGACTGCCGAGGAGGTGATTGCCATGGCCATGGCAGATTATGCCAGTGGCCATCGTGGCAGTTGACCGTCCATCGCACGGTTGTCCTTTGGCCTTGGGTCCAAGACTACCATGGGTGCATAGGACGGTGCTCCCGAAGGAGGTGGCTCCCATGGTGGAAGTGAAGGTGATCATCAGACCACCTGGTGGCAGTTGCTATTCCCGTCGTGCCATGAAAATCTCAGGCTATGAAGCTTTCAGACGTTGGAAGACCACAGTCGAAGACTATTGTTTTTGTCACTTCTGTGGTCCTTTCGTCGGAGGTGCTTCCCAGGGGGCGCTAGATGAGGCCGGCGAGCCACATGAGGGGTGCTGGCCCCCTGTCCCGCCACGTCATGGTCTCCATGCTCATGGCATGGTGCACACAGGACACACCGTTCACAACCCCTGGTGGGGGCAGTGGCTATAGACTGCGGTTCGAGTGGTGACCGCTAGCTGGTTGACTAGGCTTGTGGCATGGCTCCACGAGCTCTGGGCACACGCGAGGCCATGCCCCGTGCACTGTGGACGTGCATGCATGCACATCCAACATGGAGGGTAGCGTACTGTACACGTGGAGGGCGGCGTTTGTGTGCTATTGTGCAATTAAGTGCACAGTGTTTGCCTGTTAGCATCCGGGTAGTGTGGTTTTCTCTTGCTTAGTGCATTAGAGCGGACTGAAAGCAGAGCAAGGAGCTCGGAGCCCTCGCCTGGATAAGAAAGATTTAATCTTTCCTCGTCCATTATCCGCCCATTTTTCATAAATGTAAAAGTTAAAAAGAACCGACAATACTCATCTGGGAGGGTGTCATCCGACGATTTATTCAGTGTGCTGAAAAATCGTTCTTCTTCCACCTTCGTTGCGTTCTTATTTTGTATGCGACATGTTCGCTAGCTCTTCCTTCCATCGCTTTAGGTTGTTCTTCTTCACATCGCAAGCTTTGAGAGCGCGTCGTCGACAGCATACGAATGACACGCTATTTGTGGGACAACAGCGATCCCACAGACGGCGCCATTGTTGATGTCTTGTTTCGCAGGCTTGGAAAACAATGGTTGATGTTGTAAAAATTGCACAACAGACCGGAGTGAGGGAAAGATTCATTCCCGGCCCATTGAGTTGACTGGGTGTTGTTTGGAGCTCTCAACAGGGTTCCAGTGCTGCTATACGGTGGCGATGCGTACGTCCATGAAGGTGAATGAAAAATAAGTGCAGAGAAAGTAAAGAGAGATAGACACCAAGATTTACTTGGTTCAGCACTAGGCCAACATTCACGGGCGTTTAGGGAGGGGAATCCACTATAATATATCTATTTACAATCTCACTTGGTCTCTCATATCTCATTATACAAGGATTGCTAATGGTCTGCTGGCTGAGTAAATTCTTCCTGGAGTTTGCAATAGGTTGAAGAAGAAGTTGAAGATATCCTCCAGAGCGTTGAAGTTGTCTGGGAATCCCCTTCTATATGCTCCTCCTCCTGCAATTGTTGGTAGTTGATTGTCTGACCCTTCACTACACATGCCAATCAGCCATGAGGTGGCTGGTCTCCCTTCCGTGTGTCAACTTCCCTTCTCTTCCTATTTTACCCCTCACCTTTCTGTCACCTACCTGCTCCATGTCCCTTCCTGTCCCCCACTCTTGTCCCTTTATCTTGTTGGGCCCACAGTGGGCTGGGCCCAACTATGGGTTATGGTATTTTATCCCTCCACACATGAGTTCAAATCTTATGCCTTCAATGGTATTAGAGTACAACTATAATTTAGCCCAAATAGTTGGAGTGTCTATATGAATTGAAGTTTAAGATAAACTTTGTATTTTAATATCACATCATCTAAAATCATTTTTAAAAAAAACTTTAGGCTTTTTTTCACTCATCAATGCATCCGCTTCCTATCATCATCGTTATAATAAACTTAAGGTCCTATTTGAATTGCAAAATAATCTCATCTCATCTCAATATTCAAACACCATAAATATAAGTACTTTTCAATTTCAAATTTTTGACTTTTTTATCTAATTATTAACAAGTTATTACAACTTTTTCAAACTTTCAAACAAAATACAAAAATCAATTCAATTTTTTCAACTCTAAAATATATATATATTATAACAATATTTAATTTGATAATATTTTTATGAAACTTTCTCTCTTTTTTCTCAAAATTTCATAAAATATTTTAATTCAAACTATTTTACTGCTATTCACAAACTATTTAATTATTATTTATATATTTCTCATGTCATCTCATCTCCACGTTCAAACGAGTTCTTGAAACATTTATCCTGTACTTTATTGATATTCAGGAGGAAAGATTCTATCACGAGAATGCCTGAGCAGTGACAACCACCGATCAGCGATCTCCACCTGCTGTCCTTTTTTGCTGGAAAATAGCATAGAAAAGTCTAGGTCTGTAGTAGTTTCAAAGTCTTGGTAGAAAGCAGATTGAGACTGCATTTTTTTTCCTAGAATTAGGTAGTACTAAAACAATCTACCATTATTTCAGCTGAAAAACTAGATAGCGACAAGCAACCTTGCATTAGAGAAAGGAACTTCTCCAGAGCTCGACAATGAAAACTAGCTGGTATAAAATATTCAAAAGATGCACAAACATTGACAAAATATTCCTGGTGTGTTGTCGACTCTAATGCACCATTCCCTTCTATTTTCTCCTCCGCTTCCTCCATCTATCATCATCCTTTTCACACTCCTCTGAACTTGAATCTGACTCTGTCTCAGAACCAGCTGTCTCTGTGTCTGAATTATCAGAACTATCAGATTCACCATCTGATTCAGAGTCTGACACTGCCTGCTCCTGTTGCATAATGAGGCGTGGCATATTCTTCAGGTACTCTCGTAAATTCTCTGTGATGCCACCAAGTCCAATGGATGTGAAAAAGTTAATCAAAAACCTTATGTTCTTGGGATTATCCCTAGGGAATATACCCTCTCAATTTAGGAAAGATGTCTAATGTTAAATGTCTCAGGATCATAGGCCTCGTTTGGATGTTGAGATATTTCAACCTATCCCATCCCATCACATTTCATCTCCTCTCAGCATTCAAATACCACTCAAACACAAACTTTTCAATTTCAAAATTTTAACTTTTTATTACCTAATCAATACAACTTTTCATTCCAAACTTTCACATACTATTTCACTACTATGCAAATATTTCTTCATCTCAACGTCGAAACGAGGTCCAAATCATTTTTAGATTTCCATGTTTCAAAAGGAAATAAGAAATAGCAACAACCTATAACAGGAGGTCTAGGAAGAAAGCCAGACGAGAGATTGTAAAATATGGAAGATGTCTCTTTGGTTACCTGAAATAGAATCTTAATAAATATACGGGAAGAAGAAGTGGGTATCTCCTAAGTTGGACGTATATAGGCTAAGAAATGCCAAGGCAGAGCATCTGTGCCGAGTAGATGCGCAAAAAACTTTGCCACATTTCGCAGCTTATTTGTTTCAAGCCGGTGAATCATGGAATACTTGTTAAAACTGTTGAGAACAGCAAACGAAGATGAGAAGAAAAATGATTCTCATTAATTGAACTTTCGATTACACAAAGGTCATATATATATATACATCTCAGGAAAAGCAGAAATGTAAAGAAGTACTGTAAAGTCAGCCTCTGATTATCTACACAATCAATTCAGAACTTTTATGCGTAGTATGGTCAAGCCAGCTTTATACATCATGTCCCTCATGCTTCTTTATGTGCAGCCATGTATTTCCTTAGCTGAGGTTCCTCTTTTCTGTGCCATTTCTTTTCTTCCTTTTGCTGTTGCGGCTATCTTTTTCTTTTCTTGTACTGCAACATGCTTTATCAGCTTTATTTATCTCTTGAGGGCTGCAGTGTATTTCAAATATGCTTTGGCTGCTTTCCTTGTGTAGAACTAGATTGCATTTTGTTTTGTCACATTGCATTCTATAAGAATACTGTTTGACAAAGCATTTCTCAAAGTTTTCTTGGTGAACTTTGTTGATCATGCAGAACCGCTGGCCCAAATTCATGAATTCTGCAGTGCTATGAAGCAAAACCTCTCTTTGAGTTTGATCGAGCACGAATGTTCAGATTTGGCCTTGTTGGCTTTAGTTTACACGGTTCCCTTTCTCATTATTATTACCAGTTCTGTGAGGTGTTCATTATGGTTTATATTTTCTTGTTAATCGGATTTCCTATTTCAGTTCTTTTGGTTCATTGAAACCTCTCATTATTATTACCAGTCTTGGAAAAGTATCGAAAGTAAGTTCTTTCCTAACTGCAGCATTCCAAAAGCATAATGCACAATGCCATCTACATAAGATCAACACAGTTATAAGTCAGCAAGAAGTGTCGAACTAAATAAGGTAAGTCAAGAGACTGATGATTTGCATATTTTAAACTTACAATATAGTTGGTCTATCAAAGCTCTTCATTTTAGATAAAAGTTTTTTAATATATTTAGCTAGAGCCACTTGCAAGCCTGACTGGACACAATGAAAGCCAAAACTTGAGAAACAGTCCTAAGGTTCAAATAGAAGACCAAGTCCTAGTAAGTATCAATGATCTTACTCATAAAAGAAATGTATCAATGATCCAAGCCCGAGACAAACTGAGCTCAAGCATAAAAAATCTAGGCATGACCTCGGCATGGCTTGCCTTGCTACACTCTTAACACCCAAAGCGATACCAATCTAGGCACCATGCAACTTATTCATAAAAATACTACTGGTTTTGTTGTTGGGGGGGGGGGGGGGGACTTGAACCTAAAAGAATGACTGACCCAGCTCCCGTTCTACCAAATAGTGCTACTAGTCAAGAACCAATCATTTGCACAAATACATCAACTGTAACCAAATATTCACTCTTCATCTACTATTGTCCTACCCATCACCTATAAAGAAACACCCAAATAAGGTGGCTTGGTTCATACAACAGAAAAATGCTTGCACCACTGACCTCTTGACCTGGCTCTAGTTTGATTTGAGGTAGATTGCCCTCCGAATATTTACAAGGTTTGTCTCTGTTTCATCCTTTATTTTCATCTGCTGCTCATCCTCTTCATCAGATTCATCATCATCTGAACCTGCATCTGAACGGGCTTCATCCTGAACAGAGTCCTCACCCAGAATGGTTTTCCCAACTTCTTCATAAAGTCTCTCATTCTCGAGAAAATTAGGATCTGTCTTGAATATATCTGAACAAGGGAGAAAAGGATAAAACAAAATAGTACATATTTATAGGCAGAACGATCAAGAAGCAATAGACAAGTAGAAGACAACTATCAGCACAAGACTTAACGAGCGTAATCTCTGAATCTATTTCATCTTGGAGTGAGACCTCATGCGTTAACTGATCATCCTGCTCTACAAGGTCTAGCTCAGGACGAACAGCAGGGTCTCCCTGCAAACAAATTATTACATATATATTTTATACCTTATAGTCCTTTTACACGTGTCAATGTAACTTGTAGTATTCTCTTTTGTAAAGTGTATTTTCTACTATTTATACTCCCTTGTATAAGGGAAAAGGGTGTAAAATTCTAATTTACACCAACCAATAAAAAAGGGACACAAAAGACTCACATAATTTACCACAAAAAAAGCTATAGGCAGTCCCCTGGTGCAAGCAGGGGGTAAACGAATCTGACGTGGAAAAATTAAAATGCACTATTTTGTCCAACACGAACTCTCCCTCCCTCCCTCTCTCAATTTCCATCTCCTTCTCTGCATTTCCATTCCTCTCTTCTTCTTCTCCATTGGGCCTTCCTTCTCTCTCCCGTTTCTCCTTTTCTCTCTCTTTCCATTACCGAACTAGCCTACATCTCTCTCATTGCGTTGCCGTCTCACTTTCTTCCTCTCTTTCTCTACATGGTCTCTTTCTCTCCCTGCCCCGATTTCTCCATCTCCTCTATCAGTTTCTCTTTTTCCTTTTCTTTTTCTCTTCTCCTCGGTCTGATACCTTCACTGTGCCCCTTCTCTCAGCACGGCGAACACCAACAATAATAGCAAGGGTAAACAAAGATGAGGAGCATCACCTAAACGACAATGATGGATGTGTGGAAAATTTTTTTTTTCTATTTATTTTTTATTTCTTGGATGGAGATCTGTTTCTCGATTTGTGTTCATCGAAATCAAATTTTTTTTGTTGGGTTTCTCAACTGGATGTGAAATTTGAAAACCTCATCGAAAAGTGTTGGATGTAGATGTGGATGTTCGAGTTGTCTTGTTCTTTGATTTGGTAAAAATATGCGATATCTATTGTTGGAGTTTTTTTCTCCAGTCCTTTGTTTGGGGTTTTTTTCCTCATGCAAGGAAGATGACAGTTGCGTGGGGGGGATTTGTTTTTTTTTTCCATCTGTTTGTTCTATTTTTGTTCATCGGAGTAGAATTTTATTTTTTTTGGTTTCTCGGAGGGAGACGCTTCGAGTGGACTTTAGCTTTGAGGAAAGGAGGAATGGAAACGCAGAGAGGGAGATGAAAACTGAGGGAGGGAGGGAGAAGAATAAGAAACGGGAAGACGAAGCACAGAGGTGATGTATTCTTGTTGGCGACTACAAAGGGCAAACGAACCAATTCCTATGTATTCTGGTTTCAACCTTGATCTTCTTCTTGGTGATATCAATCAACTGGAGTTGATCCTTGCTGCTATCAACGAGGAAACGAAGACACCCACCAACGAAGACAATGAAGATGACCTCTCTCTGCATTTCTCTTCTTTTTTTATTTTGGTCTTTTTTTATTATTTATAATAACTCGGCTGACGTGGCATAATATATTAGATGACTCCCCAATGGTTGCATCTCCTGACGGTCCCTAGAAGAAGTGAATTTACCATGGGTGCGAGTTGAGACATTTTCCCTTGTTTCGCTCTCATTTTCAAGAAAGTTTCCCCTTTCAATCTTGGTCTCTCTCTCGCACTCTCTCTTTCTATCCAAACACCCCATTTGGTCTTGGTTGCTTCCTCTTCCACTCTCTCTCTCACAGACTTTGTTCGTAGATACCACCACTGTGGGATGAGAACTTATCTATATATATATATATATATATATATATATATCTCTCTCTCTCTCTCTCTATCCAACAAAAGCAGCAGCCAAGATCTCTTATAAACAGGTCGCAAGTCATTTTGGAATCCACCTCCTTCAGCCAGAGGTTGTGAACTCGTCGATTTCCCTCTTCCCAATAGGTCGCGAAGGCGATTTGGACACCATCTCCTTTAGCCAGAGCAAGAACTAGATTTCCCATCTCCCTAATTAATCTCTATAAGTGGTTTAATACTTGGTTATGGTTGAATTCAATACACTTTAACGTTTTCTAAAAACTCGATTTGGTTTCTAGAACCCATCTCCCTAATTCACATTGTTGGCTAATTTTAATTGGTCTTTTAGGAGTAATGGTTGTTGATCATACATTCATCTAAAAACTTCTCATTATTTGATACTTTCGATTGCTTATTCGTTTATTATTATCTTTCAGATTCATGTGTTTGTGGTATAAGGTTCAAGAAAAAATTGTCTGTCGTTGAGTTTCAAACCCATCCATCCATAAGTATGTTTTTCTACTATAACATATCTCTGTTGAAGGGTACCAAATAATTTTCATGAAAGAGTTGAACTTTCAGGAGAATGAGAAAAGAAAAATCAAAAAACAAAAATATGACTTTAGCAACTATTATTTGGATAATGCCGATCAATGCTTTTAACCCTGCCATTATAATTGCTTATTGAGATTCTAAGTCATAATTTTGTTATACTCTTTGGCACCCAACTTTTGATTTTGCTCAGTTTCATGTCTTGTTGTTTGCAGCTATATTCAAAGGTGAGGTTCCTCACTTCGGCCTAAGTAGAGTGAGAGCGAGAGAGAGGGGGTCGAGAATCAGACCTTTAGATTTGAAGAAGGAGAGAGAGAGAGAGAGAGAGAGAGAGAGAGAAAGTCCCTACCAAATTGATTATTCCCTTGGAACCAATTCTATTTCACATTGGGAGAAACTCATACGTGTCATCTCATGGGTGGTGTACGAATTTTTTACACACTAATCCTGCTCCCAGGCGCTCCCTTTGTATAAGTGTAATGCTGATTGCTTTTTGTACATAGTATAAATAGGGCTTGTATTATTATTTTCAATTCATTCCATTCGGACTGTACATTTTACATAAATAATATTTTCTCTTTTCCCTCAGACTACGAGACTCTTCTTCTCCCCTTAAGGCTCTGACCTTTCATCTCCTCTTTAGGGTTTCGTTCTTTACATGGTATCAGACGTTTTGCTTCTATGGTGCCGAGTCACAAGTCTGTCTCTGAGGATTCTGCGAGTCCTTTCTTTCTCCATCCCAGGGATAGCCCTGGCATTCTTCTAGTCACTCAGAGATTGGTTATTACTACTGCAACAACTACCATACCTGGTGCCGCTCCATGGCTATGGCCATATTTGCGAAGAATAAGCTTGGTTTTGGTGATATCTTGGCTTTTGAACTCTGTTTCTTCTGATATCTCAGCTAGTATTTTGTATATTACTACTGCACATGAGATTTGGTTAGATTTGAAGGAATATTTTTGTCAAAAAAATGGTCCTCGAATTTTTCAGTTACAGAAATCGATTTATGCCCTATCTCAAGGGCCACTCTCTGTTAACACTTATTTTACTCGCCTAAAAACTCTTTGGGATAAGTTAGCTAATTACAAGCCCGTTCCTACTTGTTCTTGTGGAGTCGTGCATACGTTGAACTACTATGTTCAATAAGAGCATGTTTTATAGTTTTTGATGGGATTAAATGAATCTTTTGCATCTGCTCATGCTCAGATATTGCTTATGGAGCCTTTGCCTCCTTTGAATAAGGTTTTTTCACTTGTTTTACAAGAAGAACAACAAAGAGAAATTTCTGTTGTTCGTCTTCAACCTGTTGATTCTCATATTTTTGTTTCTAAAAATGATGGATCCAGATCTGTAAAATCCTTCTCTAAGAAGGAAAGGCCAGTATGTAGACATAGTGGAATTACTTGTCATGTTATTGAAAAAACCTAATGATATTAGAAAAATACTTACCTGAAACTTTGCTTTTCTTACGGAAAATAGCCCTTCGATTAGAAATTGTACCCGTTTATCAATTTCCCCTTCATGAAGAATTCCACAAAAAGGCTCAAATATTCCTGTTATTACAAACCATAAGAATAGTATCCAAAATTAATTTCCAAGAATCAATACAATAAGGCAGACGGCACATCTCGAACCCAATACCTCAAGAACCACCCAATTCTTACAGTAGGAGGCCATGCCATTTGAGTGTTGGCCATATGTAAATGCAGAATCTATTAATAATAGAAAAGCCAAAGCAATGTCTTCACCAAAGAATGAGCTGCGTTATCAACCATTTTCATTAATTGTCTTATTTATTCATCCTTTGTGTTGAAATAGAGAGAATTCTAGAGAATCATAGAAATGTATATTTATGTGTGTATCAAACTATACAAAGGAAGACTATATATAGTGGAATATGGTCAAAACAAATAAGGAAATACAACTAGGAAAGATTCTAACCTAGCATAATTACAGGAAATTAAGGATATGATCTAATATTCTAGGCATATTCTAAGATACAAATATATACACTAACATCCCCCCTCAAACTCTTGGTGGCGAAGTCAACTGAAGTTTGAAAACAACATCACCAAGCTGACCAGGTGGATGTGATTTCATAAAAATCTCAGCAATATTATCTTCATAAGAAACTGAGTGTAACTAGAGGACACCGTGCTGAAGATGGTGGAGGATGAAGTGACAATCAATCTAAATATGTTTGGTATGCTCGTGAAACACATCATTGTGTGCAATCTGGATGGCACTACGATTGTCACAGTGAAGAGGAGAGCTTATTGATTAAGGAACACCCATATCCTTCAGAAGCCAGTGCAACCACAAAAGTTCAAATGTCATATCAGCAAGGGCATGATACTCAGCCTCAGTGCTAGAATAGGAAACAACGGATTGTTTCTTACTACACCAATTAATCAAAGAAGTACCAAGTAAGAAACAATAACCAATGGTGGAGCGATGATCAGTAGGATCACCAGCCCAATCTACATCAAAATCGACCTGGAGCTCCAGAGATGAGTGGGATGAGAACTGCAGACCATGAAATAGAGTACCCTTGATTTAGCGTAAAATTTGAAGAAATGCAACAAAATGGGTAGATCGATGAGTGCCCATAAATTGACTGATCAGATGAACAACATATGAAATGTCAGGCCTGGTGACAGTAAGATAAATGAGACTGTCAACTAACTATCGATAAAGTGTTGCATCTGCAAGTGGGGAACCCTCAGTGGCCAGGAGCTTAGTATTATACTTAAGTGGACTAGTGGCTATCTTGCTATCTGTCAACCTAACTTTGGAAAGTAAGTTAGAGGCATACTTGGCTTGAGTAAGATAATAACCATCCTAAGCCGAAGTAACTTCAAGGCTGGGAAGTAGTTAAGATGTCCCAAATCCTTCATCTCAAAATTCTGATTAAGAAAAGTTTGAAAATCTTGAATACTAGCAATATCATCATCAGTAATAATTATATCATCTACATAGAGAAGAAGAAGGATAGTACTTGCCCCAATAGTGCAAAGAAAGAGTGCAGAATCATATGGCTTAGAAAGAAAGCCTTGTTGAGAAACCATTGACTGAAATTTCTCAAACCAACCTCGAGGAGCCTGTTGGAGCCCATAAAGCACGCAAAGAAGACGACAAACTTTATGTGGAGGATGCTCATAGCCAGGAGGAGGCTGCATGTAAACTTATTAAGAGAGATCACCATTAAGTAAGGCGTTTTTAAGATCCATTTGAAAAAGTTCCCAACCCCAGACAGCAGCAACTACAAGTAAAGATCTAATAGAGGTAAGTCTAGCAAAAGAGCAAAAGTCTCCTCATAGTTAATCTCATACTCCTGAGTGAACCCCTTTGCAACAAGTCGAGCCTTGTAGCGTTCAACTGATCCATTTGTCCGAGTCTTGATTTTATAAATCCACTTGCATCATATTGCAGCTTTACCAAGAGGTAAGTCCATCAGATCCCAAGTATGTGTTTTGACAAGAGCATTCAATTCATCAGACATAACTTGCTGCCAAAGAGGGTCAGTATGAGCCTCACGAGTGAATCAAATCAAAATGTGCAGTTGAAAAAGATTCACTTATATTAAAAGGTAAATGAGTTTGTTTTCCAAGTTGACAGGAGACACAATCAAAAGACTCAAATCCTATAGAACCTAGGTGACAAGGCAAACACGAGGAAGAGAGGCATGACCTAGCCAAGAATGCCATAACTGGGAAGAAATAGCATGAACAACAATGGAGTGAGAGAAATGGGATGGAAGTTGCAAAAAAGCAAGCTTGAACAGACGTCCAATCTTATGGCCTATCCCAATGAGTTGACCCATATGTGGATCCTGCACATCAACACTAGCATTAGAAAATGTAAGCTTAAGACCTAATTCACAAAATTGACCAACTGAAAGGAGATTTAAGGACAACTTGGGAACAAGATATGTGTTGTCAATAGATAAAGTAGGGGAGGAAATGAACCCAATGTGACTAACAAATAAATGAGAACCATCAATAGTATATATGATAGGATTGGGTGACAAAGCAGAGTTTTGAGAAAAATGGTAGAATCAGAGGTCATGTGATTACAAAATGCATAATCAAAAAATCAAGGAAATGTACTTGAGTTGATAGACAAAGCACTAGAAGATTGGGATAAAACCTGATGAATTAATGCCTCAATGTCAGCAGAAGTGAGAGTGGTGGACACTGAAGAAGACTCAGCAATAGACTCAAGAGCAGAAGAAGCAGTTGGAGCCACTGCAGTAGCTTGCAACAAAGGGGCCTGCAACTATTTTTTTCTGCAATTTACGACATTCTATAATAGAGTGACCATGGCGCTTGTAGTATTTGCAGAAGACAGTTTTTGAAGACAGAGAAGGAAAACTGCCCAAGGCTGGAGAAGACCCAAAGGTAGTCTTAGGGATGGCAACGACAACTGAATCTTGAGTTTGCATCTTCATTGTGGAACAATGATTCTCCTTTGAGATAAGTTCAGCAATTGCAATCTCAAGAGAGGGAAAATGTGTGTGATGCAAAAGAGATGCCCAAGTAGTTTCAAAATCCTCACGAAGTGCCATAATAAAATGCATAAATTTGCAACAATCACGATAGGTTGCAAACAACTCAATGCCTTCAGAACATTTGAGTTGAGGATCTATAGCAGACAACTATTCCGAAAGATTATTAACTTGAGAATAGAAATCAATAGTGGACTGACCTGATTCCTGACGCATTTGATAAAGCTTAGTCCCGAGCTGGAATTGTAATGAAGCATCATGAGTGCAGTTGTATCGTTTAGCAAGAAAATCCCAAGCAGCTTTAGCATTACCAAGCTTGGGAAGTAGGCTATGGATGGATGGGAAAAAAGTATTGATAAACCAAGACAAGATTGTATAATGAATACTATGCCAATTTTTAAGCCGGCACGCAAAAACATCAAGATTCTCTCTGTCTTATTGTTTAGGTGCAAAAATATCACCAGAAACATAACGCTACAATTTTCGTCCTCTAAGAAAAACTTTCATATTTTGAGCCAACATATTATAATTAGAGCCATCTAAGATATTATCAATAGGATGAACAATGGTGTCAAGGTTGGGAGAGGTGTGAGACATACTGCCGGAGTTTTTTCTTTTCTTTGTCAATGGTCGACGGTTGATGGTCAACTGTCAATGGCCCAAGTGGGCAGGGATAGTGATTGAGTTGGGCCAAAAATCAAAAGCAGAGAGAAAAAAAAATTTGGATCTTAATTGAAATGGGCTGGACAAAATAGGCTGGGCGGCAAGAGTTGAAGGGTACCAAATAATTTTCATGAAAGAGTTGAACTTTCAGGAGAATGAGAAAAGAAAAATCAAAAAACAAAAATATGACTTTAGCAACTATTATTTGGATAATGCCGATCAATGCTTTTAACCCTGCCATTATAATTGCTTATTGAGATTCTAAGTCATAATTTTGTTATACTCTTTGGCACCCAACTTTTGATTTTGCTCAGTTTCATGTCTTGTTGTTTGCAGCTATATTCAAAGGTGAGGTTCCTCACTTCGGCCTAAGTAGAGTGAGAGCGAGAGAGAGGGGGTCGAGAATCAGACCTTTAGATTTGAAGAAGGAGAGAGAGAGAGAGAGAGAGAGAGAGAGAAAGTCCCTACCAAATTGATTATTCCCTTGGAACCAATTCTATTTCACATTGGGAGCGGTGCGTGGGGGCTCATGCAGCAGCGAAAGGGGAAGTGTTTGACATGGAAACAATGATAAAATTCTCATGACTCCTTCTATGATCTGATTTGATGAAAATCAGTGAAAACTGAACGTAAATTGTGATAAGCCTACTGTCAAGTGCAAGAAAGACAATTGCTGATGTTGAAGTGACACTAGAGGAACGGCTTGCACGGACAAAAAAACTTAGAATGGTAGCTCTAATGCCATGTTGAAACAGAGAGAAATCTGGAGAATCATATAAGTGTATATTTTTGTGTGTATCAAACTATACAAAGCACACCTATATATAGTGGAATATGGCCCAAGCAAATAAGCAAATACAGCTAAAAGGAAATGTTATAACCTAGCATAATTACAGGAAATTAAGGATATGATCTAATATTCTAGGTATATTCTAAGATACAAATATATACACTAACACTTTGTATAAAAAGTTTTTAGTTTCTCAACTTTTCCCTCATCTTGCTAGAAAAACACTTTCTTCTCCTGTGGTATAAACTCTTCAGTTTATCAACCTTTCCTCTACTCTTATTGAAAAATAACATTTCCTCTCCTTATCAGAAAGTTTAAAAACAAATCCTTAAGTTTCCACCTCAGGTGCTTAGAAATTAAGTTATTTTGGCTCGAGTGTCACACAAGTTTATAACTAGTCTATGAGAGATAATATATCCTTGATCCAAACGTACAAAGCGAGACATAAATCTAGAAAGAATAACTTTGATGGAGGAAATATCATGGAGAGAAATCTAGCACATTATGGTTAAGGGAGGGGGATAAATGTGCATAGGTTCTTTCATTGAGCGGCCATGTCACATTGGAGGAAAAATGCCATTAAGAAACTTCGTATTGATGGTTTTGTTTCTTTGAGTCATTTCAAGATCACATATCGCATTGCCTGGTTTTGCAATTCTAGAATTGCTCATGGAACAAGTTGGTTGGAGGCCAAAACTTGATGGATTAGCTCTCAAACCCATTGAGTAATAGAGAGTTGTGTGGCTGGAGAGACCATTTGAAGAAAATGAGGTGTATCCAGTGGTTAGAAAGATGACAAAAGGCAAATCATGAGGTCCAGATGGATTCACCATTACTTTTTTCCAGACTTATTGGGTGTGGTAAAGGATGACATTATGAAAGTCTTACGTGAGTTTTACACTTACGGGAAGTTTGAGAAAAGCCACTATGCCACCTTTATTGTGCTCATTGCTAAGAAATCAAGGGCTTCAGATATTAAGGGCTATCGCCCTTTCAATCTTGTAAAAGAGTGTATATGATTATATCCAAGGTTCTCGCAAATCTTTTGAGTGAAGTTTAGGGGAAGATTATATCAGAGTCTTAGAATGCTAATGTTACAAACAGACAAATCCTAGACTCAGTGCTCATTGCTAATGAATGCTTGGATAGACAAATAAAATGATTTCATTCAAATTAGTCATGGCGAAGGCCTATGATCATGTCAACTGGGTATTTTTGCATTATTTGCTCAGGAAGCATGGATTCAAGGAACGGTGGATTTCTTGGATTATGCATGGTGTCTCCACAGTTCATTTCCCAAAGTGAATCGACTTCCACTTCATGTTATGCTCCCTCAATATCGTCTATTGGCCAAGATCGTTTTGACAAATCTGTGGCCTATTAGTCGCCACACTGAGCTTCCTATAGAGTGTGCTCATTTTATGTATGCACTAACCACGGGAGTTTCCATAGACTTTCCTAGGCATGTCATTGATATTATCCATCACTCCCATGTGGAAAAGGAGCTAAACTTGCCTTTTGGAGGCTTAATCACAAAATTGGCTATGATAGTCAAAGTTCCCCTTAAGGAAAATGAACCAACAATGAAGATAGCTGGTTCGATATCAGCTCTCATTAAGTTAGTGGCAGTTCTGACTAAGAAGCGATCTCACACCACTAAATCAGCTTTTTCTCCTCCTAAGCCCACAATTCCCATCTCACAAGTTCTGGAAAGTGTGATGGACTCAGATGCTGAGTAATAGCCCTTTGTCAAATTGCTAACAAAAAGGGGGAGTAAGAGTCAGGGGGAGCAGTAGTGGAGTAGCAGCAGGAAATTTTATATTGATGAAAAATTTACATGTTCCTGATATTTGTCAGTGACAATGTTTCTTATATTTTGGCATGTAACTAAACAATGATCTGAACTTGTTGGTTGATGGATGTTAGAACAGAACTTCAAATTGCCGACTAAAGTGTGTCTAACATTTTGTTTTGTGAAGACAAAGTTTAATCAATAGTCTATGTCATTCTCTTTTCTTTGTATAGAGATGTTCTACATGAGATCTTGGTTCCTAGGTGTTTGTTTTTCAGGTACATACTACATTCATCAAACTGATTTTTGTCAACAATTCGCCAAAGAGGGAGATTGTAAATGCAAGATTTTGGCTAGAACTAAGGGACTAGATAGATAAAGTTTATTTGATGTTTGTGTAAGTTGGATGAATGTAAAACACCTGTACTTTATCTATAAACATGTGTAGTATATCTAGAAATGATTAGATAATGTTTTAGATAGTCAAAAGTGTATGTATCCGAATAATAAGGAGTCTGGAATTATCCTATGAAGAATTTGTATGGAAATTATAGCTGTTAAGAAGACTTAGCGCCAGGTGTCAATAGATGCGTCATCAGAGTTTTTTACAGTAGAGTCCTTCCGTTAGTAGAGTCTTACTACAAATCAAATTCCTACTAGACTCATTCCGTCAGTAGAATACTACTGCAGATCAAATACTGATCAGAATATTTATTTGTGTACTCTGATTTGATGATTAATTTTTTATGATTATTCTTAGAACTTTGAGTCATTGAGGAGAGATCCAAGTGATTGAGTGGGAGAAAATTGACTAGAGAATTTTCGAGTTCCTTGTTCCTCATTCTCTTATTGAGTGAGTGCTTACTCCATGTTGGAGTCTAATTGATTGAGTTTAGCCACTGGAGTTCCAGTAGAGAAGTCAACATTTGAAGATTGTCAGAGGTTCTAGTTGCTACTACGGTAGAGGCAAACGGGTCGTTTGTCGAGTCAAGTAAGAGAGTCAATTAGCAAAGGTTTTATAACTGAAAATTACTTGTAATGAATCTTCAAATAATAAAATTGACTTTTCTAGATTTGCCTGCCCCTTAGGATTTTACCTTTAAGGAGTTCTTCAATGGGTTTCCCTTTGTAACTAAATTTGGTGTAACGCACTTTATTTACTTTATGTATTAGATTAGTTATCAAATTATTTCATTATTGATCACTAACCAATTTGTTGATTAAATTGGTAGAACGTGGTAATACAATACATGGGTACTTGGGTAGTTTCACTTGGTACAAAAAAAATTTTTGGTTTCTCAACTTTTACCTCATCTTGCTGAAAAAAACTTTCTTCTCCAATGGTAAAAACTTTTCAGTTTCTCAACCTTTCCTCTACCCTTACTAAAAAATAACATTTCCTCTCCTTATTAGATAGTTGAAAAAAGTTCCTTAAACTTCCATCTCAGGTGCTGTAACACCCCCTTCCCGTAGGCTAGGATTGTCACGTGTTTTTCATAAAATTAACCCGTCAAGAGATCTCATATTTAATAAAAGAATTTAAGATTTATTTCATAAAAACTTTGTCTGATAAAAATGTCTCTAAAAAAACTTAAAAGAATAAACTGAATAATTTATGTCATAAAAGCAATAAAATAAATTTCATTCTAGAAGGTCTGAAACTAAAATAACTGCTCCTTCCAATCCTGGTCTGCCTGCTCGTAATCATCATCCTCATCTGAATGGTTAAAAACATGAAAACAAACTAAAATGAGTCGAATACTCAGTAAGAAATCCATCACAACGTTAACATACTAAACGTAAGGTTTTCATAAAAGTTTTTCATGCTGAGAACTTAAAACTCATGACTGTTCATACTGATGTTTATGTTATGCATAACTGATTTATCTGAATTAACTAACTATTCTATTTTAACTGATTGAACTGGCTTAACTGACTGAACTGACTAGCCAACACACTTAACCCTGTGTGCGAGGTTGTGCACCGGCCCCACGTCCCGTGGCCACGAGGGGAGCCGCTAATAGTATTCTGGCATACTATGGTGGACCACGCTTGAGTCCGTGGCTTGCACGTCCATCCTGATCTGAACTGCAATGGTACCATACATCTGAATGGCCATCTGACTAACTGATCTGATTTTATCTTGTACTTGAACTTAAGATAGCTTACGTGTCTTATGACCATGAGATGCATGACATAATACATATATAATTATAATTTATGAATCTGAATATGATGCGGAATGACATGATCGTATGCTATGCTGGATGACATGTTTGCATATGACATGAGTGGTACATAAACAAAGGCTATCAATGAACTGGCTTGAATAATACATACATATAGGCTAACTGTAATGATCCTAATTTATGATCAAATTACTTACCTCGTAGCGCTACTTCCTAAATCTCACTTCGTAACTCGTCACTAAGGGGAGAAGTTGCATGGCAGGGTGGCTCTGGCGGCTGGTGGGGGTCACGGCAGTGCAGCTGGCGAGTCCTTATCGTGGTGCGACACCGAGAGAGGGAGAGAGAGCTGACGGTAGAGTCTACCGAGAGGGAGGAGGAGCACGTGGTTGGGCTGGGGTGGCTGGCGGTCGTGTGCACACCGGGAGGGAGTGGGCTCACCGGTGCTGGTTTGGTCGGCCAATTCTGGCGCCGTGGGTGGTGGTCCGACATCCTTGAGGTGGATGGCAAAACCACTTGGACTGGCTGCGTCGAGTTGCTCATCTACGGGTGCAAAAGGCCACAACGCTGTTGAGCTAGGTTCTCGGCAGTGGTGGTTCTCGGCATACAATTTGGCACGAGGTGGAGGAGATGTGGCTGGCCGTTGGCTTACGTGGTGCTCTGCACGGGGTGGTTCACGGCTGGGCAGCTTGCGAAGGGAAGAGCGGTGCTCTATTTTTCGGTGTGAAAATAGGGGCTGTTTTCAGGACGTGCATGGGTGGCTTGGGTAGAAACGGTTGGCCGTGAAGGTGCTCGTTCGCGATGCAAGATGCCACAGGGTGGTGTACGTGTGATACGTATTGGAGGGCCTTCACGGTCATGCATGGTCTGGGCAGTGGAGTCGCCGCGGTGGAGTGGCTCTCGGCCTTTCGTGGAGGGGACAACTGAGTGAAAGTGGAGAGAGGTTGAGTATGGGCTGGGAAGGTCTGCGGTGTGAGTTTTCTTCCTATATGAGATCTAACCATGTGTGTATATATATAGGCATGGAGGAAACCCTAGAGAAAACAAATGGAAGGCAGTAGGAGCGGGCTGTGCATGAAGTGTATAAATAAACGTAGTGACGTGCATGTGTGATTAATGGAGAGAGACGTGCGTGGCTTGAGAAATCGATCATGAACTGAGTTGGTTTTTCCTAATTGGAGTTTATTCAACTAGAGGATAAAGATGCTCATACGAGATAGGAAGTAAAAAGGTAGAAGAACCCTAGCAATAATATACCGTTCAGATCATAGTAAAACACTAAAAATGGTAATAAAATAATTAATAATAATAATAATAATAATAATAATAATAATAATAATAATAATAATAATAATAATAATGATAATAATGATAATAATAATAACACTAGAATATTTATAGTTTATAAAAAAATACATAAAACTTATTCTAATCTTAAGATCGGGTTGTTACAGGTGCTTAGCAATTAAGTTATTTTGGCCCAAGCGTCACACAAGTTTATGACTAGTCTAGGTGAGATAATATATCCTTGACCCAATCGTACAAAGTGGGACATAAATCTAAAAAAAATCACTTTGATGGAGGAAATATCATGGAGACAGAAATCTAGCACATTATGGTTAAGGGAAGGGGATAAATGTGCATATGTTCTTTCATCGAGCGGCCAAGTCACATTGGAGGAACAATGCCATTGAGGCAACAATAAACTAAGGGCTTGTTTGGAAAAAATTGTCTTCCTAAAATTCTCATCTATCTCATTTCATCACATCCTTTCAAACTAATCATTATAACTTTTTCAAATTAAAAATTATTCACAAACTATCTTACTATTATTCACAAGATTATTATTTTATCTCACTCCCTAAGCTTGTCCTAAGAGAAATACAAACAAGATGGAAACGTAGACAACAATAAAATTGTAAAATTGTAAATATAGGATACATGACCAACCAAAATGGATAACTTAAAAAAAAAAAAAACACCTGAATAAATAGTTGAGATCAAGGTGAATAAATAGACTCAACATCAAAGAATTTATTCCAGTAGACATGCACAAAAACATATTTGGAAGAAAATTGGAAGCTGAACATACCTGGCACAATAAAACAATTTTTTTGAAAATTTTTAAACTATATTCTTCCTACGAGGCAAAGTTTGTATCAGAAGAAGATGATATCTGTCCAATATGTTGTAGGGAAGAGGAAAGATTATGCATGCCCTATGGTTTTGTCCTACAACATGTGATGTGTGGGAAGAGAAGCAAAGCCTAGCCCATAAGTTTTTTTCCTTTTTTTTATAATAACGGATCACTTTCCATTCATTAAAAATGACATACAAAGTTGACTTTAAAAATAAGCCAATTACAATCGTTGGTAGTTTCCCAGTACACTTCCATGACTGACATAGTCTAGTCCATATGGTAAATCTCTAAGACCTAAGTCTAAGAGATAGTCCAACTTTGTCTAAGACAGAGTTCTCAGTAACCAAGTAACCAAACTCCATACCTGACCAATCGGAGTATGGAGAACCAAGCCCCGTCATCACTGCCTAAGCGGAGGGGGGAGAACTACCTTCGGACAAAGGTCCGAAGGCACTACGTTTTTGGGCTTTTTTTGTTTCTTGGAAATAAATACAAAGTATAAATAAACTACATTGTGAAAACACTGTAAAAAGGAAAAACCAGTGCACGAAAAGGCTGCTGGAGGGAAAATCGAAGGTCGAGCTTGAGAGATCCAGAGACACCAATTCAGGAACAGCTGTACATAGCAGCGGCAGAGGGTTCCTTGGCGACGCGTGAGGGCCACGCGCAAGCGATCTCCTAATTCTTCGACCTGCGCGTGTGGGCTACGCGCCACTCCGGTTGAGACCGTATTCGGTGGTTTTGCTGATCGGCGGCTGAGCAACCTCCAGGTGGGGCTCGTGTTGGCTATTAGGTGCCGGAGAGCTCCGAACGGCGATCCTCCCTTTATATGGCCTGAAAACAAAAACACAAGATAAAACCTAAAACACTAGATAAGAATAAAACAAAGAGAGAGAGGGAAGGAGTGAGGGGGAAGCTCCCACCCCCTCTATCCGATTCTGAAGGTAGGGGGAGTTTAGAGAGAAGGGAGAGGGTTTAGAGAGAGAGCATGATTTTTCACCCAGCCCATAAGTGGTGCAATCGAAAAACGAAGTTTATTCATCGATGAGAAAGGATGCAAAAGAGCTTCCTACAGGAAAAATTAGAAGTAGGTGCAATTTTTAAAGGAATCTAGATGAGAAGAAATAAAATCATATTTGAAAATAAGTTTGACAGCCCTAGTAAATTAATACAAGTTGCTATATTTAACCTTGAAGACTTTCAAGAAACACAAAAGTTGAAAGGAGTGAACAAAATAGGGAAGCTCAAGTAGAAAAGAAACAAAATGGCATCCACCAGCAAAAGGATATTCGTAACGGTCAGTTGAGATTAAAGTTAAAAAGTTAAAAAAAAAGTATTGTTAGAATATATTTTTTAATATTATTTTTATTTTGGGATTTGAAAAAGTTGAATTGTTTATTTTATTTTGTATTGAGATTTGAGAAAGTTGTAATGATTAGATGAGATAAGATGAGATGGATTTGAAAAAATTGAATTGTTTATTTTATTTTGTATTGAAATTTGAAAAAATTATAACGATGAGATGAGATGAGATTTTTTTTTAAAACAAACGAAACCTAAAATTAATTTTGTTGCAGCATTGGATGTGGCAAATCAGGAAATGGCATCCTGACCTCTTTGTATGCTGCTAAGAAATTCATAGGGCAACCTACTTTTGCTGAATGTGTGCTTTATGGGGTCTGTATATACTTTGCTGCATGTAAAAAGAAAAATAATATTCATTATTTCCACACATCACACACGATTTTTTTTTTCTTTTATTAAATGTGTGGTATATGAATGATGAGTAGAAAAATTTAATAAGTTTAATAAAAATAAAACCAAAAATAAATATAAATAAAAAATAAAAAAAATATAGTATATGTTGTGTGGAAATAATAAGTGGCAAAGTTGATTGCAAAAATGGCTGTATCACAGGATAACTTTTGCAACGTCTGATGTACACGTGGCGCTTGATCTGTCCTTTTCAACTCATATATATGGAGCCATGACATTGTGTAAGGGTTCTCCTGGTTAATGTAGGGATTCTGGGTTTATGAGAGGGATTTTCTGGTTGATGAATGCATTTGTTTGGATGGTGATTGTATTCAAAGTGGATAGGAACGGAATGAGAATTGAGAAAGAAAATAGTAGAATGCAACACAGTTGAATGATAGAAAGCAACTGAGAATCTCACTTGCCACAGGGTTCTTCGAGGGCCCTTAACCTCCAATTCAATAGCCAATATTCCAGGTTGATTTTCGATAGTCTCTCTGTCATTTCTAGCGTACATAAGGGAAGCATGACCACTAACTGCTCTAATGGCAGAGATGCACGTGTAATGAGCATAACAGAAACGAAATACACGTTATTAAAAGTAGTTGCATAAACGACGATAACATAATGTAAACGACATCAAATTAAAGGTAAAGCAAGGCATAAACGGCAGGTAGTCTCCTGTCTTTATCTTCTCTTCAACGCTGCGTTCCGTGGCTTAGTAAAACGGTGCACTTCCTCTCCACAGCAACGGTGCGTTTTGAGTTCCCTTTCATAACCCTAGTTCCCCCTTCCTTTTCGACACTTGCACTTCACTTCAGATTAACTTGTCCAGACTGTATTTCTCAAGCCTTATGGCTTGATGATTGTCTGTAACTGGTTTGTTTTCCAATGATGAATGAATTTCTGTTTCCAATCAAAAAAAAAAAACTTGTCCCTTCCCGTTGCCAAGGCTCCTTCGTCTTCCTCATCTCCCTTCACCATATAGCCCTAACACATTGGCAGGCTGCTTCAGAAATCCAATGGATTCGGGAGAGTCGGATAAGAAACGGGTGCAAGGAGAGGATAGAGATCTCGATGACGATGAACGTTCCTTGCCCGACGAAGACCGCGCCTTCTACGAGTGTGAAGTTGCCAAGAGCGAGGTCTGTGCCGAATTCATTCTCTTCTTCTAACTTTCTCGATCACGCCTATCTTTAATTTTGGCTTCATTCCTTCATCTCCTCCCTCGAATCGAATGATTCGTTGTTTTAGGGCTTTGATATTCCCGAAATCCCCGGCGGCTACCGTTTCAATTTGATTCAACCACGCAACCTCAGCAACAACGAATACTACATCATGTACGAAGAATATGCGCAGCTTGCAATCGACGAATACAGTCGTCGCTTCGTGGTTGGTTTTTTTAAATGCTGCATCGATATTTCCACGTATTTTCTTTATTTCAGTTTTGTTGTAAGTGTTGTGCTACGGAGATGATTATATGAAGTTTACATGGATGGTAACCCTAGAATCACTTGGAAGGGAAGCCTCTAAGAATTTTTTACAATCAAGGCTTCTTATGTGATATCAGATGTGGGACGCTTAGATTTCCAATAATGATGATGATACATGATTATAAGGAGAGAAAGGTGGAGGTAGAGGTCTACCGCAAACTTTTTTTTGATCGGCAGGGGTTTACCTCTAAATTTTTTTGATTAATTTTATTGGCAAGTAAATAGGCATAACCAAAGTACACAGCCAGTGTACACGAGAAAATTCCGCAATACAAGTTGGGAATTAGAGTAGGCTAAAACCAAATCATGAAGATTATCTCCATCCAATACAAGAACCTTTTCCCAAGTACACAAAGTACTAAAGAGTCATGAGAGAAGAGAGAGAGACAATCCAGTTTGTACATTTCCAGCCTTGGTTCTTAAATTAGTTGACGAAAATGTTTCTCTCCTCAATCTGGGTAAATATATACGTAGTTATTGACTGTTTACCGTAATACCAATTACTTATAATTATGAGATCATTAATTCTTATGTAGGAGACAAATGCCAAGCTGGAGCTTGTTAAGGTTTCAAAAGTAATGGCTCACCTTTTTGATATACTGAGGTGTTATATAACCTTCGAGGCCAGGGACTTTGCCGATGGAGGCAAGACAAAGACCTACCAAGCTATTGTGCGAGACGAGATGCCTAAAATTTCAGTGCTGTCTTTCAGGCTGAAACCTGCTGAGGATGAGCAAGGTAAAGGAGTATTACGTTGGAAGTGGATTGATTTAATTTATTATTTACAGCTTTGCATATGCTTAAGATGTTATTGTTTTAGTTACTTCACTCAATTAATTGAGGCACCTTTGTTGATTTGGCCTCCCCCGAGTTCACAACCAACGGGGCATCTTGTACTTTGATAATTTTGTTCTCCATCAACCAATTATCGCTTTTACGGAGCATTGTTGTCCCTTGGGGCAGTCAAGGTGAGAAGAACCTTTGGCTCGATGTCAAAGAAGAAACATTACACAATCGAAATGGGAGAATTTGTTGGGCACTGACCTTGTGCATATGGGGAGGTGTATGAATGTGTCCACTGCTAACTCCTAGTGGTTGGCTCAAGAGTTGTAAAGACCTTGGTCTTGGTAGTATGTTCCCTCCAAGGTCCAAGGTTCAAATTCCAGTGGGTGCAAATAATCTCTTGGTCCTATCAGACTGGGGGGATTTTTCCCTTGAATTACCTTAAGTGCACTTGCAGGAAACTCATTGTCAAGGACCTGTGCACCCCGGGATTAGCTGGGACTCGGGATGCTGTTCCCAGATACCAAGTGCCAATTAAAAAAAAAAAAACAGAGAGAATGTGTCCACAGCTAACTCTTGGCTTTTAGGTCTAGCTTACCGGTTTGTGGGTTTGATTATCTTATTTTCCTTTAAAAAATTACTGAAATAACAAAACAGTACTTGTAATGAAAAATTTTATTTGCTTTGGAATTACAAGATCTGTGTGTGAACTGATACAAAAACATTCGAGTGAATGTTGTAAGTCAGCTTCCTCGATTTTTTATAGATATTTGTGTTGGGATTCCATTTCTGCTACTTATTTTTCATTATTTTGTTTGATTTATGTCAAGTCGGTTCAGGAAACCATGGGAAAGAATGGATTTGGGAAGGCCATCTCTTCAATGGTTAGTATTTTTGCATCTTGAATGGATATGAGATCGATATATTTATTTTCTTCCCTCACATATATTTGGTCCCAAGTTTTGTACCTTAATTTCTATATTTTTGAATGAGAGTTTTCTTTTCCTTGCTTTCCTTTTTCGCAATACAGTTTTTATTCCCAAACGATCTCAGATCTCTTAGATCTTCTGCTCGAACTATAGGGCCTAGAGTGAGAGAGAGTTAGAGACACAAAGTGGGTCCCATAGCATTTAGTGACTATTGTATAGCTATTTGAGTGAATTTCTCAGGCAACATTAAATACTCAATAAATGTTGTAAGACCACTTTGCATGTTTATCTCTCCCACACTCTAGGCTCAAGAGTTCAGTTCGTTTGGGAACGGTGGAGGATCCAAATCCACCTTAAATTATCAAAATTGATCTATTGCACTTGAATGGGAAAAGCTGACAAAAATGAATGGTAAATGAGTGATGTAGTACAATTTTGATGGTTGGATCCTAAAGGATGGTGAACATTTATAGAGAGTGCGATGAAAGGAGTAAATAATTTGTAAGGCAAGCACTGTCCTTGTCATTGTATAAGTCATAAGGTTTCAAAGGTGGTGATGGTATTCAAATTTGAACTGGGGTAAAATTCTGTGAAGTTGAGTGGGTGGCAAAATGCCTTGTGTAATATTGGCTGCACCGGATTATATACTACGATTAGGGTTAAATGGTTGACTGCATTTTGAGTATGTTGAATTTGAAGGCTAATTTTGGGAAGGGAAAAGCCAAAGCGGATGCGGCTTTAGGTTGTCTAGATGTTGGTATATGCATCACCTGATAACTGACCGTGAATATTATTGATTGAATTGTTTTAAAACTCGTACTGTTAACATCGTCACTTCATGAGATTTTTTCATTGATTTTACATGAGTGACCAATTGGTGGATATTTGAGTGTTATTTTCAGGTCATTTATTTGCTGGTGGTTGAGAAGATATTCAGAGGTGACATGCTTATGGATCGGAGTTTAAGGAGGTTGTCCTCGATGGAAGAATATTACTTTGTTTTTATTTGGTTTTTGTGATGTTTCAACTTTCCCTGATTTTCTTAGAATTTTGTTTTCAAAATTGTTTTAAATTTACCTATGGATGGCTGCGATCCGTTTATTTATGTTCTTGACATTAAGGGATTGTTTGTTAATATGTTTCATCTTATTACATTCCTTATTTCATCTCATCTCATTTCCTTCTCAAATATCATTTACATAAATATTTTTCAAACTAATTATTACAACTTTTCCAAACTTTCAAATAAAATACAAAAAATTAATTCAACTTTTTTTAATTTAAAAAAAATAAAAAAGTATTTTAATATTTTGTAATCAACTCTCTGCCCTTCATTTTTCAAAACTTAACCAAACACTTTACATCATGTAAATACTTTATTACGTAAATAAACCAATACTTCTTAGATAAACAATCCGACTCAATGCTTTATGGGATTGAATAAGAATATTTTATTCGGCCTAAACAATATTTGATGAGCTATATTGGATAAGCTCAGAGATTGATGATTTTAATTAGGTTAATCGTATTGTTATTATTTGTTAATTGAGTTACTCATTTTTAGAATTTAAAATCTAGCCATTGATTTTTTTTTTCATTTTAAAATTATCACTTATTGGGGCTCATTACACAGTCTCAGTCACTCATTGTTCTAATTTAAATTAATTGTAAAAAGTATATTTCTAAATTTCAAACTAGATGATCACAACCTGTCAACCACCATTTTTGTCACTATCTTCCCAGTTGATCACTAACTCCAGGCCAAATCAAACTCTCCTTCACCCTCCCTATCTTCTCGTAACCATGAATTATCTTATCAACTACGGGCGATAAATGTGTTAAACTAAGGAATTTGCGGTAATCTAAATATTCAGAATGCTACATTATGAGTGAACCGTCCTGATAGGAACCACACTGAGAGTCAGATTGTCTCTAGACAAAAAGCCAATTATATCTTGCCCACATAACACCACAATTTTAGTTTAGAAAGAAATATAGAATAAAAAAAAGCTTACAAGAGACTCATCTAGGACCTATAGCCAATTGATGATACGAAAGAGTTTGATTTCCTTAGTGAACAGGAATCACGTTCCATGACCCAAGCATCATTTTGGAAGATGTGGAAGTCACACATCTCTTACCCAAATTGCAGAAATATTTTGAACTCTTCCACCTCTATATCTCTTGCAATAAACAAAAGAAAATGTGTTTTGAGAGATGAAGTGATCAACACTAATTGAATCATAGGAAAGTGCTCAATCAACAAATAAAGTAGGGTTTTCCTTACTTAAAAACTGATTGTGAATATTAAAAACTCGTACTGTTATCATCGTCACTTCATGAGATTTTCTGTCATTAATTTTACATTAATGACCAATTGGTGGATATATAGTGTCGTCTGTATGGTTTTATTGGCAGGCTATTAATATTTGAGAATCATTTTCAGGTCATTTACTTGATAGAGCTTGAGAAGATATTCAGAGGTGACATTCTTATGGCTTGGAGTTTAAGGAGGTTGTCCTCAATGGAAGAATACTACTTTGTTTTTATTTGGTTTTTGTGATATTTCAACTTTTCCTGATTTAACTTAAACTTTTGTTTCGAAAACTGTTTTAAATTTGATGGCTGCTATATTTGAAGGTTTTAAGTTTTTTTTTTTTTTTAATTTTGCGATTAAGGTGGTCATGTTGTATTATTAATACATGAAATCGATATTTTTTCTCCTTAACATGAGAAAAGACAATAAGTGTTGTAGATGTCTGACAGAAATACGATGTTAATATTCAATCAGGGAGTGAATGAAATTAGTCAAGTTCTTAAGAGTAAGGTCACGGGAAAGCATGCGAAAACTCACTTATATATGGTGAAAAACCAAGAATGTCTCCGGTCTAGAAGAGGTTACACAGTTAAATTCTTGCATACACACGTCCACACTTACATACCTAAATTTTCAAGAAAATGAAAATATTCTCAATATAAAGCGCTCTTAATTTCAATCAAAACATGTTTCCATCTCAAAATGAATTTTATTTGAACTTTCAATTCCATCATTTATTATACATGAACCCAGTAGCATACCTGAACCGTTACTTAAGCTCACAACAGCAGAAATGCAAACTTGACAATAATGTCTTCCAAACATAATTAATTGAGAATATCTACACATAAAAATTAACAAACAATTACCAATGTTGCAATATTGTCGTGCACTCAAACTATTAATTCAAACTACAATTAGACATGGAGTTGCATAAATTATGTTCTCTGATAGATTAGAGTATAGACTTTTGTGTCACTTTTCTATATTCCCCAATTCCCCAACTTGGTCCCCACAACCCATAGACTCTTTTTTTATCAACCAATATATCTTTTCATACACTCTTCTTTCATTTTAGATTTTCAAGGAAATTTATACACTTTGAAAGGATAATCCTTTTACTTTCTAATTCCATTGGTTTGGATCCACTCAGATGCTTCTCACTCAGTTGGGAACGTGGCCATGGAACCCCGCACCGAACACAACAGGCTTCCCAAGCAAGCTACAAAGACGACTCAAGCAGGGAGGTACGATGGGTGGTCATCTCCTTCAGCTGAAAAAAGTTGCCCCACCGACGTAGAGGAAGACGAAACACGAAGGGAGGTACTTTTAGTTCTCATCTTCTTGCCCTAAACAAAATCTCCCATTGGTAGTGTTTCTTAAACAATTGATTTCGATGTTCCCAAAATCACCAAATCGATATATACACATGATTTCGAATAAACTGGAAACCCTAACCCTAACCCATTAAGATTTGAAATTCTTTTAGATTCAAAATTGCACCTAATTTCAAAATTCGTTTATATTCGAAACCCTAACCCTAACCCTAACCCTAAATTGTATCTGTATATACTCTGTTTTTTTTTTTTTTTTTTTTGTTCTTGATTGTTCATGAAATTATATCATGAAATAATAATATTTCTTATAATCGTGGAAACTTAATTTACCAAAGAATAATTATACTAGTTTAGAATGATCAACTAGTATAGCTAATGGGAGATTAAATGATTCATTTACATGATATATTGGTCCAATCCCATAATATTTCTGAGCAATTCTACTTTATTTCAATGTATACAATATATAGGTTCTTTATTTGTTTTGTACGACATTTCATGTTTGTTTTCCCTAGCAATGCTCATGTACATAATATAATAGCTGGAGTACATGTTGTTGACTTGTTAGCAAAAAAACACTACTTCATGATAAAAAGTCGAGTATGGAAATGACAAACCATGCCATGCTTCCTTGATATAGATATGGGTCTATATACACAGGTTTTTGTTTTTCTGAGGTGTCCTGAGTGCATAAACAAAGAACATAAACCACATTCCACAGGTTCTTCTTTTATTTCATGGAGTGTTCCAAAGAGAAGAGACAACAAGAAAAGAAAATGATATATTGGTCTAAGGGGTGGAGGGTGGTGTGTGATTTGCATGCAGCATGCAGATGCAATTAGACGCAAATTTTTTTCTTGCACCAAAGTGGCTCAATTTTATCTTAAATATTAAACATTGTTGCAATCTTGCTGTCATTATTATTTTCAAAGTTGCTCTGCTCTTTTAGATTCCATTGGGATCTTGATGTTGGCCTGTAACCAGGCACAAATAGTATCTAACTTCATTAGTGTGCTGTCAAATCAGTTAATAGCCACAATATATGAATTTTCTTTTTGTATCCACAATAATGGCACATAGTACTTGTAAACCTCATGTACTTGTGAACATTTATGATAGCAAGCAACTAAAATGGTGATTAATTATTCACTTAGTTGTTCTATTTTTCTGAAAACTCTATTAGATTAAATTTAAGAATATGTCATCATCTACCACGAACTCTTCTTCATCTTTTGGTAAATGTAGTCTGGGCCAACCATTATGCTTCTGTGAAGTTGAAGCCCAACTGAGATACTCATCTACAACAAAAAATCTAAGACGACCCTTCTTAGGGTGTCCTAAGTACAACACAAAGGTAACTACATTCATGTTTAATAAAATTTTTAATATTATGTGCATCTAACATGTTTCCAAAATATGTTTAAAATGATTAGGGATTACCATATTGTAAGTATTTCAAGTGGGTAGATGGAAATCAATACAGAAAGTTCGATATTCAAGAAATTCACAATGAAATGTTAAGAACCAAGAAAGAGCTAGAGAAGATACTCGACGATATTGAAAAGAGTAAGATTGATCTCCGTAAGAGAGTGGATGAGATCGAGATGAGAGAGATGGCGCTATCCAATAGAAATGAGGAGGCTGTGAACAAGGAGATGGCGTTTGTTGTACGCGAAACTGAAATTAGACGTTCACGCATACTACTCCGGATGTATTGGACTTTTGCATTTGTTGTAGCATGTTACTTGTCTTGTCTATAAGTCACTTAGGATTAGTGTTAGAAGTTAGTTGCTATGCATATCTAAGTTGTTTATATGTTGGTGATGTTATAAATCTATATGAACTTTTTTTGTAGTTTAATACTAAGAGAATATTTTTGAAGTGTTAGTCAGAACTTTATTTTTATTTTATTTTTATGTTAATGACTTGTGGAAGAAATTGGATGAATCTACCTTCTTTGCTTTGTGTAGGCACATTCTTATTTTTATTTTATATTTTTATGTTAATGACTTGTGTAGGCTCATTCTTCACTTGTCTTCACCTGGGTGAATCTATTGTTGTTTGAAAAAAATCACAAAACAAATCTCTCTAAGTGAATACTAGTAAGACCGATAGCCCTTAATTTGTGCACAATTTTTTCCAAGTTTTTTTTGGCACCTGGGTGAATGCGGGTAAGAAATGGATGCATTAATCTTGCATTAATTTTTTCCAAGTTTTTTTCGGCACCTATAATCTTGCTTATATCTGTTGTAATTACATAAATGCACCTGAAGGTGGAATGGTAATGCAATTGAAGGTGGCTAGCTCGTAAATGCACCTGGGTGAATCTGGATTGCAATTGAAGGCGCCGAACTCTTCAACAGATTAATCTGTTGTAATTACATGGCTCATACATGCACCTGGGTCAAATCTGTTGTAAAACAAATTACACCTGGTTGACATTTACAACTTACAAAAAATCAACAAAAAATTGATTACATGGCTCAGCCCCATATCCAATTTAATTTCAACAAAAAGGTATAAATACCGAACCACAAAAACTATATACGCAAATGTTACGTAAATTAGTTCTTTGGGCCTTCCAACCACGGTTGAATTAGTTGTGATCCATCCAATTCAAATTTTACCGATTGTGATCCATCCAACCCAAATTGCATCTGTAAGGATTAATATGCAAATATTAGTCTCATGTCAATGTGACTATTTGAATCTAAAAAGTGCAGAAATCTTACACTTTCTTGACACCCAACCACTGTTTCTTAGAGCTGGGCTCCATCAATAATATTAGTTGATCTGTCTTGAACATGCTAGTGACAAATAAAAAACATCAATACATAAATATAAGAACTCTAACGTAAATATAAAAAAATTAATATACTTCCATGTAACCAACATTGGACATATCCAATGGTGGACCTACGTTATGGCATCCCCCCTCCCCCCCAAAAATTTTTAAAACATTTAAAATATACACTATATTTTACTTATAATTCTATAAATATAGCAAATGGCCCCCTTAAAAATTTACAATTTTCATATGTTCTCTAAAATTTTCTAAAATTTCAATATATCTCGAAATGTCTTTCTACATATTTTTTCATTCAGTCTCGAAATTTTGTATAAATTCTATATATTATTTATTTTTAAGGATGTGGCCTCACCAAAATTAAATTAAAACTAAATTTAGAAAAAATATTAAATTTATTAATATGGATCTCAATTTTTTTTATTATACAATATTATATTTCTTAATATGGAATCCAAAGTAAAAATATAAAAAAAAAATCATTTAAGGTTGATGATTTATATGAAAAATAGTTGAGAGGTTTTGTCCTCTAGAACTTCATTGAGTAAAAACAATTTATTTAAGATCTCAATTATAGCATTATATGCTTAATGTGACACAAAAATATCTAGATTTTGCATAAAACTTGATTAACTAGCTTACATACTGGAATGAAAGATGACATTCTAAAAGATAAATTAATAGTTTCTATAAAGAAAATAAATTCTAAATATTTCATTACAAAAATAATAATAGATTAATATTATTCTATGAAACATTATCGTTAGAAATTTGAAACATATATTAAGTTTTATTTTTTAAAATTTTATTTCTATGTATATATAGCAAATTATTGAGATCTAATTTTATATATAGTTATATTTTTATAATTTTATAATTTTTTTATTTTATATGAACGTGTCACACAATAGAAAAGTTGGCCCCCCTCGTAAAAGTTCCTAGTTCCGCCATTGGACATATCTATCTCTGATGGGCCAAATAAATCCATGCACGTGTTCGGCACTAGTGTATCTCCTCCATCTCTCTAATAAACAAGTAGCATTGGTCATTAGCTTTTGCATTAATAAAATAACCCGCCTAAACATGTATAATTAAAATTGAATAATGTGCACTTGTTTACGTTTTCAGTTTACTGGTGCTTTTTTGGTCTTTCTTTTAACTTTTCGCATTTCTTTCTCCATCCTGAATGATCTTCTCAGAGATGGGGGTCTGCCTTCCCTCTGACAACTGCTGGACTGAGTACTTGCTTTGAACTACACATTGTCGTTATCTCATATGTTGTTCAACCAACATTGGAACCAGTGAGGGTCATCGAAGGGGGTTCTTGATTTTTACTATATAAGTTAATCATAGCATATAACTTATGTGTGGCATCCTCAATATTTTTTAATTCGTTGCATGAGTAATCATTTTATAACATATATTCAATAGATTTGAATATTTGCTAGCATCCGATCGCTGATTCCCTGGGTCATAACTGCTATAGATTAACATGTATCTCCTTTTGATGTCCTTCTTCCATCAGTCTAAAATGTACTTCTCTGGCAGGGATTTTATCCCATTACATTTAAATACGGCCAAAATGTGTCTGCACAATATACCCCTCATCTAAAATAAATCACACGAGCACTTCGCATCTACATCTTCCTCATTAAAATCCACAAGGAACTTAACCAACTTAGTGAACTCATCCACACGAACTTCATTCTCTACCAGATAGGTCTTTAACGCACAATCCCTCTTAAGTAACTCTAGATCCAGATTGATAATGCCGGTAAGTTGCTACTGAACTTCTCTAAATTTAGCATTTGTGTATAACTCTTGAAATCTTTTTTCGATTGGAGATCTAGATATGCATGGAATGATAATGCTAAATGAGTGGAAGTCCATGCTATTTTCATTCTCAATTTTTTTTCAAGGCACTATCAAATTGGTCGACAAACTCTTTTAAGTTTGTCTTAGCATGAACATAACAGTCCAAAAAAGCATTCATGCTTTCGCTACGCTGCGTTGCGTTGTACTCATCCCAGCCCAAAAACACTCTTTCAAGAAGGCCAGTACCCAATGCTCACACTTAGTGTATAAACTTTTCAGTCAGGCATTATCATGCAAGTTGTAAGTGGTGATTAATTGATCCCAAGATTTTTCAAGCTCTTCAACAATTTGTGTTCATACACATATTTTATCAATGCATTTTTCATCCCACTTTTGTAGGAAGCATAGGAGGAAAGTTTTTCGGGTACTTTTTTTAGTATATGCCACAAACAAAGTCGGTGTCGACTTTCTGGAAAGACAATAGCAATTGCGTTTTTCATCGCTCTGTCTTGATCGGTGATAATAGTTTTCAGAACTATACCATACATACACTTCAACCAAGTCTGGAATAACCACACGAACGTCTCTGTATCCTCACTGGAAATCAATTCTGCTTCCAACAGAATTGACTGTCTATGGTGGTTTACACCAACAAATGGTGCAAATAGCATCCCATATCTATTCGTCAGGTATGTAGTGTCGAATGTGACCACATCACCGAAGTATTGGTAGGCTGCCCTACTACGGGGGTCTGCCCAGGAGACATTCTTTAACCTCCCGTCATCATCCAAATCCATCAGTGTAAAGAAATTATGATTTTTGTACAGCATCCTACAAAAATACTCTCGAAATGCTCCAGCACCACATTTCCCAAGACATAGATGTCTTGCCTTATCGATATAATTTCGACAATCTTTTTCCAAGAACGGAAGGTTCTCAAACTCACCAGTACCAACGACGAGAGATCCAAATCTCTTATTCATTCGGATCCCAACCAAATCGTTGATATCTAAGACTATATTTACGAAGTCACTTACTTCTCTATTACACCGAAAGAAGCGAGATTTATTTAGACTGAGGTTGTGGTTATGGATATTATGAATTGTTGTCAATCGAAACTTTTCATTAACTTTTAAGGCATTCATCTTTGCCTTACATTCTGTCTTTCCTATTGGATGTGGTCTAGTGACATTCAACGTCCCATTCCGGGCCTTCCCACCACAAACACAACCAAAGGTGACATATTGAATTGTCTCATCATCCCCCTTCTCAGTCCTTCTTGTCATTACCCCAAATCCACATTTCTTAGCATACTGCTTATAGTAATTCATTAATTCTTCAAACGAATTAAACTCCATCCCCAACTTTGGCTCCTCAATTGTATCACCATTAACCTCATTCTCTAATTGAGGTGTCCTGACAATGTCATCCTCAATTTCCCGTGAATCTAGTGTATCGTTTTTGCTTTTTTCAACTCTAGAAGAGGTACATGAAATATCATTGTGCCTACAATCAAGTATTTCCTCTATATCAACTCTTCTGCTCATAGCGGAGCTTGTAGTCATGAGAGGAGTTGGGTAACCAGCATCCTGAACAAAAAATCAATGACACTAATCTTAAAATAAAAAAGGCAAACTTATAAAAACAAAAATACAAGAACACAATAGTAAGCGTGCATGAATTTTCTGAGTTTGGACAAGTTGATGGTATGTCCTAACATGTTATTACACAATCTATTCACGTATTTTGGAAATAAATATCAACTCAACACAGTCCATAAAACTTTAAAAAAATATAGCATACCGCAAATAGAGAATTTGAGCTAGATGGTAATAGTGGAGATGGGTGTTCTTCTCTTTTTTCCATGCTATATCGGGAATGAACTGCATGATTCCACAAGAGCAATTAAAACTGGCTCTACAAGTAGTCCATCCTGAATGAAAAACTCTAAAATAAACAAAACTTTCCTATGCTTCCATTAAGCAACAAAATCATTTATGGAATACCATGATTCCATGAATCCAAGACTAGATCATAGACCTACATTAAAAATATCTCCAGTACTCGAAAATGTTTTGTTGCTTTTGGAACACGGGGGGTAAAAATATCTCCCCCTGCTTTCTTTCAAATAGATATGCTCCCTGTTATTTAATTGATGTACAAGGGAAAGAAGTTTGCATGTTGACTGGATGTTGAATCGTGTTATTTAATTGCTGGATGCATTTCTTTCACACTTGGTTTTCATGTTGACTGGATGTTGAATCGTGTCAGACACTTGGTTTTCATGTTTGGAGTGAATCGTGTGAGACAATTAATTTCATTAATAACTTTCATTATGGACTTGTTTGTGGGATAGGTTCAATAACTTGCAAATGTTATAAATGCATATGACAATTAATTTCATTACTTGTTTATATTTCCAGGCTAAAAGAGCAAATGTTATCAGCACATTTCAAGCTAACAGGGTTGTTGAAGATAATTCACAGGCAGTGCAAGGCTTGATGATCAAATAGACCAAAATTTTGGTGAATCTCGAGCTCAGTTCCATTCCCCCCCCCCCCCCCCTCCCCCCCAATTTTGGAACCTAGACCAATTTAATTTAATGATATTTTTCATCTGTGCACGTCAATTTCGTTCATTGTTGATTCAAAATCATTAGCAAACTTACCTGCTGCGTATGCTTTCTTCCTCTCCAAATCAACATGAAAAATATGTGTGGCATCCTTTTACTTAGCTCAAAATCACTTTATGTACGTGCAAAACATCACAAATAAAACAAAATAAAAACAAGCTCTCTGCAGCCTTTACAGTCCATAAAAAACAAAACAAAACCCATCCATCTCACTTTAATGTGAACTTTCAGATTTTTGCTTGCAACTTTAGTGGGAAAAACAACTGCAGTGGGAACAAACATGGCCAAAAGGGGGAAAAGAAAAAAAAAATTACAACTTCAATGTAAAGAACTCCGGTGGGAACAAAGCCCATCCATCTTGTTTCTATAAATAGTAATTAAGGTTGGTGAATCTCAGTCAAGAATGGGAAAATACAAGTTGAGAATAGGAAAATACAATCTGCACCTTGGTCTACCCTTTGTTCAAAGAATCCAAGATATAAAAAAATGGGTTTTGCTATACAACCTCCCAATACTCCACACTCCACTATTTTTTAAATTTTTATTATTTTTTAATAATTTTTTAAAATTTTTTTTGAGTTTATTTTTTTAAAATTATTTTAAATTTTCTATTCATTATTCATATAATAAATATTTAATAAAAGAAAAAAATTAAAAAAAATTAAAAAATATATGGAATGTGGAGTGTTGGGAGGTTAAGAAGATTTATTGTAAAAAAATAGAAGGAAAAACTGCATAAGAATCAAACCTTGGTCTACCATGATGGAACGATGGCACTCTCTTTAACACAGAAATCGACCACCAGCGCCGGGGGTTCGACGGTGGATCAGCTTCAACAAACTCGGAGTAAATCTGGTTCAGGATGTGCAAGACCATTTACCTAGGCAACGTAATCTGGATCAACTTCAGCAAACTCGACTGAACTAGGAGAGAGAGAGAGAGAGAGAGAGAGGCAGTTTTGAGAAATTGTAGAGGTTGTCAACAGGGAAAGATAGAGAAGATGAAAAAAACAATTGGGGTTTGAACGCTTTTATTAGCAGTTTTGCTAGGGACAACAAGCTGCGGAATCGGGGGCAACCTCCTGTAAGTGGAGCTTACATGTAATAAAAAAAAAAAGCAAAAAAAAAAAAACTTCTTCTCGAAACCGATCCACATGCTGCAGGGAGGCAGATTCCATTCCATAATCCAATTGGTCCGATCTAGTTTTGATATAACGCCCCCATTTTCTATATTTGAATCCTCGCCCACCTAAAAAAAGAAAGAAAAATACTGAAAGTAACAAAGCAAAAGAGAGATTTTTCTGCTCCTTCTTCAAGCGAGTAGCAGACCAGATGCGAGAAAGATCACATTTTGAATGTATAGCTGAGCAAATTCCATTGAAACATTTCATGCAAGGCCACAACCCATATATATTTCGGCGGACTTTGAAGCATTTTTCCACCAAGCAAGTTCATGAGAATCGGACTTGCTGGAAATTGTACGTAGTTCTTTTGCATTATTTTCTTCCCAATAGGTGAATGCTCTACATCATTTTATTTTAATTTTACTCCATTTCGAATTATGCTGGCTCTGTGGCCGGCCTAATTTGTATTTTCTAAATATCTTAAATAGTATTCAAAGTTAAAAACCCATTTTGTGGATTTGAGAAATCTTAGTACCACGATTTATTGTTTGTTTCTTTTTACAGCTAACGTCTATATCTCTGATAATATATTCTTTTATATTTTTTCAATTTTTGTTTCCAGTACACAAGTGAAGAGATTGAATGTTTGTTATGAAGAATTTCACGAGGATCTGCACAGAGAGTTCTTGAAGTTTGGGGAAATTGTGAATTTTAAGGTTGTTTCTTCTGTCCTAGTGTTGTTTTTGCCCGCTATTCCATTAACATATTCTCACCTCATCTTGGGATATTGTGTTTATGGAGAGTTGAGGAATATTAGAATTTTTTATTTGTTGAAGAATTTGTTCATGTTGGTTAATTATTTACAATTGATAATTATGAATTCCATTAGCTGCTTATAGCTATACTGGGAGACTATTCGGGTGCTAACTGTGGGTAGTTGGGAGTTATGGTTCATCTTAGGATAACAAATGTCATGCCTTTTTTAGGTGTGCAAAAATTGCTCGTTTCATTTACGGGCAAATGTCTACATACAATATATGTCATGTCTTTTATAATGAAAAACCAATAATTTAGGAGGTTCTGGCAGTGCCAGCCAGGCGATGGGATAGTGTAGTTATTTGAGACCGAATGTATTGGTGATTTTTCCATTTCCGTTCTAAGTATATTATTGTAGAGTGGAAGATAATGATCATTAGTTTCCCTTTGAAGTCAGTTTTTATGAATATCAAAGTGGATAAATAATACTCTTTTTTACATATCTTTGACATCGAGAATAGGTGACAAAAGAGCAGGATTTAAGTCCCAAGAAAATGAGGTACTGCTGCTGTAAAAATTGCTCAGCAGCGCTCACAAGAAAATGAGGCAAGCTTTCAACAATGTGAAACTAAAAGAGCAGGATTTAAGTCCCAAGAATAAAAGCCTTAACGGAACCTTGCAGGATCACCTCTAGCTGGTCTAATGTGCGCTATAGATATTGTAAAAAATGGGACAAGTAATTAACCATGAAATAAGAAAGTGATGTCTGTCACTTATAAAATATACAAAATAAAAAGTGATGTCTGTGTCGAGGAAAGCTTAAAAGACATTCTTGGAATATAAAAAATATACATGTACTTGTTCTTTCAATTGCTGTTCTTGGAAGATATTCTTAGAATACAAATGTATTTAGTAAATTTTGAAAAGAGCAAACTCTAACTTCAGTAAGAGGTTCGAAAGACTATAGGAGAATAGAGCTTGTTTGAAAGTAGATCTCATTCCAAAATTCTCATCTCATCTCATTTCTTTCCAAACATAATTCAAATACAAACATTTTCAAATTAATCATTACAATTTTCTCAAACTTTAAAACGAAAAATAAAAAACAATTCAACATTTTCAAATCTCAAATAAAAATCATATTATAAAACTATAATATAACAATATTTTAACTTTATAATATTTTTTATTCAACTTTTTCTCTCATTTCTCAAAACCCACAAAATACTCAATTCAAACTATCTCACTACTATTCACAAACTATCTTACTACTATTCACAAAGTTGTCATCTCATCTCACTCTCTAAAGAAGTTCTAAATGATCATGGATGGGGCAGCTAATGGATGACCTAAAACATGTTTTCTCTCAAAGATCATATTGGAATGCTTGGTTCATCTATCAAAAAGGAAACATTGTAATTTGTGACTCATAGCTTGTCAAAGAAAGCCTTTACAATTAGAAGGAGAGCACTGCTCGATTGAAGATGTACCAAATGAGATTTTTTCTCTTGCAATGAAAGATACTGCTTGTAATGACTAATTCCTTTATTGCTAATGAATGAGAAGAGGAGTTCTTGATTTAAATAAACATCAGATAATTTATATAAATTTTATATTATTTGTTATCTTCACATAGAAAATATTGAACATAATATGATTCATAAAAGGAAAATATTCTTATGTTTTTTAATTTATATCATTCGTCATGTCCGATACTACAGTGTGTAGTGTTATGTGGTTTATTAAAAAAATTAAAAACTTTCAAAAACAAAAGTAAAAAAAGTTAGAAGGAAGTTGTATATACTTTGCTGTATATAAAAAACAATTCACACAAACATAAAACCAGTCCAAAGGGCACAATACTTTGCCACATCAATTATCTCTAAAATTTTGAGTTTTGTCTCTCCGCCCCGGCCTTCTCGTTCTAGTCTCCATTCTCAGGCCGTCTCTGCCACTTCTAAAATGCCAAGGTCACTGCCGGCACTCGTCCGCAACCTGCTCTCCGACATTGAGAAATCACTGCCTTTGTTGTTGCCATCAATCTCGACAAAGAGCTCTCCCACTCTATCCCCGGGGTCGATGTGGTCTTCGATTAAGAATTAAAGGTTGGATGAAATACCAGAATTTACTAGTTTTTTTTGTTTGTGTTTTTTATTTTCATGTTTGTGAAATTTCAACTAGGAAAAGGATGAGAATTGTTTATGTTGCTCAAATTTGTGAAAGGATGTAACTTGAGTCGAATCCTGTTATGGGAAGGCTAATGAACGTAGTAACTGAAATATATTAAGATGATCTATTTCGAGAAGATCAATCTCCAAAGATATTGTTGGGGCATTTCTTACTTCTTGTTATTATTTCTAGAATATTTAAAGATAGCAACTCAACTGACTTGATAAAATAATTGTCTGATTACAATGAATGAAAATAACAGACTGACTTGGCAAAATAATTGCCTAATTACAACGAATGAAATAATAGATTACAATTGATAGACATGACCACTTAAGATTCAGTCAACTAACTACCATTTGTTGTAACTAAGCTGATTATTTGCTGAACTTCAAATCTCATGGAAATCTCGTGGGCCCCATAGCAATTAAAGTGTCTAAACCCAATATATTAAGAGTAATAAAAACATCATAATTATCCATTTATAAGACTTACACTCAGAGTGGTTTCAGATTTTGAAAATGTTCTTCAAATGAGTTTCCACTTCATGATCAAAATCATTATGTTGATTATTTGAATGTTGTGTTTCTTTGATTGACTATTTATGTCGGTCATTAATTTTAATAGACCACAAATTTTGAAATACACTTATTCACCCCCTAGGTATTTGTTGAGTAGAACCACTGTTTTTTCAGTTGGTGTCAGAGCCAGGTTCACAACCCTAGGATTTAGTTCTTGAGTGTGATCCTGTTGTAGTGGTTTAAATGAATAGGTCTAAATCTCTCACATTACCACCATATTTTTATGGTAGCAACTATGCATATTAGAAAGTTCGAATGATAACTTTCCAGAAATCTATAGATGAACGAGTGTGGGTTTTCATGACAACAGGATGGAAACAGCCGGTTACAATTGTTGATGGAGTTTTTTTTTTTTTATATACATTTGGGGAATGGGGGTTTCAAATTCCAAACCTCCATTTTGGAGGCTGGAGGTTATGCCAATCAGACCACAGGCCTTTGGCACAATCGTTGATGGAGTTGAAATTCTCAAAAAGTGTGGAAGATTACTCAAAGGATGAAATCAACGAGTGTAATTGGAATAGTAAAGGCCTAAATGTGATTTTCATAGTCAGAGGAGTTCAAGCGAATCTCTAAGTGTGAAATTAGCAAAGAGCCGTGAGACATTTTAGAAATTACCCATGCATGTACCAAGGATGTAAAGAATTCTAAGCTACAAATGTTGACCACCAACTTTGAAGAACTTAGAATGATGAAACATTTGATGTTTTCTATGCTAAACTAAATGGCGTTTTCAATTCATGTTTTAATCTAGAGGACAAAATCCCTAAAAACATAATTGTGAGTAAAGTCGGCAGATCTCTTCCTGAGAGATTTCGTTCCAAAGTTATTGCGATAGAAGAAAGCAAAGACTTGGACACTAGCTGCAATTTATTTTATTTATGAGGATTGGTTTCTGAATTTATACTCTGGGATGGTATTTTTTATGCTATATGATATGACATGTTTATATTTCTGGTGGCCAAACAGCAGATGTTTCTCTTTAGAGTTAATGTCCGTTAAATTTATTACATTAAACGTAAAATTCAAAAATAATGTAAAAAAATAAAATAAATAATCAGATAAATAATATTTAGGGTATAGAATATGCAAGTCTTTTTATTTTTTTTCTAAATGGACTGCACAGGATTTACAGTATAAATTTAATAGATTCTACTGTCATCATCACCACGTAGAAACTGACCCATAAAGCTGAAGATGATTTTGTCAATAATCCAGTATCCTATCATGCACAAAAAATCTAGCAAGCCAAGTGGCTATATATAGGTCATTCAGTAGATACAAACTTTTGGATTTTAATTGACCAAGCTGTTCCCATTTTCTTTCTTTTAACTGTTCTTATAAATATTCTATTTGGAAGCTTCTTTTTTGACACCCAATAAATACACTATTGAAGTGAGTCCACAACGAAGAAAAAGTAGCACAACTCAATTTCCACCAAACTGGACAGCACCCATTTCTTCTCGCTTTGAGCGTTTGCAACTGCAAAAATGTTGAAGTGCTTTTGTTACAGTTCTTAATTAGTTAATGTTTACATAATCTTTACAAAGAACTCTTAAAAAGGAGAGAGAAGAGAGAGAGGGGGGGGGGTGGAAGAAGAGAAACATCTTTACAAAAGAGGCTAAGTCGAGCTATCGAGGGAGCCCATTCTCATGCAAACTTGTTGCTACATGTGTCGACGTGATATTGTGAAACATTGGTGGTACCATGTTATGTAACTGTGCTGGCACAACATTGTGTAAGTGAGTGGGCCTCATGCCAGACATTTCCTGCCACAAGTAAGAGGGACATCAAAAACAAAACTGTGATAAAATGCATGCATTTCATGAATAAATTAAGCTTTGTAGCCAAACATAGATCAACAAAACATGCCAGATTTCGCAACTACGACTGGTTGGTGATCAACTACAGGTCTCAACTATTCCCAACTCTACAAAACCTCAAAGATGAAAAGCTTCTCATCATAGCAAACGTAACACTGTAGCCTAATGATTTTCCGATTTGATCTTGCATGGCAAACCGGTGTGATCTTCGTGCCTGGCCATATACAAAAGCTGGGCCATCTATCAAGGGTTGTGAAAGTTTAATCTTTCCCAGCATTTTTGAAAACATGCCAGAAGTTTCACCCCAAACCCAAATATTATAAAACTGTTAAGATGTTCCAGCCAGCACTGCACTCCAAATTCTTGCTAATAGCAGCATAGCAACATGCACATTCCATATCAGCTCCCCAATAAATACAGTCAACGAAGTTAGTTGCTTTATCCCAAGCTGGTCAGAATTTCAAGAGTCTTGAGTGTATCTGTGTGTGAACTAAATATTCCAGAAAGAGATTCAACTCTGAGAAAGTTCTCTGCCAAATTTTGAGTTCATTGAAAATTGAAAAAGAAGTAATCTTTTTTTTTTTTTTTTTTCTTTCCAGCTAAATTAGTAAACTGGTGAGAGCATGCATACCATTTGGTGAAGGCTATCTTGTATACCCATGCCGACAGCTTCTGGCTGGGGTACCTGCTATATACATGAAGAAAACATCATTTTTTTCTTCCCATTTTCCAAACTGTTTTCAGTGGGAACCACATTTGAAAAGTTGACATGTTTACTCATCAACTTTACTAACCTTTCCTTTATTGCTTGAACTATTTTCCTTACTTGCTACTCCCTTCCCAGCCCCAGCTCTCCTAGAAGCCTTGTTTGCATTGGTCACTTTAGGATGAGAAGCGACCACATTAGATACATTGCCGCACTGATTCACTTCATCACCACAAACAGGATGGGCTGCCAAGGTCATAGTTCTTGAATCATTCTCTACAGAGTTATTCACAGTTGCACACTGCTTCAAAGCTTCTTTTATGGCATAGAGTGCAATATTGTAACTTTCTTGAGACAGAGAACCTTCTTCACCCAATATTATGGCTCTTCGACATAAATCATTGTAACGACGGACCTTAGACTGCACCTCATCCAATCTTTCGCCAAAGCCATGCCTGCTCAGAGCAGCATTAGTCCATCGCTGCAATACATATTTAGACGGGATGCTGAAAACACCAGACATTTGGAGGACAACAATAGCATGTCTGCAAAGATAACCTTTATATTCAAATGATCGGCATGAACAATAAATATCTGATTTTGATTCATTCCATTCGACTATATAATTCTGATTATCTTCAAAGTCTTTAACAGTATATGTTGTCGTCATCTCATCTTCATTTTCTTTCTTAAGATGACAAGCAGCTGCTCCCAAAACCTCAACTTGAAATTTCTTAAAGATTTCATGTGTGTACACTTGTGACATCTGTTTCTCAAACGGCGATGGAGACTTCAATTCAGGTGTTTCATGCCATGCATCAAAATTTGCCTTGGCTTCCTCTTCATATCTATCCTCAAGAATTACCCTGTATCGTTCTATAAACTCTCTCATTGAAGTCTCCCCTTGGACATATTTGTCAAACGAAGAGTTTAAGCTTTCTGAACGTGAAGCTGTAGACAACCCAGCAAAAGATACATCTTTCATAAAAGTAGGCACCCAATGTGTGCGATCCTCGTACAAGGATTGGACCCAGTCAACCTCTCTAAGGCTAAATCTGTCGAGCATTTTCCACCATCTCTTTTCAAATTGTTCCTCTGTCCATGACTTATAGACACACTTAGTAAATTTTAGCATAAAACTATCATTCCACATGCACAAAAACTCAAGCTGTCTAGGGATCTTTTCCAGTACATGCCACAAACAATAACAATGGCGGGTGCCTGGAAAGACTGCCGCAATAGCTACTTTTATGGCATTATTTTGGTCTGTGAGTATTACTCTTGGAGCTCGTTCCTCCATTGCTATAAACCATGTTTGCAATAACCAAACAAAAGTATAAGCTGTCTCGTCTGCAATCAATGCACAACCAAGTAACGTGGGTTGAATATGATGGTTAACTCCAATAAAGAGAACCAATGGTATCTTATACTTGTTTGTAAAATAGGTGGTGTCAAAAGAAACCACATCACCAAAGGTAGTATAATCTTCCATGCCTTTGGCATCCACCCAAAACACATTTCTCAATCGATGCTCTTCATTCAAATCAACTGCATAAAAGAACTTTGGATTCTGTTCCTGCATATGCATAAAATGTTCAAGTAGTATTTGAGCATCCCCTGGTTCTAAAACCAAGCTCCGTCCTTTATCATGCTGACTTTTCATATAACTCTCTAAACAGTCAGCATTCTGATAGGCACTAAACAGCTTGGACACTGCAGGTAAACTCTTCCGTCTTCGTACACGAACATCATTCTTAAGTAGCTCAGCATTTCTATGACTCCGAAAGAAATGCACTTGAGCAGGCAAAAGGTCATGATTATGTTCCTTCACGAAACTATAAATATACCACTTTCCATTTTGTCTTCTTTTTACATGCATGCTAGCTTTACAACCAATTTTCGGAGAAGGCCGTGGATTGATGGCATCATCAGACTGTTGCTTATTGCCGTATCTTATGCAGGAGAATTTTGCATCAATAAATTCCCTTGATGCCCTAGACCGACGACTGCTCAATTTGGCAGTGCCAAAGCCCACAGACTTAGCATATTCTTTGTAAAATGAGTATGCCGCTTCATGAGAATCAAATTCCATGTCATCACGAGGCTCTATACTTGTATTTTCCATGATGATGTTAGAATCCATGGTTGTCGTGGGTATATTCATATCCACCTTGCACTTCAACTCCAAAACTGCTCAGAATTGGTCATCACTCATCTGATGTCCCATTAATAGAGTACAGAATTCCGCCATGGAAACAATATGCATTTCCATCTCACAGATCCCATCACCAAGGCACCTTTTATTTTTATGAATAAAAATTTTATTGAGATAAGTAACAAGGCAAAGCCTAGTACACAGGAAGAATCACCAAGGCACCTGAATTAAAGGACAAGTACCATCAGCCGTTAGAATCATAAAAAAAAGTGCTATTTAAGGTTTTATGAGCACAAGATATATCCCATAAACTGATTGTGAACTAATATACATGCTGCATTTGGATTCACAGAATTGGAATTAGAGTTCTTAGTGACCTTAGAAAATTATAACTCCCTTGTACAACTCAATCCTGGAATCAATGTTACATTGCTTCCACATGCAGAATCTGTTGTTTGGATGCACACACTCAATGCCTCCAAGACCCTCATATGTCAGGTTTGTGAGGCATGCACAAAACCTCCAATTTTTGAACATGAAAATGAAGTCACATGTCCAACAAAGATTCGCAATTATTCAGAGTTATTATCATGCACAATCATGTTCCTGACTTGAGAAACCCATTAGGGAATCCATTTCAATTGTCACATTCTGGTAATCTTAGGAAATCCCCCCCCCCCCCCAAAAAAAAAAAAGAAAGAGAAAAAAAAAGAAGCAAAAGTCAATAAGTTCATAGACAACTCATTAAAGACCTAGGGCATGCACTAGTAAGATAGCACAACCCACCGTTGTCCCTCTCCTCCTCTTCCTCTCCATTTTTTCCCTTCAATTGGAGGTGCCTTGAAATTGGGTCATGCTATCTTATACAAGAGGATAACAAGAAGAACTTGTTCTGGTGATTTCAAAAGGAAATGGGTCATTATACCACAGAAACAAAATTATTGGAATTCTACAAGAAGATTAACGATGTATAGATTTGAAAGTTGATATCATGTTCTAAAACCTTGGTCTTTTTTTTTCCCAATCTATAGATGAACTGCATTATGAATTTCTGAATGGGGGAAAAAAGAACAGTTTATAATCAAAATAGAGAAAATATCAGGACTTGAGAAATGATGTCTAAGTGATAAGGAATCTCCCCCCCCCCCCCCCCCCTCCTCTCTCTCACTCACACACACAACATGCAAACGAAATAAAACACCTCCTTACCAAAGTTTGGTTCAGAACCCAACGGATTTATACAAACACTTGCCAAGGAATCAAACTAACCTCTGAATAAAAGAATAAAAATTCCATGATACAAAAAACTAAACAAGGTACCATTCCCATCACACCACTTAACCCATCTCAAACACTCAGTAGTAACTCGTTGTCATTACAAGAAAGGTCAGTGGGCTTTCATTCCATGTCATTTGCTACAATTCAACAAAACAATAAACTAACTATAAAATTCCAGAAACTTCACATACCCAAATCAATAGTAACTACTCAATAAACAACACAATTAAGAACACCCAAAAATTCTGATCTTTAGGATTCCGAACCTATTTCTAAGCAAATGGACACGTCAACGTTAGGCTCATATGAGAGACAGAGACAGAGAAAAAGTTAATGAATTTGGAGTATCCAAGGCCCAGAAGAGAAAAGGGGTTCGATTCAAGTTACATCCTTGCACAAATTTGAGCCACATACACAATTCCCATCCTTTTCCTAGCCGAAATTTCACAAACATGAAAATAAAAAACACAAACAAAAAAAACTAGTGAATTCGGGTATTTCATTCAACCTTTAATTCTTAATCGAAGACCACATCGAACCCGGGGATAGCGCGGGAGAGCTCTTTGTCGAGACCGATGGCAACAACAAAGGCAGTGATCTCTCAATGTCGGAGAGCAGGATGCGGACGAGTGCCGGCAGTGACCCTGGCGTTCCAGAAGCGGCGGAGACGGCCTGAGAAGGGAGACTAGAACGAGAAGGCCCGGGCGGAGAGACACAACTCAGAATTTTAGAGATAATTGACGTGGCAAAGTATTGTGACCTTTCGACCGGTTTTAAGTTTGTGTGAATCTTTTTTATAAACAGCAAAGTATATACAGCTTCCTTCTAACTTTGTTTTACGTTTGTTTAGCAAAGCTCTTCCTTTTATGAATCATATCATGTTCAATATTATCTAGATAATAGATAATATAAAATTTATATAAATTATATGATGTTTTTTTTTCAAATCAATAACTCCTCTTCTCATTCATTAGCACTAAAGGAATTAATCATTACAACTTTCATTGCAAGAGAAAAAATCTCATTTGGTACATCTTCAATCAAGCACTCCTTCTAATTGTAAAGGCTTTTTTCACAAGCTACGAGTCACACTGTTTCCTTTTCGATAGATAAATCAAGCATTCTAATATGATCTTTGAGAGAAAATATGTTTTATGTCATCCATCAGCCCCATCCATTACCATTTATAGTTTTTTTAAGAATGAGATGAAATAATAATTTTATGAATAGTAATAAAATAATACATAGATTTAGATAGTAAGATGAAAATTTTTTTTTTTAGATAAAAATTTAAAATATTATTTTTTAATATTATTATTATTTTGAAATTTGAAAAAGTTGAATTGAGATTTGAAAATTTTAAATTGTTTATTAAATTTTGTGTGAAATTTTGAAAAAGTTGTAATGATGAGATGATATGAGAATTTTGTGTCTCATCCCATTTGCTAAACCTGCCATTATGGGATTTTGAAAAAAGAAGAAAGAAAAAGTTGAATAAAAAATATTATAATATTAAAATATTGTTATAATATAATTTTTATTTAGAGATTTGAAAAAATTGAATTGTTTTTATTTTTTGTTTGAAAATTTAAAAAAATTATAATAGTTAGTTTAAAAATATTTGTATTGAAGTGATGTTTAGAAAGGAAATAGGATGTGATGAAATGTTAATTTTAAAATAGAATTTTTTTTTTCAAACAAGCCCTTAGTTTATTGTTGCTGACTAAGTAGAGATGTGATGAAATTATATATGTACACTTTTTTTTTATAATTTTATTCTAAAAAATAGAAACAAAATTGAGGGAGAAATTACATGCTGGAGATGAAAGATGCAAAGAGAAATGATATTTGCAGTTATAGAGTGCACAACCTTTTAAAAAATGAGTAAATTATATGGGATACACATGAAAAATTAATTTTTTAAATGGTGCACCTCACTCTTTTTTAATAGAAGTGTGCGGCGCCTACACAATTCATGCATGTATATAGTATAATTCAATTTTTTAATGGTGAATCTCACTCTTTTTCAAAAAGAGTGTGACACGCTTGCACAATCCATAATTGTATCTAATATTATTTAGAAGTAAATAATAACGATAGATACAGTCATGAGTTATAAAAGTATCACGTATTTTTTTCGAAAAAATAGCAATCAGATTTATTATTAAAAAATTAATTTTTTCACATAAATTTTTTATTTACTATTTTTAAAAAGAAAAAAAGTTCCGAGACTAGCGCACTGCAAATATTATTTCTAAACAAAAAACCCCACCACGAGTAGCACTACCATTGATCCAGCTGTGAAGACTTTAAAGGGTATTATATATTCTCGCATGTATGCGTTTGTATGATACCGATAATTAATGGCTTTGAGTGTCAATCATCATCATAATCATTTTTTTCTTTTCCTTTTTTTTTTCTCTAATCAAGAATATTATATATATATATATATATATATATATAAAGTACAATAGTTTAATGTGGATTATTTCTACTATCAATACACAAAAAGCAACTAAGAATATTATTTAAGGATAGGCTTCTAAAAACATAATTGGTAGCTGCTCATTATGTCACTGCGTGTGCACATCGATTTTGAGTCCATGAATTTTAGTAAATTTTTAGTCTTGATGATGTTGGGAGTTAAAAAGAATGTCCTCAATAATGGTTAAGATGTTCTAAAAATGAGTGAAATCTGGATTCTCAATAGATGTAAAAATCAATTGAGCATACCTTTTATAATTGCTAGATTCTAAGAAGAAGTCATGTTAGAAGCTAGGAGTGCTGCCAAAGCTTCTGCCACTAAAGGGATAATTGTTAGTAGATTTTCCGTGATTATCCCCAAAATATCTCTACTTTTGTTTCTTTGTATTACTGAGGCTACTGAGAATTGGTATCGTACTACTACATCAAATGAGAAACTTAGATAATTTGGAGGAGGAGGTTTCCATTCTTCTACTTTGCTGTGGTGACTATATTTTTCTTTCCAAGCTTCTTTATAATCTTCATAAATGTGCTTAAGCTGGGTATTTGCCTCTTTCAGTGGCCAAAAGGTGTGATTGTGGACAATGTAATTTCTTTTTCTCCAAATAAAATCTAGCATTATAACTGCAAAAAGTTGGAAGTGGTGTTTTTCATCTGATCTGAGTCCCAACTCTTTTTCTGGGTAGATGATCATTCTAATCCAGTCTGCTATAGAATCAATAGGCAAGCTTGCAATATTTAGGGGCCAACTGCTCTGCTAGCACAAAATTCTAATGATGGGACATTCTATAAAAAGATGCTTTAAGTCTCTTTTTCTTGGTTGCAGTGTGAACATTCTTCCATTTTTTATGGGAAATGAAATCACTAATTCGTGATTTAGTAGGAAGAATATTCCAAAGTAGTTTCCAAATCAGTACTTTATGTCTATCATGAATTTTAAGGCTCCACATTGGCTTGAATAGTGATATTGAGTAGTTATGTTGGTCAGAAACTTGATTACTAAATGTTGCCTGATAAACTATTTTGACAAAGTATGTTCCATTGTGGTTTAGAGCCTAAATAACTTTGTCTTGTTCAAGTGATCTTACAGAGAGTGGGATTTTTTGTATTTCTGATATACTTTCTTGATCAAAGAGATTTTGCATTTTTGGAACATCCCAACTCCTAGGATTATTGATAATGAGATCTAAAACAATAAGATTTGGGTAATCTAGGATCGTACCTTGTATTTGCCATGGTTTGAAGTTATTCAGTGAAGGAACCCATGGATCTGTCTAGATGTTTACTGATTCTCCACTTTGGATTTGAAAGTATCGACCTTTGTTAAGCAAATCCTTTGTTTTGAGTATTCCATTCCACATGCATGAATCAGTTGTCTTCTATTTTGCCTCCCAGAAAGTAGTGTTCTTTAGGTATTTGGCAGTCATAATTGAGTGTCATAGACCATTTCTAGGTCCACCTATTTCCCATCATGTTTTTGCTAACATTGCTTGATTCATCTTCTCCATTAATTTGATACCCAGGCCATCTTCTTTTTTTGATAAACAGATAGACTTTCAGGACTTTAATGTCATATTATGAATTTTGTCCTTTGAGAATCCTCACACAAATTTAATTAGCATAGTTCTGTCTGCCTTAGTCAGTAGCTTTGATTTCCAGCCTTCCAATTTTTTTCCCCACTTTAGTCAACTTGTCACTGTAGTTTTCTTTTTTCCTTCTATTGAACGAGGTTGGTAAGTCCAGATATTTCATTCTAGCTGATGATGTTTTATAAGGTAGCTATTGGGAAATAGATGTTTTTGCTGTCTTGTATTTCTTGTAATAAACATTGAAGATTTGCTCAGATTTATCTTCTGTCCAGACCAACTTTGATACTTTGCAAGACACTCTGAAATGCTTTATGCATTTTTTTCTGTTGCCTTTGAGAAATAATTGTGTTATCAGCAAATAGTAAATGTGACACTGTTGGACTATTTCTGTTGATTTGTACCCCTTCCAATTTCTGTTGAGCTTCAGCTTTCAATAAGATTCTAGATAATGCTTCAGTGACCAGTATAAAGAGAAAATATGAAATCGGATCACCTTGCCTAATACCTCTCTGAGATTTGAAGAAACCTCTTGGTGAATCATTGATGAGTATGGAAAATGACATTGTTGTTATGCACTCCTTTGTTAAAGTAATCCATTTTTTTTTATTGAAACCCAGATTCTTCATCACTACAAAAAGAAATTCCCATTCTACCTGGTCAAAAGCCTTTTCCATGTCTAGTTTAGTGGCCATTAAACCTGTTTTCTTTTTTAGATGGTGAAATAACTCATGAGCTATGATTGTATTTTCCTTGATGTTTCTACCTGGGACAAAGGTTGTTTGGAGAGGAGAGATAATGTTAGGGAGCAGACATTTGAGACGATTAGCCATGATTTTGATTATAATTTTGTAGCTGACATTTGTGAGGCTAATGAGTCAATATTGGCTTGGACAATTTGAACTAGACGTCTTTGAAATAAGAGCAATATTGGTATGATTGATCTGCTTAAGAAGATGTCCACTAGTAAAGAAATTATGCACAGCTAGTATGACTTCTTTCTTTACAATATTCTAGTAGTGCTTGTAAAAAAAAGCCGTCATTCTATCGAGCCCGGGGGCTCTATTACTGAAAATCTCTTTTAGAGCTTCTAAAATTTCCTTTTCTCCTGGTATAGCAGTTAGAGATTCATTCTCAATTTCTGAGACTTGCTTATCAAAGAGATTATCCAAAAGTTCCGGAACGATCAGATTTGAAGAGGAATATATAGAACTGAAATGATTAATAAAAGCATATTCTATCTTAAGAGGGTCCATAGACCAAATACTTGGTCCCAGTTTGATTGACTCAATAGCATTCCTTCTTCTATTGATAGTTGTTATCAAGTGATAAAATTTGGTATTGAGATCCGTTGAAGTTAGCCAGGTAAGTCTGGATTTTTGCCTCCATAAGATTTCTTCATATTCTCTTTGCTTGTGAAATTTGTGTTGCAAAAAATATTTCTCTTTCTTGGTTAGATGGAGTCATAAGATTGCCTTGTACCTCAAGAAGTTCACTTTCTATCTGAAGTATATTGTGGTTGATCTACCCGAAGTGACTTTTGTTCCAAAGTTTGAGTGCTTCTTTAGTGGACTTGATTTTCTTGCACAGAATATAAGACGAATTGCCCATATGAGATTTACTCCATACTTCACTTATTATTTGGTGACTCAATGGCTCGCGAGTTTAGAATTCTTCAAACTTGAAAGAGGGGCTTGGCGAATATTAGTTGTGGTATGCAATAAGATAGGATGATGGTCCGATGCTGATGATGCTAAATGCTATAGTGTTGCATCTGAAAAAAGTACTTGCCATTCTTGATTTGCAATAGTACGATCCAATCTTTCTCTTATAAGTGCATTATCCTGTTTATTATTTGTCCATGTGAACTTTGGGCCCATATAACCAATATCAATCAATCCATTTCTGTCCATAAGAGCTTTGAGACCCTTATTTGGATTATAAGAAACAGGTCTTCCACCATATTTTTCAGACTGATTAAAAGAGATTATTGAAATCTCCCATACATACCCAAGGCCCCGGAAAAGCTTAATATAAAGAATCTAAGTGGCTCCAAATATTAGCTTTGTTATTCCATTGGGCTTGTGCATATACATAAGTTAGTAACCAAGGTTGGTGTGAGGGATCATAATAGACTAAAACTGAGATTGCATTACAGTTAATATGAACAGGTTTGATTTCTACACCCGGACGCCACAAAAGTAGAAGGCCCCCTTTTTTACATACAGCAGGGCTGTAAACAAAAAGCTGGAAACCTAAACTATTTACAATAGAAATGGTGCGATCATCCGACACCAAGGTTTCTGACAAAAAAACAACATCCAGGTTATATTTCCTAATATTAGCCCTTAAATTTTTGATTGCTTTGGGGCAGGCTAATCCCCTGTAATTCTAAACCATTGTCCTCACTTGCCTTATGGAGGTATTTTTAAGCTTGCCTCGCTAGCTTATTTGGATTTTCCTTGGGAATGAGAGGGGGGGTCGACTGTAGGGATTTTGTTTGGCTTTTCCTTTCAAATTTTTCTCCTCGCCCGAAGATCCTAAATGCATTTCTAGTAAAGCTAGGGCCATTGAAGTATCATCTGTTCGACACTCAACTGGATCTTTTTTCTCAACTTTAATTAGACGTTGAGATTTCCTTTTGGGAGTTTTAGAATGCTCAGTAGTCTGATGCCTTTTAGAGGAGTAAGTTATTGGAGAAGGATGAACATGCGTAATATCTTTGGGACTAGTTTTCATTGCCATATCCTTTTGCAAATAGCCCATTCCACACTGAGGATTTAATTCTTCAACAATCTGAAAATCCATCTGTGACTAAGATTGTTCCTCAATAATATCAAGAGCCAAACGTGAAGCCAAAATGACAGAAGAATTGCCTGGGTCTTGAGCTGATGAGAAATTAGACGCCTTGAATGTTAATGGGCTGTAAGAAGCTTTCGGCTTAAAGGTCTGGTCTGGCCTGTGAACAGCCTTAGATGAAGACAATTAGGCAGCAACCTTATTAGAGAACATGTCTTGAGGGCCCATGAACAAAGGCATAGTTTCAACTTGATTTTGTTCAATTAAATGGGCCTAACGACGACCATGAGGCTAACGAGGACCAATCCCAATTTCAAACCCTGGCCCATCTGAATTCTACTGAGATTTGAAGCTCTGCATAGCCGAAGAGATATTTTGCCATTGACTTTTCCATATTGAATACTGCTGCGTCGATTCAGTAAAAGAATTAAATTGCTGATGGTCTTGCCTTCGAGAAGAGAAATCTTCTGCTGCCGACACTTCTGTAGTTGAAGACAAGAAGGATATTTTGCTAAAATTGGAATTAAAGTTGCAGGATTCGGCAGGCGGCTCAACAGTGTAAACATTAACACTTGTTGGTGAGAAAATTAATGGAGTTTGATCACTGTAGCTGAACAGTGTTTGAGAGACAATTGGAGTTGATCTCTTTGAAATTTCATCCAGTTTATGGAAGCTTGATGGAGATGGAAGAAATTGCCTCAATTCTGGTTTTTTTGTAGCGATTTTCTCCAGATATCTACTAGTAAGTGTATTCTGCTCATCCGAAGAAATTTCATGTTGTTTTTTTGCAAAAATAGCTTGTTTTCCTTTATCGTAGCAGTCTGTAGTTGTTGTCGAAGGAGTAGAATTGTCCAAGTGGTCTGTTGCTTCATGTTGCCCACTATCTATTTGGTGAAAAGCTTGAACATTGTCTAGATTATTACTAAACTCAGCTCTGATCCAAGGGCCATATGAAAGCCTTGTTGGGGGTGAACTTAGAAATCCACAGAAGATTTGGGAATGACCAAGTCTTCCACATGCATAGTAGAAGTCTGATAATTTTTCATATTTAAAAGCAACCCACACTTCCTTTTTCCCAATTCTTGGCATCAAGAACCCTTGCAGAAGAGGTTTTGTAATGTCTAGTTCCACTTTAATTCTAATAGATTTTTTGAAGGCTAGTCCATAGAGAGAGTCCTCTTCAACTTTAATCAAATTTCCAACTGCTTTCCCAATTTCAATTGCATTGTTGAGAGTTATATGGTCTAGAGGTAAACCATGGATTTGCACATTGAAAATAGCATGATTTAAACTGATTTCATGGAGTGTTGCACCCCGGGGCCAAGGTTTCAGAATAAGCAAACACCCTTTAAAGTTCCAAGGGGCTTAATTAAGGACTCTAAACTTATCTTGAATGGATCTAAAAGTGAAGATAAATTTGTTTATATCCATATCTTCGATAAGAAATTTTTTGATGAAGTTCCATGAGGCCTTAATATTAGAATGGATGACATATTTGTTCAATGGTTTATCTGCAACTAACCTTCCTATTAGGATTTTGTCTAAGTTGGCCTTTGCTGTTTCTGGAGCAGGTTGAAGATTCAGATCACTCCATGACAGAGCCTCTGTTTGTGAGATAAGTGATTCCATGTCCATCAGAGTTGAAATTGTAGTAGGAGGAGCAGATAGTTGAATGGATGAAAGAAAAGGATGGATCTTGGATGATAGTGTAGTAGATAAGAAACTGCTTCTGTATAATATGGAAAGAACATGTAAATCTAAGCAACAATAAGTGCCGATGAAATTTCCACCTCCTAGATAGAGAAGCTTTGACTTCTCTCTAGTAGTTTTTGACCTACGTTTTAAGAACTACTACTATTTACTCATCGAATTTAGCAAGTGGTAAACTGGACTTGGTGAGATCATCATAATCATGTTACATGTACGTACAACAGTATAGCCAGCCAAAGCAATGTATATTTGTAATTTGCCCTTTCAATTATTATTATTTTTTTGATAATCAACATAGAAGACAATTTTATTGACTTGAAATATGGCATTCAGCCATTACAAAAGGTTTAATACATTCAGCAACACAATCAATATCAATTAGCTCATGTTTTAAATTCACGGCCATTTGAGCAAGACAATGAGCAACACCATTCAGTTCTCTTTTGACATGCTGCATTTTCCATTGAGCACCACACATAAGAGTAATGATGTCTAAGATAGTGCACTACAATTTCCCAGCAGAAGAAGCAAAACTCTTGACTGCATGGACAACTTGACTAGAGTCATCTTCAAAGATTAAAGAGTTGAGACCAAACTCTTTACAAAATAAAACAGCAGAGTAAAACTCTTGCTTCTGCCGGCACAGGATCAATGCAATAGAATCTTGGTTGTATTAAATACTAGACGCGTACAATTGCAGGTGATTTGGCAGAATATGGTCCATTGTCTTTGCATGATGAGCAAATCCTACGCAACCTGGGTGTGCCTCAACCAGTAAATTTGTTCCATCGATATCGTTTGGTGGCTTGGACAAGACCTCCTACTAGCTGGTTTAAATTAAACCGTGATGGGAGTTGCCGTGGAAATCTGAGGAGCAACGGAGGGGGGGGGGGGGGAGTGATAAGGGATAATTTTGACAGGGTCCAAGGGGCTTTTTCTGCTCACTTTGGGTATGGTACTAATAATGAAGCTGAGCTAAGAACCATTTGAGAAGGTGTGGTTTTGTGTAAACAACTTAAATTTTTTAATGCGATTATTGAGAGTGATTCTAAATTGGTGGTGGATTGGCTTATTCAGGGTCGTTGTTCGATTTGATACTTGTGGGATTTTTAGAAAGATTTACTTAAGGAACTTGATGGGGTTAATTACATGGTGTGTCATCAATTTCGTGAAGGAAACCAAGCGGTAGATTTTCTTACAAGACAAGGTGAGGAAGGGAGGTCCATTTGTTATGAAGGTGATCGGAATTTACCAAGATTGTTGAGGGGAATTGTTCGGATGGATAAATCGGGTTTGCAAAGTTTTCGACTATAGACATTTTTTGTTGTTTTATTGTTTTATGCTCTTTGGTTTTGTAATGTTGGTATTCCTCCGTCTAATGTGAGAGCTTTTTTAATAAAATTGGGAGGGGATTACTCAGAACAGGTGACCTTCATCTCGTTAAAAAAAAAAAGGTATCTTTATGCGCCCTCTCTCTCTACTCTCTCTCTCTCTCTCTCCCCAAATTACACTATTCTCTTAACCTTCTCCAACTCTAAGTTCTTTCTTTGGCATCGAAGGCACCTCGTACTACCAAAACCTCTCCTTTGAATTTTTCATGTGCATATAGTCGGAGTGTCCCGTTGCCCGGGATAAGAAACACGACATCAATATTATGGGTATAAACAATTTTTATTTTTACAATAGTTTTTGTTTTTTAAATGAACAAATTAATTTAAGAAGTAGACAATTTGAACCGATAGAATGAACCGATATACGTGGCATGACTAGTAGTTAAAAAAAAAAAAAAAAACCCAGAAATCCCTTGATATTCGTATCCCTATGGCTACTCTGCCCATCCCTCACGCCTCCATCCTGCCAACCCAGAAATCCCTCATCCCTCATGCCTCCAACCCAGAATCATGAATTTCTATTTAGTCCCTCAAATTTCGGTACATATTTTACGAAACCTGTTTAATTTAAACCTGTGTGAGTTTGTTCTTGTTTTAGAAAAATTGTTTCAGAAAAATTATTTTGCACAATTTCTGCACCTGGGTGAATCTGTTGTTTTAAAAAATTGTCTCAGAAAACAATTTTTTTAAGGAAAATACTACTGAAACCGATAGAATGAAAACAATTTTTTTTGCACCATTTCTGCACCTGGGTGAATTTGTTCTTATTTGAACCCGACACATTTTTGCACCATAAATTTGTTCTTCCTTTAAAACAAATCGGGATAGGAAAAAATAAAAATTGAGTCTTCTGTCTTTACTCAATACTTGACTACTGAAAACACCGAACTAAAATAATCATAATGAATGTCACTGTGACTAAACTCCATTTCGCGTACCTTCATTTTCAAAGCTAGTTTTGTTGACTTTTAATAATATGGATATGATGTGACCATCATTTATAGAGTTGTGCCATAAAAACTCATGGCTAAGGCATTGCAGGGATGCTCTATAACTCGTGATTAGGGAGGGAGGTGAGCGGCGACAGGAGCTCAGGGGAGAGCGCCGAAGAGAGGCTTCGGCTTGTTTTTTCCCAAAAAGAGATGGCTTTCAAATGAAGAGACGGGAAGCAGACAGGGGCCTTTAGTTTTTGTTTTCATTTTTGTTCTTTTTTTTTGTTTTGTTTTAGCGTGCCACGTCGATCGGTCTATTTTTTTTTATTCATTCTATCAGTCTCAGTGGCATTTTCCTAAAACAATAGCTTTAGATTGGTGAACATTTGTTTAAATCATTGCTGTTTTGGATATATTGATATTCATAATTTTTTGCTCTCTTTTTATCTTTTAGCTGTTGACACAGCTTATATAATATAGTCCAAATACTATAATGTTGGGTTTCCTCGCTTAGCTGCTGATTTTTACGAGCCCCGAAGCCCATGAATTTTAGAGCAAAGTAGGGGCTAAAACCGAGAGAGGTGTATAATTTGGCTGTTGCAAGATAACTTTTCTTCATGGCTTTTGTCGTTTAATTCAAGTAAAAGGGCATAAGAAGATCTTTTCGACTTGTGCGTACTTTTTATTGAATAAAAGATCTTCTTGTGGGCTTGTAAGTACTTTTTTACCTTTCTCGTTTCATTCAACTAAAAAGCCCCCTCCAAACAAAAAAGAGTTATGCTACAAAGAATCTATTTTGCGCACACTTTGTCCACCCCCGCCATATCTGATGTGGTGGGGCAATTTTTTAAAAAAGATCAAAATTTCAAGAGTGTTAGAACTTTATACCCATTACACCATCATGAAAAATCAAAGCTAAGAAAACCTGGAGACCAACCCATTTGGTTATCTAAGAAAATCAGCCCTCCAATCATAATGTGACAAGTCAGCATGTTAGCACCATTACCATGCATCCCATTACACCTGAATGACACACTCCATTCCCCTTAAACCCTTTTCTTCCTATTCGAACCCACACCAGACGACACCCCACACCATCCCAACCCCACTAATATGATATTTGGGATTTAAACATGAATTCACAATCCCCATAACGGCAAATTTGGTGGTTTCTTGAGATTCTTTGATTTGGACTAAATGGCGTGCATTAAGTGAGAAATTAGAGTCCTTCATAAAATCCATTTTCTTGACTTGGGGCTTTTCAGGTTTGACTTAGTTTCCTAGAAACTTAAATAGCCAAGAACATGTTTTGTTTTTAAGATCTGAAGAGATGATCGAACAGTCCATTTCGAACAAGAAAGTTGTAAAAAAAATCTCTTATTCCATAAATAGTACCGTTTGATCTCTTTCCTGGTTACTAAGAAAAATTAGGGTTCAGAAATTAGAGAGAAAAATGTATGGACGAGAGAGGTGATGCTGATAAACTGGACGAAATCTTGCTTTCAAGGTTTCAATTCCATCTAACCGACGAGGAGCTGGTTGGATTTTATCTGAAGAGAAAGATTCAATAGCGGCCTCTCTCTATTGAGCTCATCAAGTAGCTGGATATCTATAAATTTGATCCACACCTTCAAGTAAGATCGATCAACTAAACTCTTCAAAGCTTGTGATACTACTGCTATTCATGATTTGTTTATGGAGTTTTCATACCCGAGCTAGCATGCAAAGATGAAGAAGCTCATTAATATTCTATTTTTTGAGTTTTTCTAATCCATCTTTGAGCCTGGAACGTATTCGGTGCAGGGGAAGGGGAAGGGAACGTAATCAGCTGCTTTCCTTCTATTGTGCTACACACCCTCCATCTTACGTGTAGCCAGTCCGCTGGTGGGCAGTTTCTTGCCCAACAGCAACAAGGCTGTTGCAAAGCGTTTCTCTTGGTTCACCTCACTGGAACTCTCAACTCATTGGATATCAAAGACACATATAGGCAAATTCCTGCTCTTCATAAAATCCAATCAAGAAAATTTGGGCTAGATTGGGAATCTACAGCACAGAGATGAACAACCCTCACAATCAACTCAATAAACTAATTAAAGCACTCTCAATGACTCTTGTAAAATATATTTTTCTTTAAAATATAAAGAAAGATTGATAAAAGTCCCTTCTATTAAATCATCTATTCTATTTCTATTTTATATTTAGCTACAGTAAATCCTCTACATGTAGAGGTAACTATTCATTCATCTAAATAATTTTTTATTATTTCTCTCTCATTTCATCCTCTTTCCTTTTTATCTTATTTTCATTTTAACCATTTTATCACTTTGCACGAGCCTCACTCTATTATCTTTCATCTACTCTCTAGCACTTCGTTTATAGTCCATTCGACTTTTATGCATGCAAAAATGTTGATATTGTTAATAATAAAAGCAGGTATTTTTTTTTCTATCGTTTTACTCTCTTTTTTAAGTAATTTAAAATATTACATTATACATAAATAAATATTGTAAATATCAAAATATATGATGTATAGAGAAATATTTGAAATATATGCTGTGTAGAGAATATATTATTTGAAATAAATAAAAAAGATTAAAAATTATAATATTTAAATAATATAAAAAAAAATAGATAAGTTGATGTACGATATATTATAAAAATTAGTATATAAAAAAAAAAAAGTTTTGATATTGTATTTTAAATGATAGGATAAACTGTTCTAACAAATTCGTTTAGAAATTTCACTTGCCTATTTTTTCAATTATTTGAGAGAAACATTTTTCAAATAACCCAAATGGCAGGTGAACCAAACAAAAAGAAATGGAAAATTAATTTAGAAAAGCTAACCCTTTACAAGAAATGGGATGGGAACCATTTCCTGCCCAGCCAAAGGAAAGAGACCTAAATCTAGTCCCTGGAAGAAAAATAATATAGGAAAATTTGGAAAAAAAGCTGAAAAATAGAAGAAAAAGAAAGTCTTTGAGCTTTCCATGTCAATGACCCTAGATCTTAAGCTCCAATTAGTCAGCTTCTCATACGAAAGAATCAAATTATTTCAAAAGATACTTTTTTTTTTCTTTTTCTTTTTTTAACAAAGAAAGGTATTTTCTGTGATGTAGGGAACAAAGAAAGTGATTTTGGTGTTGCAGAAAACAAATACCAAACTATTTACGATGCTTGAGATAAATATGCCTTCTTCTTCTTCTTCCTCTTCTCTCTTTTGGTCTTTGAAAACTGAATTCAGTACGGGTATTCAAACTTCAAAGAGAGAGACGTTAACAGTCTGTCTGGATTTCTCAGTGAATGTAAATGCCAAAACGAACAAGAACATCGAAGCATCGTGTCGTTGGATTTTACTTTGCTACAAGAAGAGAAGAAGAGTTCACTTTCGGGGATCACAACGAAGAGAAGAGGAGACGCGAAGAACATTTGGCTTTTGGTACGCACCGTTTCGGACGTCTGGAGTCAAACCATTTCGTTGCCCTTCATTTTCTCCACCCACCGTTTCATTTAGCCCGTGGAAGCCAGATGGATTTCGTGCGTAAGAGGTGCACGAAATGGTCTGGATTTAGCTTTATACAACAAACAGTTGGTGCGACACTGTTTAATAAAAGAAAAATGCTAAACGTAACCGTCCCATCCAATCGCCGCACAAATGACTGCCACGTCAGTTGAACGAAATGACCGTGTTTCATTTAAGTAGCAGGCGATGTGAAGTTTGTTTTCTCCTTCCACCTCCTCCTCCTTTATGACAAAACAAAACCGTAACTCCCCCTTCGTCGTTACCTCCCTACTCCTTCAACGAGCCTTCTCCTTCCTTGAGCCCAACGACCTCTTTCATACTCTCTAAATCCTTACAGAAAGATACATCATGGGAAAAATCGGTTTTGTCATTTCGAGACTGGTGATAGGGTATACAAAACAATGATTTACATATGTTCTATTCTTGGAACCATATCTCTATATCGAGGCACAAAATCTTATCATTTAGTTTGATGCCAATTTGCATTCTCAGGGCATTCATTCAGTTCGTCTGCAGCTACATCACCCTACCACTCTACGCAATTGTCACACAGGTTAGTTTGATCATCATTGAAAACTTGCCTTCTTGTTTCAAGATCTTTATGTTAGGATTCTTGGCTGATGAAAGTTGTTGTTTTTATGGTTCCCTAAAACGTAGATGGGAAGTTCATTGAAATAGGAAATATTCGTAGAACACGTACAAAAAGGACTAGTTGACTGGGCTAGACATGCCAAAAAGACCACGAGTTCGAGAGAAAGGCTGCCAATGGCACTAGGCTTTACTGTTCTACTACTACTCATGGATCTAGCCACGTGGTTGGCAAAGAAACTACTAGTTTGGCAGTTGAGTAGACAGATGCAGATGAAACAGAAACTGCAATGGAAGAAGGCAATGCAGGAGAGACATGCGAATGGAAGAAGGCAATAATATCTCCTAAATTATTGGTTTTTCATTATAAAAGACATTTTTCCATAAATGAAACTAGCCATTTTTGCACACCTGAAAAAGACATTACATTTGTTATCCTAAGACGAACTATATATAACTCCCAACTACCCACAGTTAGCACCCGAAAATAGTCTCCCAGTATAGCTATAAGCAGCTAATGGAATTCATAATTATCAATTGTAAATAATTAACCAACATGGACAAATTCTTCAACAAATAAAAAATTCTAATATTCCTCAACTCTCAATAAGCACAATATCCCAAGATGAGGTGAGAATATGTTAATGCATTAAGAGCAAAAACAACATGAGGACAGAAGCAACAACCTTAAAATTCACAATTTCCCCAGACTTCAAGAACTCTGTGTGGAGATCCACGTGAAAATCCTCATAACAAACGTTCAATCTCTTCATCTGTGTACTAGAAACAAACATTGAAAAAAAAAAAGAATATATTATCAGAGATATAGACAATAGCTGTAAAAAGAAACAAACAAAAAATCGTGGTACTAAGATTTCTCAAATCCACAAAATGAGTTTGCATTCTCTACAAAAACATTCTAATAGGTTTTTAACTATGAATACTATTAAAGATATTTAGAAAATACAAATTAGACAGCCAGGGAGACAGCATAATTCGAAATGGAGTAAAATTAAAATAAAACGATGTAGAGCATTCGCCTTTGGGAAGAATATAATGCAAAAGAACTACGTACAATTTCCAACAAAGTTGGATTCTCATGGAACTTTGCTTGGTGGAGAAATGCTTCAAAGTCCTATGAAATCTGGGTTGTGGCCTTGAACGAAATTCTTCAATGGAATTTGCTCAGCTTTACATTCAAAGTGTGATCTTTCTCGCATCTGGTCTGCTACTCGCTCGAAGAATAAGAAAAATCTCTCTTTTGCTTTGTTGCTTTAGGCATTTTTCTTTCTTTTTTAGGTGAGCGAGGATTCGAATATAGAAAAGTGGGTGTTATCTCAAAACTAGATCGGACCAATTGGGTTATGGAGTGGAATTTGCCTCCCTGCAACATGTGGACCGGTTTCGGGATGAAATTTCTTTTTCGCTTTTTTTTTTTGTTTTATTCCACATAAGCTCCACATACACCCGGTTGCCCCATGCCCATTGTCTATTAGGCCACGACGTCTGGGAGGGGCCTTAAGCCAAATCCCAAGTATTGGGGATGAGGTTAGATATGGGAGACGTTGCATGTAGGCGGCGTGGACTGGGTCATTTTCTGTTGCATGAATTTATTTCCGCATGTTTATTTTCGTAGGATGTGTGTTGGTTTCAGTTTACGTTGCGGTTACTCGTTGTTAGCAGTTTGGTGTTGTCCTTTAATTTCGACATTTATGTAAGTGGGTTTGTTAGTGATATGCTATTTAAGCAATCAAGGATTCTTAATGAAAGAAGGCAGAAAAATTACTCAAAGCATTGTGGTTATTTCTCACCCGAAGAGAAAGTTATTTACGTTAGCATCAGAATATTTGTTGGGACCTATCATCCCTAGCAGAACTGTTAATAAAAGCCATCAAACCCTAATTGTTTTTTTCATATTCTCTATCGTTCCTTGCCGACAACATCTACAATTTCTCAAAATTTCCTCTCTCTCTCTCTCTCTCTTCTCTCCTCCTTGTTCCATCGAGTTTGTTGAAGTTGATCTAGATTACGTTGCCTAGGTAAATGGTCTTGCACATACTGAACCAAATTAATCCAAGTTTGTTTAATTTGATCCAACTGGCAGATCTGGAAGAGTACACCTCTCTCTGTCTCTCTCTTGTTATCTTAGCTTTCTCTCTTTATTGTTATCTGCTTTGAGCTTGTTTTTTAGGCTTCTTTGTTTGTTGCGGTACAATGAAATCCTCTGCAAAGGAGTTTCAAAGAGAGTGTATGAGCACCAATTTGAGATTTTTTTTCCTTCAATTCCAACTATTTTTGGTCTTCATTCGACATGCAACATATCCATCTCAGATTTCTTCAAAATTTGAGCTTTTTGGGTTTTTTCATTACATTCGATCTTTTGGATTTATGATTTATTTTTGTGGGTTCTTCTTGTCTTTATGTTTGTATTGTTGACACTTATAGACTAAAACAAAAAAGAGTTAACCGTAGGGCAATAAAGCACTAGTATATGTAGATCTTGAAAGGGCTTCTCTATCTTCATAGCCACGACTCTCTTGTGATTCACGCAAATCCGAAGTATGATAATATCTTCGTTAATGGGAACCAAAAGGAAGTGAAGATCAGTGAAACTTCAAGAAAGTCACTATTGGGGTGAAAGAAGGCTGCACTGAGGGACAAAATCGTAAAACGAGAAACATAGAGGGACAAAATTAAAAAACAAAATAAGAGATAATACTCGGTCAGGAACAAAACCGTAATAACTGCCAACTACACAGGCATAAATGGAACAAAAGTGTTAAACAAAAATACCAGTCATTCATGTTCATGGCCTTAATAGATATGGCATCTCTTTCTTAGAATAAATGTGTGCATGGATGCTAGCTTTTTTTTATTTATATATTTTGAATCGTCTGCATGCACTACTGTAGTCACTGTTATGCAGCTTTTATATTAATTAATTATACGTTTGTCTTATGATATTTTAGCTTTTATATATATATTAGGAGTGGGATTGGTGTAATATTTTTTGTGGATTGTTGCAGCCCGTCACAAGGCAGATGATCATGATGATAAGAACGTGATGCAAAAATTTTGTTGTTCTAAAATGAGTAATGAATGCAGTATTAATTACTATTTTCTACTTATATATTAGCATTATTAATGAAATAAATAGAAAGTCATTTAATGCACGTATTTGATAGGATATTTAAAAAAAAAAAACACATGATATTTTTTAATAATTTACACGGTTTTGTGGTTTTGTGAATTTAATTAGTAGATAAATGTAATATATATGCATATTGCAAGGGTCAAGAATTGGTCGTTTATTCACTTGATTTTAATTATTTATTCATTTTGTTTGAAGTTATAACTTTGGAAAACAATAAATTTAATGCCTTAACTATTTTATTATTACTTTTCTTTTTAGATTGTTCTTGGGCAGTTATAGCTATGGAAGTTATTGCCGCCGTAATAAAAAGCAAAGAAGAAGAGAGTGAGCAGGATTTGAGCAGATCCAAACCAATGGAATTAGAGTGGAAAATGATTATACTTAAAAAGTGTATAAATTTCCTTGCAAATCTAAAACGGAAGAAGAATGTATGGAAAGAATTATTGGTTGATAAAAAAAATTTTCTGTGGGTTGCAGAGACCGAGTTGGGGTATTGGCGGATATAGAAAAGTGACACGAAAGTCGATACTCTAATCTATCAGAGAAAAAAAAGAACATAATTTATGGAACTCTATGTCCAATAGTAGTTTGAATGCACGACAATATTGCAACATTTGTAATTGTTAGTTAATTTGTATGTTTATATATTCTCAACTAATTTTATTTGGAAAACATTATTGTCAAGCTTGCATTTCTACTGTTGTGAGCTTGAGTAACGGTTCAGGTATCCTACTGGGTTTATGTATAATAAATGATGGAATTGAAAGTTCAAATAAAATTCATTTTGAGATGGAAAGATGTTTTGATTGAAATTAAGAGTGCTTTATATTGAGAATATTTCCATTTTCCAAAATATTTAGGTGTGTGAGTGTAGGCATGTGTATGCAAGAATTTATGTGTAACCTTTTCTAGACTAGAGACATTCTTGGTTTTTCACTATATATAAGTGAGTTTTTTGCGTGCTTTCCCATGGCCTTACTCTTAGAACTTGACTAATTTCATTCACTCCCTGATTGAATATTAATGTTGTATTTCTGTCAGACATCGACAACACTTTGTTTAACTAAAATTTTTAATTTAGGAATAACACCATAGGCCATGAGTAAATGAGAAAGAAATCCATTTGTTTACCTAAAATCTGTATTGGATTGCAAGATCTCATGTCTCTCTATAAGATATCTTGGCCTTCCCTTGGGAGCTTCCTATAAATTGTCGTCGATTTGGAATGGAGTGATCGAGAAAATTGAGAGGTTGACTGATTGGAAAATTATTTATTTGTCTAAAGGGAGAAGAATTATATTGATTTAAAGTATGTTGTCTAATCTTCAAACATATTTCATACCCCTCTTTCCTTTGCCGGCTGGGGTGGCTAGTAGATTTGGATCTTCTGAATTTTTTGCTCGGCGGTCTTGGGGAAGAAAGAACGTTCCATTTGGAGAGTTGGAATAAAGTTTTGTATCGGTTTCTTGGGGTGGTTTGGGGATTTGCAATTTGAGGCCTTTTAACAAAGCTCTTGGGAAATGACTTTGGGGATATCATTTAGAAAAGGGTGCATTATGGAGGAATAGTATTGATGTTAAATATGGGAGGGCTTGGGAGAGTTGTGGTTCTAATGAAGTTATAGGTGTGTACAATGTGGGTCTGTGAAAATCTATTTGGAATGGCTGGGGCAAATTTCTTAACCATGTTTCTTTTTAGGTGGGTGGAGGACCGAGGTGATATGATACAGTTTTGGCATGATCTTTGGTGTGGGCACATGGCTCTTAAGAATGCTTACCCTATTCTCTTTAGGATTGCAAGGGATCAAGAAGCCACAGTGGTTGATAATGTTATTTTTTTCTAATAATATCCCTCAATGGAATGTGAGATTTATTAGAGACATTCATGATTGGGAAGTTGTTTCTTGTTTTTTCAGCAGGTTGTATGATATGAAGATTGTGAGGGGAAGGGAGGATAGATTGCTGTGGAATCAACTGGTAACTTCAACTTCTTAGTTAGGTCGTTTTACAGAGAGCTAAATTGCCACTGTGTTGATCAATTTCCTTGGAAGTGCATTTGGAGATGCAAGATGCCTAGTAAAGTGGCTTCTTTTGCTGGTTGGTGCCTCTTGGGAAGATCTTGACTATGGATAATTTGAGAAAACATGGTATTATCTGCTTAGATTGGTGTTATTTGTATAAAAAAGATGGTGAGTCCGTTGATCATTTATTTTTGTATTGTGAGGTGGCCAAGACCTTTTGGGATGAGATTTTCAGTAGGACGGGTATTGCTTGGGTGATCCCTAAGAGGGTGGTGGATCTATTGGCTTGTTGGAAAGGGTTTATGGGTAGCCATCGCAATGCTGATATTTGGAAGATGATTCCTCTATGTTTGATGTGGTGCTTATGGTTGGAAAGGAATGGGCGGTATTTTGATGATAAAGAACATTCGTTGAAGAATTCATAGTTTTTTATTTGAACTTTGGCTTTGGGTGAATGTTCTTGTATTGAATGGGGACAAGTTTTATGATTTTGTTTTAGCTTTTTCTAGCTTCTAGCTTGTATTTAGGTGTTTCTGCCCATATATTTCCTGTGTACTTAGGTTATGTCTATTTACTTGTCTTAATAAAGTTGTTATTAATTTTATCCAAAACAAATTGTCTTCTAATATTTTTAGCTTGTATATCAGGAGTGGGATTGGTGTAATCATTTTGATGGTGTGTTGCATGCAATAAAAGAACAGCAAGTAGTACTAAGTGATGCAAGATTTTTGCTTTATTTTTTCTAATGAAATAAGTGACATAGCATTTTATACTTATATGTGCATGTTAGCATTGTTGATAAAAGGTCACAACATTTGATATGATGTGTAAAATAATATATCTTTTCTATACGTGGTATGTTGAACTGAGCTGAGTTTGTGAACTCTGGAAGCCAAATCAACAAAGGTGAACTGAAACTCAGTAAATTGACTGAACTAACTAAAAGAATAACATCTTAATCATATGCAAAGCTGTAATTAATTAATTAAATTCATCCACTTCCAAAGTAATATTCCTTTACCATGCACATCCTCAGCAGATTTTAGCCTGAAAGACAACATTGAAATTTCAGATATCTCATCTTGTACAACAACTTGGTAGGTCTTAGTCTTGCCTCTATCGACAAAGTACTTGGCCTCAAAGGTTATATAATACCTCATTATATCGAAAAGTTGAGTCATTACTTTTGAAAAAAATTAAAATATTAGAATTTCAACAACCATTTATCATTTATACAAAGGAAAATGCTAGTATGCCCTATGAGTTTGCCCCCTCATTTTGACAACTCATGTATTTAATTTTTTTTTTAAATTGTTTTTTGCTTAATGATTAAAGAAGTGACTTTTAGTGATATAATCACATTATGCACTGACTTTTTTTTTTTTTTTGAGATGTATGCACTTACCTTTTACACACTAAAAGGATAATCACTACCTATTAACTTCAATGGAATTGTAGTTACTACACATCTTAAATTCATTGTGGAAAAGTTGTGCATTCTAGGAAAAAGAAGCATATACGATCATCACTGTGCAATTTTACCAACAATATATATAGGAATGAGTAGTATACAACAATATTTGTTAACGGTTACTTATTAGAGAATTCTCCTGTAATTTTAATTTGAAAAACAAAATCCGGAATAACATCTAAAAGATGGTCATCATGTTCTGAATTTTTAACGAAATCTATATATGAAAACAAGTTGTGCACTTCACAAGGCTTAGGAGAACCTCCTTCCCTGCCTCAAACTCAAACTGAGGGCAACATTCACACATGACAGATAATCTCTTATATCACATGTATAGTGCTACTAGTCCATCTTTTGATTCAAACTGCTCCTTTGTGAACATGCCACATGCTTGTTTCGCGAAAATTGATGAAGTTTTTGTCAAGAATAGCAATTCCACTTCTACAACAAACCAGATGTCAGCACCAGCAAAAGCCTCATGTTCCTTAATGAGACGAACAGATCAGCAATTGAAATCTCAATCAGTAAGTCCTCTTAAAGAAATATCTACAAATTCAAAATCCGAAACAATTTCTTCTCCAAGGCCAAAGCAGGTACTTGCTGGAAATTCAAGAAAGAGAAAAATGCGATATCTGAGTGGATCTAAGGATGGAACTCCCCAGAATAGATGTATTTAGTAAATGGCAAGCAATTTGAATGCAAATGGTTCCTACAATTATTGAAACCGATTTAATATTTTTCAACAAAATTTTATATAACATCCTAACCATTATAATCTATTTGGAAAACTAAAGTGAAATAATTCTTGTACCCTTTTAATGTGAATCGGCAATGCTTTATTTGTTGATTGAGCACTTTCCTATGCTTTAATCAATGTTGATCACTTGATCTCTCGAATCCCATTTTCTTTTGTTTATTGTAGGAGATTCAGAGGTGGAAGAGTTCAAAATATTTCTGCAATTTGGATAAGAGATATGTGACTTCCACATCTTCCAAAATGATGCTTGGGCCATGGCACACGATTCATAATCACTAAGGAATCACACTCTTTCATATCATCAATTGACTATAGGTCCCAGATGAGTCTCTTGTAAACTTTTTTTTTTTTGTATTTCTTTCTAAAATAAAATTGCGGTGCCCTTATGTGGGCAAGATATAATTGACTTTTTGTTTAGAGACAATCTGACTCTTAGTGTGGTACCTATCAAGATGGTTCACTCATAATGTAGCATTATGAATATTTAGATTGCTAGTAGTTGATAAGATAAGTCATGGTTACGAGAAGATAGGAAGGGGGATGGAGAGTTCGATTTGGCTTCAAGTTAGAGATCGACCGAGAAGATAGTGACAAAAATGGTGGTTGACAAGTTGTGATCACCAAGTTTGAAATTTAAAAATATACTTTTTGCAGTTAATTTAAAGTCCGCTAATTTAAATAAAAACTTGTGAAGTACAAAACTATATATTTCCAATTCGAAGGTTATACATTCGGGAATCAGAGCTATATATAAACTTGTTGTAGGTTATATATTCATGAAATTCGAAGTAATAAGATTCTCATCACTAAAATTGAAACAAAGATCAAACTTAGAGTACACAAGTTTTATACTGAAAAATGAAAATCTTCAAAATCATACCCAAAATATAAAAGACCTGTGGGCATGGGATGCGCCGTTTGTCGGGGGGACGTGGAAGGCTGGGCCGCTACCTATTGCCACTGCTGAAGAGTGGAAAGGATCAAATGAGAGGGTTGGCCGCTTGGGGAGAATTGTCTGTTGAGGCTCGAAACGGAAATGGAGATGTAATGAAAACATTAAGAAGCAGAGGGCATTCACGAGTTATTTAAACCTTAGGTAGAAACTATGTTGTTTGGCTTATGCCTAACGACACCATTCCCTTTATTTTTATTTGTGTTAAACTAAAGAAGCAGAACGATGTCGTTTCACTTATTTAAGTAAAGCGGTGTCGTTTAATAATGGTATATATATATATTTTTAAAAAGTTGCTGACGTCGACCGGTTTATCGAATTTTGCTGGTTCAAACCGTGAAATGAACTAGCCGACACCGGTTTTGTTAATTTACCATCGACGACCGACCAGTTCCTTGTCGATTTTGACCGATTCTAAACTCCGACAGCTAGTCTGAGTCGATGACGGTCGGTTGGTAGATTTTTTGTACAGCCCTAGTATAAGAGGCCTTAATAAGTGATAATTTTAAAATGAAAAAAAAAATAGCACACAATCAACAAATAATAAAGAGGCCTTAACGTATTATTGAACCTAATTAAAATCATCAATCTCAATAATTAATAATTCGTGAGATAATTCAATATAGCTCGTCAAATATTATTTAGGCCCAATAAAAATTCTTCATATAGCATTGGGTCAGCTTGTTTCATCTAAGAAGTATAAATTTATTTACATAATAAAGTATTTACATTATATGATATAAAGTGTTTCATGAAGTTTTGAAAAATGAAGGGGAGAGTTTGAATAAAAAATACTAAAATATTTTTCTAATATTATTTTTAAATTTGAAAAAATTAAATTATTTTTGGTGTTTCAATTAGAAGTTTAGAAAAGTTGTAATGATTAGTTTGAAAAATGTGTAAATGATATTTGAGAAGGAAATAAGATGAGATATATTAACAAACAACCCCTTGATGTCAAGAACATAAATGAAAACATTGCAGCCATCCATGGGTAAATTTAAAACAATTTTGCAAACAAAATTCTACGTAAATCAACGAAAGTTGAAACATCACAAAAACCAAATAAAAACAAAGTAATATTCTTCCATTGAGGACAACCTCCTTAAACTCCGATCCAAGCATGTCACCCCCAAATATCTTCTCAACCTCCGGGAAGTAAATGACCTGAAAATGACACTCAAATATCCACCAATTGGTCACACATGTAAAATCAATGACAAAAAATCTCACGAAGTGACGATGATAACAGTACGAGTTTTCAAACGATTCAATCAAAATAATATTCACGATCAATTTTCAAGTGATGCTGACCGACATCTAGACAACCTAAACTGCCATCCGCTTCGGCTTTTCCCTTTTCCCAAAATTAGCCTTCAAATTCAACATACTCAAAATGCAGTCAACCATTTAATTATCCTAATCGTAGTATGTAATCCGGTGCAACCAATATTACACAAGGCGTCTTGCCACTCACTCAAAATTTTACCCCAGTTCAAATTTGCACAACATCACCACCTTTGAAACCTTAAGACTTATACAATGACAAGGACAGTGCTTGCCTTACAAATTATTTACTCGTTTCATTGCAAGCTCTATAAATGTTCACCATCCTTTTGGGTCCAATCATCAAACTTGTACTACATCACTTATTTACCATTCATTTTTGTCAGCTTTTCCCATTCAAGGGTGCAATAGATTAATTTTGATATTTTAAGGTGGATTTGGATCCTCCACCGTTCCTAAACGAACTGAACTCTTGAGCCTAGAGTGGGGGAGAAATAAACACGCAAAGTGAGTCTTATAACATTTATTGAGTATTTAATGTTGCCTGAGAAATTCACTCAAATAACTATACAATAGTCACTAAATGACATGGGACCCACTTTGTGTCTCTATCTCTCTCTCACTCTAGGCCCTACAGTTTGAGCAGGAGCTCTAAGAGATCTAAGATTGTTTGGGAATAAACACTGGATTGCGAAAAAGGAAATCAAAGAAAAGAAAACTATCATTCATAAATATAGAAATTAAGGTACAAAACTCGGGACCAAATCTATGTGAGGAAAGAAAATAAATATATCGATCTCATATCCATTCAAGATGCAAAAATACTAACCATTGACGAGATGGCCTTCCCAAATCCATTCTTTCCCATGGTTTCCTGAACCGACTAGACAAAAATCAAACAAAATAATGAAAAATAAGTAGCAGAAATGGAATCCCAACACAAATATCTATGAAAAATCAAGGAAGAGCCAAGTTACAACAATCACTTGTATGTTTTTGTATCAGTTCACACTTGTATCTTGTAACTCCAAAGCAAATAAAAATTTTCATCACAAGTACTGTTTTGTTATTTCAGTAATTTTTTAAAGGAAAATAAGATAATCAAACCCACAAACCAGTAAGCTAGACCTAAAAGCCAAGAGTTAGCTGTGGACACATTCTGTTTTTTTTTTGTAATTAGCACCGGGTAGTTGGAAACAGTATCCTGAGTCTCAACTAATCCCGAGGGGCACAGGCTCGTGGCAAAGAGTTTCTCAAAAGTGCACGTAGGGTAACTCAAGGGGAAAAGCCCCCCAGTCCGATAGAACCAAGATATTATTTGCATCTACTAGGATTTGAACCTTGGACCTTAGAGGGAGCATACCACCAAGACCAAAGTCTTTACACCACTTGAGCCAACTACTAGGAGTTAGTTGTGAACACATTCATAGACCTCCCCACACGCACAAGAGGTCAATGCCCAACAAATTCTCCCATTTAGATTATGTAATGCTTCTTCTTTGACATCGAGCCGAAGGTTCTTCTCACCTTGACTAACACAAAGGGCAACAATGCTCCCAAAAAGCAATAATTGGTTGACGTAGAACAAAATTATCAAAGTACAAGATGTCCCGTTAGTTGTGAACTAAGGGGAGGCCAAATCAACAAAGGTGCCTCAATTAATTGAGTGAAGTAACTAAAACAATAATATCTTAAGCATATGCAAAGCTGTAAATAATTAATTAAATCAACCACTTTCAAAAGTAATACTCCTTTACCTTGCTTATCCTCAGCTGGTTTTAGCCTGAAAGACAGCACTGAAATTTCAGGTATAGCATCTCGCACAACAGCTTGGTAGGTCTTAGTCTTGCCTCCATCGGCTAAGTCCCTGGCCTCGAAGGTTATATAATACCTAATGTTATCGTACAGGTGAGCCATTACTTTTGAAACCTTAACAAGCTCCAGCTTTGCATTTGTCTCCTACATACGAATTAATTATGATCTCATAATTATAAGTAAAGTGTATTACAGTAAACAGTCAATAACTAGGCATATATTTACCCAGATTGAGGAGAGAAACATTTTCGTCAACTAATTTAAGAACCAAGGCTGGAAATGTACAAACTGGATTCTCTCTCTCTCTCTTCTCTCATGACTCTTTAGTACTTTGTGTACTTGGAAAAAAGTTTCTTGTATTGGATGGAGATAATCTTCATGATTTGCTTTTAGCCTACTCTAGTTCCTAACTTGTATTTCGGAATTTTCACGTCTACACTTGCTGTGTACTTTGGTTGAGCCTCTTTACTTGCCAATAAAATTAATCAAAAAAATTTAGAGGTAAATCCCTGCCGATCAAAAACAAGTTTGGGGTAGACCTCTACCTCCTCCTTTCTCTCCTTATAATCATGTATCATTGTCGTTATTGGTAATCAAAGCGTCCCACATCTGATATCACATAAGAAGCCTTGATTGTAAAAAATTCTTAAAGACTTCCCTTCCAAGTGATTCTAGGGTTACCATCCATGTAAACTTCATATAATCATCTCCGTAGCACAACAATTTTAGCAAAACTGAAATAAAGAAAATACGAGAAAATACCGATGCAGCATTTCAAAAAAAAAAACCAACCGCGAAGCGACGGTTGTATTCGTTGATTGCAAGCTGCGTACGTTCTTCGTAGATGAGGAACTCATGGTAGTAGGTGCTGAGGTCGCGTGGTTGAATCAAATTGTAAAGGTAGCCGGCGATGATTTCAGGAACATCAAAGCCCTAAAGCAACGAATCATTCGATTTGAGGGAGGAGATGAAGGAATGAAGCCAAAATTAAATATAGGCGTGATCGAGGAAGTTAGAAGAAGAGAATGAATTCGGCACAAACCTCGCTCTTGGCAACTTCAGACCTGTAGTAGGCGCGTTGTTCGTCGGGTAAGGAACGTTCATCAATTCCGTCACAGGGACCGAGATCGCTATCGCTATCGCTATCCTCTCCTTGCATCCGTTTCATATCCGACTCTCCCGAATCCATTGGATTTATGAAGCAGCCTACCAATGTCACGGCACTATATATACAAGATCTAATGCGAAAACCCCAAACGAATATTAGTACTTACAGATACGCGGATTCAATCTTGTGATTTCTGTATCTGAAAACCAGAAAATTTGCGTAATGCGCCCTCTCTTCAAAACGAAAACCCTAGAAAGACACACCAAATAGGTACGAATAAGAAAACGCCGAGAGAAGAGTAAACGCAGTAGGAATTGAAAGATGGATGAGAGGTAAACGCTAACGTATAGGGGGGGAAAAAAAAACTCGATGAAGCACGTAGAAAATCCTAGAATTTGATCGAAGCGGAAGCCAGGTATAAGTTCTCTCTGTGTCGCGTGTCTGGATTGGCAAGAATGAAACCTCTAACGGGAAATATTTCATAAATTTATGAATAATGCTAAGCGTCCCTTTTTTTTTAAGTTCTTTTTTATATAGATTTTTTTAATCATTTTAAATATTTTAAAAAAATAAAAAAATTTATAATATTATTAAAAAATATTTTCTTAATCACGAAATAAAATAAAAATATGTTATTTTTATTTTACTTCGTAATTAAGAAAATATATTTTTAATAATTTTTTTTTACTTTATGATTAAAAAAATGTTTTTTAATAATATTTTAAATTTATTTTATTTTTTTAAAATATTTAAAAAAATCTATACAAAAGTAACTAAAAAAAATAAATAAAAAAAGACATGCTGGAGCCAACGGTAGCTCCCAGGTGGCTCTAGCAGTACTCTAAATTTATAGGAGACATTGGAGGCGCAGAAGTTGCTAGGACTCGACCCGATCGGATCCCGTGAAATTCTCACCTTCTCGTTTAACTAAAATGCCCTCCACCCTTTATTGGGCCTAGAATAAGGCCTCGTGGTTGGACAACTACTGTGTTTTCTAGTATATTTATTGCTCGAAACAACTTGAAGTATGGACCGGAGGAATTTAGAGAGAGACAGGTTTTATAGTGGAGAAATTTAAAATGGTTTATTTGACGAAATAATATAAAGGTTGAAATAGTACCTTTAGGTAGAGACTTGAATTGGTTTATATCTTTATATGTAAGAAAAAAAAAATGAAACTTAAAAGTTACAACAATTCATAATGAAGCATTAAAACTTAAAAGTTACAATGATTCATAATGAAATATTGTTTTTAAAAATTTTACCGCTTCATGAACATAAATAAATAAAATTTAAAAGTTATAACAGTTCATAATAAAATATTAAAACTTAAAAGTTAGAATGGCTCATAATGAAACATTGTTTTTAAAAAGTTTATCACTTCATAAACTTAACACTTCAAATCTAATGGATAGAATGCCTACTTTTATGGATAGAATGTCACATTGGAATTATATGACTCCTCTTTTATATATAGTAATAGATGAGCTGAAAAGAACGGATCAAGCGCCACGTGTACAGTAGACATTGTGAGAGTTGTCCTGTGATCGAGCCATTTTTGCAATTGACGGCTTATTAATGGGCATCGTGACTTATGCTTCTATAGTAATTAATTATACGTCTTTGACATTGCTTTTCTCCAGATCTCATTCTCTTTTCTATTCTAACATGTCATTCTATAGTCCTTTCTGTTTTAGGTAAGATGCAGTCCTTTCCTTTTAGAGTAAGGCGATGGTGAAACGATGGAGGAAGAATACAAGAATCTTAGACCTGGAAACGAGTTTTGAACATAGTAAAAGCATGTCAAAGGAATTAACAAAGCTTTGGGAAGGATTTGAACTCACGAGTATAGAGAAAGAAGAAGTGGAAATCACAGTAAAAGACACCAAACAAGCAGATGTTAGAGTCCAGAATTGCCTGCTTCTATTTATTTCGATGGACAAAAGCTTCAACAAAGAGGCTTTTAAAACAACTCTGACTAAAGTGTGGAATCTAGAGGGATCAATCAGTTTCAATGAAGTTGGTCATCACAAATTCTTGGTTGAATTTCAAAGAAGAGTAGATATGAAATGTGTTATGAAAGGAAGACCTTGGAACTTTGATAAACACTTAATTTGCATCCATATAGTTGACAGAAGCACTCCCCTTAAAGAGCTAAATTTCTATCAAAAACCCTTTTGGATTCAATTACATGGTCTACCTTTAGCAGCAATGACTTATAAAGGAGGAGAGAAAATTAGTTCCAAGATAGGAGAGGTATTAACTATAGATGTGGATGGGGAAGGAATAGTATGGGGAAAATTTCTTAGAATAAGGGTCAATATGGACATTACCAAACCTATCCCTTGAGGGAAATTAGTCACCATAGAAGGCAAACAGAGCTGGGTGGAATTCAACTATGAAAGGTTGCCTCTATTCTGCTTTAATTGTGGGGTTATCAAACATGTTAGCCGAGTTTGTAGAGAGGGGAAATCAAAAGCCTATAATTCAGGTACTGAACAATCTCAATATGGCCAATGGTTAAGGGCTATTGCTTCCAAATTTTTTGATAATGGAAACAAGAAACAATGGGGGAGAGGATCCAAGAATCAAATAAGTAATCAAGACTATGAGGGTCCTAACAAAATAGAAGCTCTTAATATCCAAGGTTCCTTTGCAACCTAGGAAGAGGATCCACCAATTGATAATCAAGAGCAGCAACTTGGTAATATTACTCTAACTGTAGGAGCTTTTGATAAAGGCAAACAAATAGTTGAATGGGATGAATATAGTGTAAAACAGATGGATAACTCTTTAGTAGAGGAAAATCAAAGTAATGAGGCTCAAGAGGGGCAGAAGTTCAGATCTTGTATTCATACTATAAATCTCTATGAAAATTAGAAGGATGATATTACAACTCAAATGCAGATTGAGAAAGAAGTTTTAGATACATTATAAGTGCAGATTGTGGAGGTGACATAGAAGCCATTGGGATGGAAGAAAAGGGCCAGAATCTCAAATTCACCAATCAAATATGACATCAAAGGAGGAATCACTTCTACAGTTGAAACAAGAGGAAGGAAAAGAGATAAGGAATTGATAGAGAGGGACAACCAGAAAACACCTCACCAAAAAAAGAAAGACATGCTCAATCTTGAAAGGAGTGAAACTCAGGAATCAAATGTAGAGGCTGCTATGCAGCCCCACCAACATCAATGAAGTGTTTAACATGGAACTGTTGAGGGCTTGAGAACCCTTGAACAGTTTGAGAGCTTCATTTTTTAGTGAAGCATAAGTGCCCAGAAATCTTCTTCTTCATGGAAACAAAGAGCTCACGGGAGAGGATAGAAAAAAATCAGAAATTGACTTGGGTATGACAGGAGTTTTATAGTTAATGCCAACGGAAGTAGTGGAGGGTTGGCTATGATGTGGAAGTCAGATTGTGATATAGAAGTTGAATCCTATACTGATTTTCACATCTCTGTTAATGTGGTAGATGGTAGAAATGGGAAGACTTGGACTTTAACAGGTTTCTATGGCAATCCAATTATAGCAAAAAGAGAGGGAAGCTGGCATTTACTCAGATTTTTACAACCTTCATATCACAGGCCTTGGTTATCCTGGGGAGATTTCAATGAGATACTTTATCAAAATGAAAAATGGGGAGGCTTACAAAGATCTTTTAATCAAATGCAAGGCTTCATACAAGCATTACAGGATACCGATTTGAGTGATATGGGATAGGTCTTAAGTATACTTGGTCTAATAGAAGAGATGGTCAAGATTTCACCAAGGAAAGATGAGACAAAGTATGTGCTAACACTGATTGCATGAACATGTTTCAAGAATTTTTAGTTAATGCACAGCCAACATGTTCCTCAGACCACAACCCTATCCTAGCAACAATGAGTAATCAAACACAACCTATTATAAGAAGAGACAGATTATTCAGATATGAATATAGCTGGGGCCTAAGCAATGAATGCAAAGAAATGATTTTAGCAAAATGGCAGGTCCAAGATAGAAATGATATCTCAATAGCTGCCTTCTCTAACAAATTGAAAGATTGCAGAGCACATTTACTTAGTTGGAACAAGAAACAAAAGTAGGAAAAAATTGGAGCAATTACAAGAATGATAGAACAAATATCACATCTACAAGACAGGAACCAAGGATCAGATCAGAATCTAATTAATCAGTTTCAGAGACAAATCAATTTAACCATGGAACAAGAGGAAGGGAGATGGACGCAAAGATCAAAGCAAAGGCGGCTTAAAGAGGGGGACAAAAATATAAGTTATTTTCACAAATGTGCTAATCAGAGACGCAGGACCAACACAATTCATAGTATTAGTGATGAAACAGGCCATCTACTTACCTCACCAAAAGGGATAGAACAAACTTTTCAAAAGTTCTTCACAGATTTGTATGCTACTTCTAATCCAGTGGGTCAATCTCAATGTCTTGAATTCATGCCACATCTGATCACAGAGGAAATGAATAATAATTTGATCAGAAAATTTGAATACTCAGAAATACAAGAGGCTGTCTTGAGTATGCATCCCATGAGCTCCTCAGGACCAGATGGATTTTCAGCTGGCTTCTTTCAACAACATTGGAAAATTCTCAGCAAAGATCTATGTGAAACAGTTATGAATGTCTCAACAACAATAGCTGGGACAATTCTATCAATGAAACTCACATTGTCTTAATCTCAAAGGTAAAAAATCCCTCAACAGTTTTTGAATTCAGACCAATAAGCTTATGTAATGTAATGTATATTGTGATGGTAAAGGTTTTAGCAAACAAATTGAAGAAAACATTGCCAACCATCATTTCACCAAATTAAAGTGCTTTTGTACAAGAAAGACTTATAGCTAATAACATAATTGTTGCATTTGAAGCATTGCACTCTATGAAATGTAGAATTAAAGGGGATAAAGGGTATATGGCTTTAAAGATGGATATGAGTAAAGCATATGATAGATTAGAGTGGTTTTTTTTAGAAAGAACAATGGAAAAAATGAGTTTCAACAGAAGATGGATTAAGCTTATCATCAAATGTGTATCCACAGTTTCCTACTCATTGTTAATCAATGGAACCCTCCAACCAACTTTCATACCATCTAGAGGTATTAGACCAGATAATCCTCTATCACCCTATCTCTTCATCATATGCTCAGAGGCACTAACTCAAATGCTCAACAAAGATGAAAGAACAAAGCAGTTAAATAGCCTTCCAATAGGCAGAAGGAAGATACACATCAGCCATTTGTTTTTTGCAGATAACTGTTTAATTTTCTGCCAAGCCACAACCTAGTAATGGAGGAAGATGATGGATCTTATAGATCATTATGAGGCAGCAACAGGTCAGCTATTAAACAATGACAAATCTTCTATATTTTTTAATCAAAATACCAACTCTTCAGAGAGGGACAATATCACAAGCATAGCAGGGGTTAGAGCAACAGATTCTTGTGAGAAATATCTGGGGCTTCCTACAATGATAGGGAGATCAAGGAATAAAGAGTTTAAAGCAATTATTGACAAAATCAGTGCAAAAATAAGGAACTGAAAACAGAAATTTCTGTCACAAGCTGGGAGGGAAATCATGTTTAAAATTGTTATTCAAGCCATTCCCTCGTATGCTATGGGTGTGTTTAAACTCCCTAAAGTTTTGTTAAAACAAATGAATAAGATAATGAGAGGATATTGGTGGGGCCAGGCAATCCAAGGATGAGCCTAGTGTCCCCAACCTACTTCTTTAGCATCGACATATGAAAGATCGGATGTAGCTTGAATGTTGGAGGAAGTTCCAACTTATAAGTCACTCCTCCCAATTTTTCTAGCACCTTGAAAGGCCCATAATACCTCTTGGACAGCTTCAAACTAAGCTTCTTCCTCAAGATTTTTTGCCCATATGGTTGTAACTTCAAGTACACATAGCCCCCCACTTCAAAGGCGATGACTTACCTCCCTTGGTCGTAGTACTTCTTCATTCTCTCTTGAGCTCTCCTGAGCTCCCTCTTCACCTTCACTAGGATTTCATCTCTAGTAATAAACTCTTTCTCCACCTCATCATTGTTAGCCGTCCCCCTTTCATAATTTACTAAAGTGGGTGGTGGTCTTCCATAAATAACCTCAAAATGACTCAATTGAATGGAAGAGTGAAATGTTTTATTATACCAATACTCGGCCCATGTGAGATAATCACCCCACTTCACTTGCTCTTCATGACAAAAGTATCTCAAATATTGCTCAAGTATCCTATTCACTACATTGGTTTGCCCATCGATTTGATGATGGTAAGAGGAACTTGCCTTCAACTTGCTCCCTTGAACCTCAAATAGCTCCTTCCAAAAGGTACATAGCTTCACACATTATCAATGAAAGACTTGGCCACACTCTTGGCCGTGTAAGGATGCTTGCGATGAACAAAGTGAGCATATTTGCTAAGTCGATCCACCACCACTAAAATCACCTCATGGCCACTACTAGTAGGTAGCCGCCCTACCATAAAGTCCATTGCCAAGTCCTACAAAATCAAGTTTGGAATTTTCAATGGTTGTAAGAGGCCGGTTGGTAGTCTTGTGTCATACTTGACATTTTGGCAAACATCACATTTGACCACTAGCTTCTTTACCTCTTTCTTAAGCCCCTCCCAATAGAATAAGTACTTCACCCTTATTTAAGTTCTTAACTACCCCAAATGCCCTCCTTCCTTACTATTGTGGGAGTGATCAAGAATCTCCTTCCTCATGTTTGGAACATTCGGCACATAAACATAGTCTTTCTAGTTGGTAAGACCATCCCTCACCTTGAAGCTGACTACCCCTTCTTTTTGTGCTTATAAAAGTTCAATAATCTCAAAGGCTCTCACATTAATTCTTGTAGCTTCTCGGATCTTGTCCCAAACTCTACATTCGGCCCCACTCAAGGCCATCATAGAGGAGTCATCCTCCTCATTCACAACCCATAAAAGTGAACTCCTTTCTCTTATACTCAATGCATCAACAACTTTGTTCTCTTTACCTTGTTGGTAAACAATTCCATACTCAAAGCCAAGTAGCTTGACAAGGAACTTTTGTTGCTTGGGAGTGACAATCTTATGTTATAGGAGGTGCCTCAAAGCTTGTTGGTCGGTCACAATAGTAAACTTGTGGCCCAAAAGATAAGGTTGCCACATCTTCACCGCATGCACAACCTCTAACATCTCTCTTGCATAAGTGCTCTATGCCTTCTTCATTAACCCAAGTGCCTTGGAAATAAAGGCCAATGTTCGCTTCTCTTGCACCAAAATAGCACATATTCCCTCCCCACTCGAATCCATATACACCTTAAATGGCTTCTCAAAGTTGGGCAATGCGAGTACGGGGGTCACGGTTGTAACATCCCGTATTTTAGTATATTTTTATTAAAGAATTATTTTCATTAATTTAAATATTGATTCTCTTGTTTTAAAATTAATGAAGTTTTATTATATTATTTTATAATATTTTAAGTTGTGAAAATTATTTTTTTAGTGTGCTTTCTTATTATTAATTATTGTTTTGGGTTTAAATTGATATTTAATTTAAATTAGTTCTTTATGGGTTTTAAATTTATTGTTGGTTTATTTAAGCTTTTCACTGCGTTTAAGTTATTTTAATTAAATTTATTGTTTTGAAATAATTTTCGTTGGATCAATTTTTGGGACTCCAAGATATGAGGATTGGACCTCATTTCTTTTTCCCTATCTTTTCTTTTCTCTTCTTCTTCTTTTCTTTCTTTTCTTCTCTCCTTTTTCCTTCGGTTTTCTCCCGCGCAAACACTCTTTCTCTCCTTCCTCTCCTTCGGTCGAATCACCCTCTCCTTCCAGCCACCACCGCGTGCCACCGTGGTCGGCACCGCCCACCCCAGCTCCTTCCCCACCGGCCGGCGACCCCACATCTCCGATCTCAGCCCCTCCCTCGCCAACAATAGCCCGCACGCAGGCCCTAAAGCCGCGGCGTTCCATTCGCTCCAGTGCCGCCGTCACTCCACCTCCGGCCACCACCTCTTCACCACTTCATCCTCGGCATTCTAGCAACCCAAAGGACACAACCCCAGCCCCAATCCGTCACCGGAGAAGCCTAACCAAACTCATCTCCGATTTGCTCCTTTTTGGCCTTGAACCGCCCATTCCGCCGCCACCCATGGCCAAAGGCCACCACCATTAGCTTCACCGACCTTCCTAGACCCTACCCTATCAATTTCGAGTCTTGGTTTGACCTCTTTCAAAGTTGAGTTTTTGAGACCCACGGCCACAGTGTATTTTACACTGTGGAGTTGCTGTTTTGGCGCTTCTAGGGCATCCGTGATCCTCCAAAAAGTATTATATAACGCTGTAAATATTTTCTCAAATATTTTTTGAGATTTTAATATATTTTTGCGCTAACCCATTTAATGTTACTGTGATTGGTTGGTTGTGCCAGACTGAGTCCGATGAGTTATAGGGGTCGGATGTATTGAGGACGGAGTATTTGTGTGATTTATTTTATTGTGATTGAGTTGGTTGTTGGAAATTGTTGTCGGGTTGGTACATTGCATATTGCACGCATGTTCATGTTTGTAAATTGAAAACTAAGTTTTCGTGTAATTGCATCAATGTTCATATGTTTATTAAAAACTGGGTTTTCATGTGAGAAAAAGGAAAAGAGACTATAGGGATGGTGGTAAGCAGGGATGGTGGTATAATCCCGCCTGCGATCCCGCCTACAGTGTACGCGTAGGGATGGTGGTAAGTAGGGATGGTGGTGTTGTCCCACCTGCGATTCTTGCCTACGGTACACGCAGTAGGGATGGTGGTAAGCAGGGATGGTGGTAGAGTCCCGCCTGTGATTCCCGCCTACTTTTTGTGTTGTGTGGAAATGAATTGTAGGGATAGTGGTAAGCAGAGATGGTGGTATAGTCCTGCTTGCGATTCCCGCCTACGGTGTATGTGTAGGGATGGTGGTGTTGTCCCGCCTGCGATTCCTGCCTATAGTGCACGCGGTAGAGATGGTGGTAAGTAGAGATGGTGGTAGAGTCTCGCTCTTGATTACCGCCTACAGTGTTCAATAAATATTTTTGTGTAAATCATTTTCTAAGAAAATGACGGATTATGTTTTTAGGCCAAAATGAGATTTTGGCATGTGTTGAAAAATATTCATTTTTTGAAAAAAAATGATATTTTAGATTTGGTACATATTTCATCATATGCATGCATGGTTGGTTGCATTAAATGTATTTTGATCTTGAAGATTGTTTGGATTATTACTTACCTGCGGTATCATTTTTGGCCGCATGCACAACCTGAGGGACAAAATCGTAAAACGAGAAACAGAGAGGGACAAAATTAAAAAGCAAAATAAGAGATAATACTCGGTTAGGAACAAAACCGTAATAACTGCCAACTACACGGGCATAAATGGAACAAAAGTGTCAAACAAAAATACCAGTCATTCATGTTCATGGCCTTAATAGATATGGCATCTCTTTCTTAGAATAAATGTGTGCATGCATGCTAGCTTTTTATTTATTTATATATTTTGAATCGTTTGCATGCACTACTATAGTCACTGTTATGCAGCTTTTATATTAATTAATTATACGTTTGTCTTCTGATATTTTAGCTGTGGCGCCCCCAACTTCCATGTACGGACAAGCACGGAAATCAAGACACCCAGGATGATGAAAACACGGTCACGCACCCCAACGACACGTGCCGAGTGTTACATCCGGGATGTTACACTAAAAATACACTAAAATTCGGGATGTTACATCTCCGCCAGCACGAGAGATCACGAAGTCGGATCGAGAGCGCTACCATCTCGTCCAAGTCCCGAGCAACAGTTCCAGGGGACGACACTCAGTATATTCCGCTCCCGAGTACCCAGAGGAGCTCCACCGAGATAATAACCCATCTCGGCTTGGGGATGATACACATACACCCAAAAAAGTCATTTTAATTTACACACCTACGCATGCGTGCACAATGCTATGAAAACGACCAAATACCAATAACCAACAGTTCTCAACAATTTTTCAATAACCAACACAGACTATCAGGTAACCAATTCACAGTTTATAAAACAGGTTATTGCAAAAATATATTTAAATCTTAAAAGTCTTTTGGAGAAATACTTACAGCGCTTTAAAATAATTAAGGAGGATCACGAAGGAACTGAAAGCACCAAAACAGCAACTGTCACAGTGTAAAAACACTGTGGTCGAAACGCAGTGAAACTCAAATTTCACCCAGGGTCAAACGAAAACTTGGGAACGGTAGGGTAGGGCCTATAGGAGGTGGGGAATCTAATGGTGGTGATGGTTCGCCGTAAGTGGTGGCCGAAACGGCGGTGTGAGGTCTAGAAACTCGGATCGGAGATGGGGTTCGATGGGGCGGCTCCGGTGACGGATCGGAGCCGGGGTTGGGTCCAAATGATTGCTTGAGGGCCGGTGGTGGTGTCGTAGAGAGATGGTGGCCAGACGGCGGCGAAACGAGGAAGAGAAGCCGCGGCTTGGCGGCGCGCGTGCGGGCTATTTCCGGCGAGGGACGGGCTGAAATCGGAGCTGTGGGGTCGCCGGCGAGAGAGAGACACGATGGGCTGGGCGGTGCCGGAAAATGGTGGCGCACGGCGGTGCTGGGAGGGGTGATCGATTCGCACGGGGAGAGGAGGGAGAGAGAGGGTCGGGCTCGCACGCGGGGAAGAAAACCAGAGGAAAAAGGAAAAGAAGAAAAAAAAAGAAAAATGAGAGAAAGAAAAAGATAAGGAAGAAAAGAAGATCCAGACTTTTTCAACTTGGGTCCCGAAAAATTCAACGGAGATGAAATTAAAACCGAAAGCTAAATAAAATAATCCAAACACAGTGAAATATTCAAATAAAACAATAACTATTTTTAAAACAGTTAAAATAAATAAATCAATTTAACTCAAAATTAACTAACATAAAATATTAAACTCTGACAAAAACATCCTTTAAAATAAAGAGGAATTAAATTGCAGATCACTAATTAAAATTAATCAAACGCAGTGAAATGCTTTAATAAACAATAATAATTTTAAAACACATAAACAACCCAATTTAAATTAAAGATCAATTTAAATTCACCACAATAATTAACAATAAAAAAGCCCAGTAAAAATAATTTTTCACAATTTAAAATATTCTAAAATAATATTCCAAAACTCCAAAAATAATAATTAATAAAAATAGGAAAGTCCAATAAAATAATAAAATAAAACCTCTAAAATATTAAAACATGAGAATTACACAAAATAAATTAAATATATCCTTCATTAAAAATACACTAAAATCTGGGATGTTACAATCTCCCCCCCTTAAAATAAATTTCGTTCTCGAAATTGGTAAGGTCAATCATTAAAAACTAAGACAAAGATAAGGTTCAACTAGGAGTAGACTTAAGAAGCATACTAGGAGGGTCAACCAAACAAATACGGATACTGCTCCCTCATATCGGCCTCTCGCTCCTAAGAGAAATCTTGAGCCAATAGATCACTCCAAGCTACCTTCTCCAAAGGTATCGACTTAGATCTTAACCTTAACTTGCCAGCACTTGACACATTTCTCAATAAACATGGCAATATCCAACCTACTCGCACCAGTCTCCCAGTGGCACATTATGATTATTACTCCTAGAACGGCCATGTAATCCAAGATCTCTATATCCACAAAATCTTAATACAACATCCACGGAATCCCAATGATTACTAGCTCCACTTGATACTCTGAACTAACCTCTATTAACTCCTACGGTAAAATTTCCAAACTTTCGCTGTATACTACACTTTGGTAACCTAGTGGCCACTTCTAAAAATTAACCATCAATAACAAAATTGCATACACAATAATCAATCTCCAGTTTCAGGTATCTTCTCAAAATTCCAAATCATCACTAATTCTTCAAAATAAGCACAAAATTTGAACTCCTAACTACAACCAAAGCATCATGCTCCTGCTGCGCACTCTGATAATCACCACATACCGAAAACTTATGTCCTCATAAAATAACACCATTGAGTACAAGGTAGCTCCAAACCTACTAACCAAGAAACTCTTACCACAATTAGTGAAAAATACCATCTTCCAAACTCATGAATTATCACACATATTCCACAATTAACTCTCGCTGCCCTAAACAAAATCAAAATTAATCAACCTCAGCATCCCAAATTGGAAACCAGTAACATCACTCTATAAAACACCCACTCATCTCAAGAAAAGAAACTTATCTTAAAAGGCTCAAATCCATTCCAATCAACCAGCAGGAGCACTTATAAATTTCTACCCGACAAACTAAACCCGAAAGTTTAACAACTAAATTCTAAATATCACCTAATCTAGCGGTGACTAACTCATCAAGAACTACCCTTGACTTCACCAAAACATCGCCGAAACCTTCTTGGTAACTCACCCACCTACTTCTACTCCCATAAACTAGTACTAGCACAACTAGCTCATTCACTAGCACAGCACTAATAAACCTCAAGGAAAGTCATACTGCTCAACCCTTCAATCCACCAAAAACTATTGTACAACATCCAAGGATCCTAATGTTTTATTAACTCTCATACTTGATTATGTTATTCACCGTTGATGCCTAAGTTTCGACTTCCAAGATTTTATCATACACCATACATAGCAACCCATCAATCTTTCTTTAAGTCAAATAACAATATCCTTAACTCACCTAGCTTGACGCTCCATATCCAAAGGAAAGTATAGCCTCAAAATTTAGATTCCTATGTGACCTCAAGTCACAATTAATTCCTTTAGATAATCAAAACAATTATTGCCGATCATCATTCCATTGAGTAACCCGCTTCGACTGTACACTTCGATCAACTCACCAAAACTCTTGAACTTAATACTGTCGTAACGACTCCTTTACAACACCTACCAAAACCACTTCTTCCAAGCCAAAAATGGGATTAGAACCTGAACTCTCCTGAAGAAACATTTTCATATCAATAACTCAACTCTGATCAACCTCATCATAATGATCACAGACTAATCAGTCTCCAAAATAAACCAAGCTAGCACACCAAGCTTGAGGAATTAAAAACTTAAATCTTATTTCAAATCAATCCTTCAATATGTAATTCTAAAACCTTAAACCAAAAAGAATCACTTCTTGAAATCCTCAAATTCTATGACCTTAAAGCTAAAACACTCACCTTACAAACCTTGCAGAATTCTAAAACCCGAAATGATACCAAAGCGTTTAACTGAGTCGACAAAATCTAAAACTTCTAATTTAATTAGTCCCTCAAGTGCTTGTTGAACCTACCACCTTAGATCCTATAAACTTATTTCCTAGAAACTATAGGGCCACAAACCTTAGATAACTTCTCAAAAATCTATCCTCGAAGTTCGTTGAACTTATGACCTCTTACTCTAAAGACTCAACACTTAATTCTACGGAACTTAAGACCTCAAGTATCCTAGGTGAACTAAAACTATTCCCACCTTAGCTGCAACTTGAGTTCCTACTCCATAGAGTTCACTTAGACCATGATGCTCCCTTCGAGTCTCAATAATAAAACATATCAATTCCAAAAATTAAATTAAACTCGTACCTGTAATCACTCCAGCATCATGAGTAGATGACGCCTCATAATCCACGTCTCCAGGAGTCATGGCATAAACCCGAGTTTGAACCAGTTGTCTCTGATTAGATCTTCCACCACGTCGGCCTCCCTGACTTGCTTGAGGTTGATTAGGGCACTCTCGATAAAAATGACCTGGCTGGCCACATTTATAACACTGGGTGGTCCCACTCTGACAGCAGTCACCCTCGTGAGCTCTATTGCATCTGCTGCAAACTGGGGCTCGGCCCCCAATACGCATCCCAGAGGCTGCTTGTGGTCGAGTCCCGCTCCTCTGAACAAATTTCTGGGGAGACCCGGAACTGCTACCCTCACCAGCAAAACTCCTCCTTTTCTGACTCGGAGGGGAGCCTACAGCCAAACTATTATCCCGCTCAACCATGGTAGCCAAATCAATTAACTCATTAAGAGAGGAAACCCGATGACAAATCACAAATCTGCGTATCTCAGGACGCAGACCCTCTCGGAAACGCTCCACTTGAAATCCTCAGTGGCAATAAGATGGGACGCAAAACGCCCAAGCTCCAGGAAAGCATGGGAGTACTGATCCACCGTCATATTACCCTAAACCAGATTATTAAATTCTCGAGCCTTCTGCCTTCTCACAGCGGGTGGAAAAAATCTATCATCAAACTCCTTTTTAAAGCGCTGCCAGGACACAGCAGCTAAAGTTCCAAATTCCCTCTCCAAGAGGTTTCGCTTCATTCTCCACCAATTTGCTGCCTCTCCTTGCAGTAGATAACTGGCATACAATACTTGCTGATCTTCGGTGCATCCACAAATCTCAAATGTTCTCTCAATTCCATTGATCCACCCTTCAGCTTGAAGTGGATCTTCAACTCCAAAAAACATAGGAGTCCAATATTTAAGAAACCTCTCATAGGAGCACCCCACTTGCACAACCAGATTTTGGTCAACTGGTGGCGGCCTGATATTTTGATGGAAGAGATCAGCCATCCTATTCAATGCCCTGGCAATGGCATTATCCACCTCATTATTGGAAGATTCCCCCATAGGTTCCTTATCCTGCCTCCTTGGCCTCACCATTATTCTGTCAAAGCACAATTCTCAACCCCACTTTAGTCCCGGACAAAATTTAATTAAGAGTAATAGTAACATCCAAATAAAAATAAAATAAAACAACATAAGATAATTAAAATAAAATAAAATAAATAAAATCAATCAAACTATCAACAATAAATTAAAGCCATTAAAAATAACTTATTTCAAATCAAAATAATTTCAAATCACAACTTTTAAAAATTTTTGGTACTTCTCCTAAGGGACATGTGGCTTTACTTAGAGCCAAACTGCTCTGATACCACCTGTGGCGCCCCCAACTTCCATGTACGGACAAGCACGAAAATCGAGACACCTGGGATGATGACAACACGGTCACGCACCCCAACGACACGTGCCGAGTGTGTGAAATGCAACATGTGTACAACAATTGATACGCAGCGGAAAGGTTAAGTCAAATCACTTAGTACCAGAATTTTAGTTTAATACAAAAATAGTACTGAAATCCACAAGTCAACATAATACAATTTTGTTGTTCATAAAATGACATCAAATAAAATACAAATACTAAATAAAACATAGCCAAATGCCCCTACTCCTCAGGCGGAGCCGCATCCTCGGGCTCAACTTCTTCAAAACCTGCATCAAAATCTGCAGTACCAATAAATGGTACCACAGGTAAGTAAAACCCAAAAATACTCCAAAATAACAAATATATAAATACAACGACCATTATGCATGCACACGATGACTCAAGTGCAAAACCCGAGAAAAAACATCATTTCTCGAAAATTACAAGTTTTCCACGCACGCCAAAAATCACCATTTGGCACAATTAATAACCAGGAATAGTTACTTTTATTCCAATTTTAACCCATATGCACCATGGCCTCCCCTAGGGACCATCCACATACCCTGACTCCCTTCGTCACCCCACAGGTAGCGACCATGCGAGTGATATAACACGAGTGATGCCCAGTTCCGCGCCCACCGCGTACATAGCCAAGCATCCTCTGATCTCCGCCAGCACGAGAGATTACGAAGTAGGATCGAGAGCGCTACCATCTCGTCCAAGTCCCGAGCAACAGCTCCAGGGGATGAAACTCAGTATATTCCGCTCCCGAGTGCCCAGAGGAGCTCCACCGAGATAATAACCCATCTCGGCTTGGGGTGATACACACACACCCAAAAAAGTCATTTCAATTTACACACCCACGCATGCGTGCACAATGCCATGAAAACGACCAAATACCAATAACCAACAGTTCTCAACAATTTTTCAATAACCAACACAGACTATCAGATAACCAATTCACAGTTTATAAAACAGGTTATTGCAAAAATATATTTAAATCTTAAAAGTCTTTTGGAGAAATACTTACAGCGCTTTAAAATAATTAAGGAGGATCACGGAGGAACTGGAAGCACCAAAACAGCAACTGTCACAGTGTAAAAACATTGTGGTCGAAACGCAGTGAAACTCAAATTTCACCCGGGGTGAAACGAAAACTTGGGAACGGTAGGGTAGGGCCAATAGGAGGTGGGGAATCTAATGGTGGTGATGGTTCGCCGTGGGTGGCGGCCGAAACGACGGTGTGAGGTCTAGAAACTCGGATCGGAGATGGGGTTCGATGGGGCGGCTCCGGTGACGGATCGGAGCCGGGGTTGGGTCCAAATGATTGCTTGAGGGCCGGTGGTGGTGTCGTAGAGAGATGGTGGCCAGACGGCGGCGAAACGAGGAAGAGAAGCCGCGGCTTGGCGGCGCGCGTGCGGGCTATTTCCGGCGAGGGACGGGCTGAAATCGGAGCTGTGGGGTCGCCGGCGAGAGGGAGACATGATGGGCTGGGCGGTGCCGGAAAATGGTGGCGCACGGTGGCGCTGGGAGGGGTGATCGATTCGCACGGGGAGAGGAGGGAGAGAGAGGGTCGGGCTCGCACGCGGGGAAGAAAACCAGAGGAAAAAGGAAAAGAAGAAAAAAAAGAAAAAGGAGAGAAAGAAAAAGAGAAGGAAGAAAAGAAGATCCAGACTTTTTCAACTTGGGTCTCGAAAAATTCAACGGAGATGAAATTAAAACCGAAAGCTAAATAAAATAATCCAAACACAATGAAATATTCAAATAAAATAATAACTATTTTTAAAACAATTAAAATAAATAAATCAATTTAACTCAAAATTAACTAACATAAAATATTAAACTCTGACAAAAACATCCTTTAAAATAAAGAGGAATTAAATTGCAGATCACTAATTAAAATTAATCAAACGCAGTGAAATTCTATAATAAACAATAATAATTTTAAAATACATAACCAACCCAATTTAAATTAAAGATCAATTTAAATTCACCACAATAATTAACAATAAGAAAGCCGAGTAAAAATAATTTTTCACAATTTAAAATATTCTAAAATAATATTCCAAAACTCCAAAAATAATAATTAATAAAAATAGGAAAGTCCAATAAAATAATAAAATAAAACCTCTAAAATATTAAAACAAGAGAATTACACAAAATAAATTAAATATATTCTTCATTAAAAATACACTAAAATCTAGGATGTTACATTAGCTTTTATATATATATTAGGAGTGGGATTGGTGTAATATTTTTTGTTGATTGTTGCAGCCCGTCACAAGGCAGATGATCATGATACATTGATAAGTACGTGATGCAAAAATTTTGTTGTTCTGAAATGAGTAATGAATGTAGTATTAATTACTATTTTCTACTCATATATTAGCATTATTGATGAAATAAATAAAAGTCATTTAATGCACATATTTGATAGGATATTTAAAAAAAAACACATGATATTTTTTAATAATTTACACGGTTTTGTGGTTTTGTGAATTTAATTAGTAGATAATTGTAATATATATGCATATTGCAAGGGTCAAGAATTGGTCGTTTATTGACTTGATTTTAATTATTCATTCCTTTTGTTTGAAGTTATATCTTTGGAAAACAATAACTTTAATGCCTTAACTATTTTATTATTACTTTTCTTTTTAGATTGTTCTTGGGCAGTTATAGTTATGGAAGTTATTGCCGCCGTAATAAAAAGCAAGTATCTAGGAGAAGATTTATGAGATCTTTCTTTCCATGAGCTTATTGATTGCTGTAAAGAAGAAGAGAGTGAGCAGGATTTGAGTGGATCCAAACCAATGGAATTAGAAAGGAAAATGATTATACTTTAAAAGTGTATAAATTTCCTTGCAAAACTAAAACAGAAGAAGAATGTATGTAAAGAATTATTGGTTGATAAAAAAAAAAAAAAAAGTTTGTGGGTTGCGGAGACCGAGTTGGGGTATTGGCGGATATAGAAAAGTGACACGAAAGTCAATACTCTAATCTATAAGAGAGAAAAAAATAACATAATTTATGGAACTCCATGCCCAATAGTAGTTTGAATGCACGACAATATTACAACATTTGTAATTGTTAGTTAATTTGTATGTGTATATATTCTCAATTAATTTTGTTTGGAAGACATTATTGTCAAGCTTGCATTTCTATTGTTGTGAGCTTGAGTAACGGTTCAAGTATGCTAATGGGTTCATGTATAATCAATGATGGAATTGAAAGTTCAAATAAAATTCATTTTGAGATGGAAAGATGTTTTGATTGAAATTTAGAGCGCTTTATATTGAGAATATTTCCATTTTCCAAAAAATTTAGGTGTCTGAGTATAGGTGTGTGTATGCAAGAATTTAATTATGTGTAACCTTTTCTAGACCGGAGACCTTCTTGGTTTTTCGCTATATATAAGTGAGTTTTTGCATGCTTTCCCGTGGCATTACTCTTAGAACTTGACTAATTTCATTCACTCCCTGATTGAATATTAATGTTGTATTTCTGTCAGACATTGACAACACTTTGTTTAACTAAGATTTTTAATTTAGGAATAACACCATAGGCCATGAGTAAGTGAGAAAGAAATCCCATTGTTTAACTAAAATCTCTATTGGGTTGCAAGATCTCATCTCTCCCTATAAGATATCTTGGCCTTCCCTTGGGAGCTTCCTATAAATTGTCGTCGATTTGGGATGGAGTGATGGAGAAAATTGAGAGGTTGGCTGGTTGGAAAATTATTTATTTGTCTAAAGGGAGAAGAATTACACTGATTTAAAGTATGTTGTCTAATCTACCAACATATTCCATATCTCTCTTTCCTTTGCCGGCTAGGGTGGCTAGTAGATTTGGAGCTTCTGAATTTTTTTGCTCGGCGGTCTTGGGGAAGAAAGAAAGTTCCATTTGGGGAGTTGGAATAAAGTTTTATATCGCTTTCTTGGGGAGGTTTGTGGATTTGCAATTTGAGGCTTTTTAACAAAGCTCTTGGGAAATGGCTTTGGGGATATCATTTAGAAAGGGGTGCATTATGGAGGAATATTATTGATGTTAAATATGAGAGGGCTTGGGAGAGTTGCAATTCTAACGAAGTTATAGGTGTGTACAATATGGGTCTGTGAAAATCTATTTGGAATGGTTGGGGGAAATCATGTTTCTTTTAAAGTGGGTGGAGGACCGAGGTGATATGATACGGTTTTGGCATGATCTTTGGTATGGGCACATGGCTCTTAAGAATGCTTACCCTATTCTCTTTAGGATTGCAAGGGATCAAGAAGCCACAATGGTAGATTATGTTATTTTTTTCTATAATATCCCTCAATGGAATGTGAGATTTATTAGAGACGTTCATGATTGGGAAGTTGTTTCTTGTTTTTTCAGCAGGCTGTATCATATGAAGATTGTGAGGGGAAGGGAGGACAGATTGTTGTGGAATCAACTGGTAACTTCAGCTTCTCAATTAGTACATTTTACGAAGAGCTAAATTGCCACTAGGTTGATCAATTTCCTTGGAAGTGCATTTGGAGATGCAAGATGCCTAGTAAAGTGGCTTCTTCTGTTGGTTGGTGTCTCTTGGAAAGATCTTGACTATGGATAATTTGAGAAAACATGGTATTGTCTACTTAGATTGGTGTTACTTGTATAAAAAAGATGGTGAGTCCGTTGATCATTTATTTCTGTATTGTGAGGTGGTAAAGACCTTTTGGGATGAGATTTTCAGTAGGACGGGTATTGCTTGGGTGATCCCTAAAAGGATGATGGATCTATTGGCTTGTTGGAAAGGGTTTATGGGTAGCCATCGCAATGCTGCTTTTTGGAAGATGATTCCTCTATGTTTGATGTGGTGCTTATGGTTGGAAAGGAATGGGCGGCATTTTCAGGATACAGAACATTTGTTGAAGAATCCATAGTTTTCCATTTGAACTGTCTTTGGGTGAATGTTCTTGTATTGAATGGGGACAAGTTTCATGATTTTGTTTTAGCTTTTTCTAGCTCCTAGCTTGTATTTAGGTGTTTCTGCCCATGTATTTCCTGTGTACTTGGGTTATGCCTATTTACTTGTCTTAATAAAGCTATTATTACTTTTATCCAAAACAAATTGTCTTCTAATATTTTTAGCTTGTATATCAGGAGTGGGATCGGTGTAATCATTTTGATGGTGTGTTGCATCCAATAAAAGAACAGCAAGTAGTACTAAGTGATGCAAGATTTTTGCTTTATTTTTTCTAATGAAATAAGTGACATATCATTTTAAACTTGTATGTGCATGTTAGCATTGTTGATAAAAGGTCATAACATTTGATATGATGTGTAAAATAATATATCTTTTCTATTTCTGGTATGTTGAACTGAGTTGAGTTTGTAAACTACAAAAGCCAAATCAACAAAGGTGAACTGAAACTCAATAAATTGAGTGAAGTAACTAAAACTATAACATCTTAAGCAAATGCAAAGCTGTAATTAATTAATTAAATCCATCCACTTCCAAAGTAATGTTCCTTTACCATGCACATCCTCAGTAGATTTTAGACTGAAAGACAATATTGAAATTTCAAGTATCTCGTCTCACACAACAGCTTGGTAGGTCTTAGTCTTGCCTCCATTGGCAAAGTACTTGGCCTCGAAGGTTATATAATACCTCATTATATCGAAAAGTTGAGTCATTACTTTTGAAAAAAAATTAAAATATTAGAATTTCAATAGCCATTTATCATTTATACAAAGGAAAATGCTAGTATAGTTTGCCCCCTCATTTTGACAACTCATGTATTTTATTTTTTTAAAAATTATTTTTGCTTAATAATTAAAGAAGTGACTTTTAGTGATATAATCACATTATGCACTGACTTTTTTTTTTTTTTGGAGATGTATGCACTTACCTTTTACACATTAAAAGGATAACCACTACCAATTAACTTCAATGGAATTGTAATTACTACACATCTGAAATTCATTGTGGAAAAGTTGTGCATTCTAGGAAAAAGAAGCATATGTGATCATCACTGTGCAATTCTACCAACAATACATGTAGGAATGAGCAGTATACAACAATATTTGTTAACGGTTACTTATTAGAGAATTCTCCTGTAATTTTAATTTTAAAAACAAAATCCTGGATAATATCTAAAAGATGGTCCTCATGTTCTGAATTTGTAACGGAATATATATATGAAAACAGGTTGTGCACTTCACAAGGCTTAGGAGAACCTCCTTCCCTGCTCAAACTGAGGGCAACATCCACATATGACAGATAATCTCTTATATCACATGGATAGTGCTACTAGTCCATCTTCTGATTGCTCCTTTGTGAACATGCCACATGCTTGTTTTTCGAAAATTGATGAAGTTTTTGTCAAGAATAGCAATTCCACTTCTACAACAAACTAGATGTCAGCACCAACAAAAGCCTCATGTTCCTTTATAAGACGAACAGATCAGCAATTGAAATCTCGATCAGTAAGTCCTCTTAAAGAAATATCTACAAATTCAAAATTCGAAACAATTTCTTCTCCAAGGCCAAAGCAGGTACACGCTGGAAATTCAAGAAAGAGTAAAATGCGATATCTGAGTGAATATAAGGATGAAACTCCCTAGAAGAGATGGATTTAGTAAATGGCAAGCAGTTTGAATATTGGTTCCTACAATTACTGAAACCAATTTAATATTTTTCAACAAAATTTTCTATAACATCCTAACCATTATAATCTATTTGGAAAACTAAAGTGAAACAATTCTTGTACCCTTCTAATGTGAATCGGCAACGCTTTATTTGTTGATTGAGCACTTTCCTATGCTTTAATCAGTGTTGATCACTTGATCTCTCGAAACCCATTTTCTTTTGTTTATTGCAGGAGATATAGAGGTGGAAGAGTTCAAAATATTTCTGCAATTTGGATAAGAGATGTGTGACTTCCACATCTTCCAAAATGATGCTTGGGCCATGACACGCGATTCCTGATCACTAAGGAATCACACTCTTTCATATCATCAATTGGCTATAGGTCCCAGATGAGTCTCTTGTAAACTTTTTTTTTTTTTTGTATTTCTTTCTAAAATAAAATTGTTGTGCCCTTATGTGGGCAAGATATAATTAACTTTTTGTTTAGAGACAATCTGACTCTTAGTGTGGTACCTATCAGGATGGTTCACTCATAATGTAGCATTATGAATATTTAGATTGCCCGTAGTTAGTGATCGACTAAGAAGATACTGACAAAAATGGTGGTTGACAAGTTGTGATCACCAGGTTTGAAATTTAAAAATATACTTTTTGCAGTTCATTTAAAGTTTACTAATTTAAAGTCTGCTGATTTAAATAAAAACTTGTGAAGTATGGACCTATATATTTCTAATTCGAAGGTTATACATTCGGGAATCGAGGCTATATATAAACTTGTTGTTGGTTATATATTCATGAAATTCGAAATAATAATATTATCATCACTAAAATTGAAACAAAAGATCAGAGTCATAGAGTATACAAGTTTTATACTGAAAAATGAAAATCTTCAAAATCATACCTAAAAAAAATGACCATGGGCATGGGTAAGGGTGTAGAACCGGGCTGGATTTTTTTTTCTGGTCCGATCCGAAACCCGGAATCCGGGTGGATCCGGGCGGTTTTCCGCCCGGATTAAACCCGAGCGGGTATAAAACATTTCATACCCGCCCGGATCAGGTTACGGATCCGGATTTTAATCCGGTTTCCGTAATCGGCTGCTTTTTTTTTTAAAACCCTATTTTAGACAAAACGGCATCGTTTTGCACCCCTTTATACCTCATTTCCTAATTTCCTCAGACCCATTCTCCCGTTTCGACTTTCAGTCTCTAGCTCTCTGCGATTTTGGCAAACGGGTGAAACCCTAGCCCTGCCATCACCTCTCTACCTCAGTGCCTCTCATTCCGTCCGGCGTCGCCGTTTGCCGCATCTCTCTCTCTCAACTCCAAAACCTACGGTATGTTCATCTATCTCGCTCGGTTTGTATAAATTTGAGGAAGTGGGTTGCTTTGTATGTGAAATGCTCTTCTGAATCTGTGTCTTGAGCCTTTAAAAATTTTCTGTTGTCGACTCTCACTTCTACTCATTTCTCTATCGACGTCGAAGGTCGTTTCTGAAACGGTGAAACCCTAGCCCTGCCGTCACTAGTTTGCACCCCTCTCAGCCTCTCATTTCACTCGAGTCCTCGAAGGCTCTTAGCCCATTTCTCTTAACGGTATATTCATCTCTCTCGCTCGATTTGCATAGATATTTTTATGTTGTGTTTAAAGTTAGATGCACTTTGGATTTGAGGAAGTGGGTTGCTTTGCATGTAAAATACTCTTCTAAATCGATTTGTATAGATCTAAGTTTGTGTTTGTAGATCTGAGATTGTGTGTTTATAGATCTGCGTTTTGGGTTTCTTTATTTTTAAAATCTTCCAGCAAAAACGTGTTTGTAGATCTACATGCTCGCAACACTATAAATATTGCAAAACTTTTAACTTTCTTGAATCTGGGTCTGGTTTTTTTTTTTGTTGTTTTTTTTTCCTAATCTCTAGTCTATTTTTGTTATGGATCTGGGTATGGGGTTTTTTTTGTTTTGTTTTTGTTTTTTGTTTTATTTCTAATCTCAATGTTAATATTCCTAATCTCGTTTCTCTTCTGCGATTTTGGCAAACCGAATGAACCCTAGCTCTCGAAGCTCGCCAACATTTTGCACACCAAGGAACTTGCTCGGAGACTGAAGGTATAGTTAGAGATTGCTTTATCAAGTATTATTTCTTGATTTCTTCTTCGTTCTCTCGGTTTGTATAGATTTGAGGAAGTGGGTTTGTATAGATTTGAGAAATTTTTGTTTCCTGAGCCTTTAAAAATATTTGTACCCAAAATATTTGTAATCATGGGTTGCTTTGCATGTGAAATATTTGTAACTTTAGGGTTTCGATATTGGAAACCTTTTTAGGTCTGGGTTTCATAAAATCTCCATGCCTAACCCTTTTAGGTCTAGTCCGAATACCTTGGTCAGTGATTCTTGTACTACCTGTGAAAGTACTCGCTTCATAAATCAATGGCATTATTTCATGTTTTGTGTTGAGAATTGATTCCTCCATTACTCGATGATAATGATTATATGCTTTTTGTCCTCTTACTAGAAGTAATCTAATCTCAGACCTGAACATTTCATTTGCTTTATACTTTCAGTAATGAGATCTAGGCTCTAGCATATCTAGGATCGCAGCTCTAAAACTTTGAAACTAAAAATAAAAAATAAGAAAAAGGGACCTTTAGGATGAAACGAAGAGCTAGGAGAGAAATCATGATATATTCTTATACTTAGCTTTAAGGAGGAGCAATGGAGTGGCGTTTGGGCCTACCATTTGGGAATTTTTTTAAAGTATAATTAGTGAAAATAAAATGATGGGACTTTCCATTTAAAAGCATGGTTGGTTAAGTTATTAAGTCATGGATGAAATGTCCCTACCATACCATAATCTCTTAAATTTTGTGGTCCTCCTCGTGGGCCTCCTCACCCCAACAAAATGGAAAATATGTATCTATATATATATATATATGAATTCTCTAATTTCCTAATTCTTTGGTGGTCACTCTTATAGGGACCATCTACAAGATCTTTTCCTTCAATGGATGTCTATATATCACTTGGGCCAGTTAGCATAAATGGTAACACAAAATAGGTTTGGTATGATATAATTCATATATGCAGTTCTCATGAATTCGATGTGATGCATGCATTAGGCTCATTTAGCTGATCCAAGAATCGAGATTAAAAGTCATCTGGGCTTTATGAATCTTTATATAAATTTCAGGTACCTGGCTCCAGAGTATTTTATGCATGGGATTGTTGATGAGAAAACTGATGTCTTTGCATTCGGGATACTTTTATTGGAGCTCATTACTGGGTATCATTCCATTTTGTGCTCCAACTTGTAGATTCTAAATGTTGCTTATAGCTCCTATGTTTTACAGATCATGGAAATATTTCTTACAAATGTAAGATGAATGACAATTTGGTTCTTCTTCTGTTATGCATAGGCAAAGCCGCTGCTGGACACTAATAAAATAGGCAAGTCTTTATTTTATTTGTATCTTCATTTTTATCGTTTGGTGTCTGAATTTAAGGTTTATTGATTTTCTCTTCTCTTTTTTGGCAGCTTTGGGGTTTGGTTTATGAGGAATTAATGGAAAATCTCAGTGGAACTCATGGCAAAAAAATTCAACAATGTTATTTATTTTGCATTGTTATGTATTAGTTTAATTTTTTTTTTCTAATCTTATGTATTAGTTTAATTAGTTGTGATGTATTATTATTTATTTTGTTTTTTGTAAATTTATTTTTTGCATTGTTGTGTATTAGTTTAATTAGCTGTGATGTATTATTATTTATTTTGTTTTTTGTAAATTTATGTTTTGCATTGTGATGTAATAACAATATTATCTATTTTGTATTTTTATTTATTTTTTTATTTAATTTATATTTTTATAAATTAATTTTAGAAAGTGTTTAAATTATTTTTTAAAAAAAAATGGACAATTTAAGCATGATATCATAATTTAAAAAAAAAAAACTGCTATAAATTTGTTTTAAAAGTTTTAATCTTAAAAAAGAAAAAAAAGGACTAAATCCGGTTATAATCTGGTTATAATCTGGATATCCGGATTTAACCCGGATATCCGGTTATAACCGGAAATCCGGATTGAATCCGATTATCCGCCCGGATTAAGTCCGGATTAATCCGGGCAGATAACTGCCCGATTTTTTAAATCCGGATCCGGATCCAGATCCGGTTATAGCCGAATACCCGGATCCGGATCCGGATCCACACCCCTAGGCATGGGATGTGCCGTTTGCCAGAGGGATGTGGAATTGTTTGTTGAGGCTCGAAACGGAAATGGAGATGAAATGAAAACATTGAGAAGCAGAGGGCACGCACGGATTGTTTAAACCCTAAGTAGAAACGATGTCGTTTGGCTTATGCCTAACTGCACCTTTCCCTTTATTTTTTTTTAAACTAAAGAAACAAAACATTTAAGTGAAATGGTGTCATTTAATAATTGTATATATATTAAAAAATAAAAAGGTCGCTAACATCAGCCGATTTATCGATTTTTGCTAATTCAAACCGTGAACCGAACCGGCCGGCGCCGGTTTTATTAATTTACCACTGACAGCCAACCAGTTCCCTGTCAGTTTCGACCGATTCTAAACTCCGACGGCCAGTCTGAGTCAATGCCGATTGATTGGTTGATTTTTTGTATAGCCCTAGTATAAAAGGCCTTAATAAGTTATAATTTTAAAATGAAAATAAAAAATTAGTAGCCAGATTTTACATTTTAAAAATGATTCTAACTCAATCAACAAATAATAAAGAGGCATTAACGTAATTATTGAACCTAATAATTAAGTTCAATAGTTATTATTTAGGCCAAATAAAATATTCTTAATATAGCATTGGGTCGACTTGTTTCATATAAGAAGTATAGCTTTATTTACATAATAAAGTATTTCCATAATATAAAGTGTTTCATGATGTTTCGAAAAATGAAGGGTAGAGTTTGAATAAAAAATACTAAAATATTTTTCTAATATTATTTTTAAATTAGAAAAAATTAAATTATTTTTTGTGTTTCATTTGGAAGTTTGAAAAAGTTATAATGATTAGCTTGATAAATATGTTTAAATGATAATTGAGAAGGAAATGAGATGAGATGAAATAAGGGATGAATAAGAAAAAACATATTAACAAACAACCCCTTAATATCAAGAACATAAATGAAAACATTGCAGCCATCCATGGGTAAATTTAAAACAATTTTACAAACAAAATTCTAAGTAAATCAACCAAAGTTGACACATCACAAAAACCAAATAAAAACAAAGTAATATTCTTCCATTGAGGACAACCTCCTTAAACTCCGATCCAAGCATGTCACCTCTGAATATCTTCTCAACCTCCAGGAAGTAAATGACCTGAAAATGACACTCAAATATCCACCAATTGGTCACTCATGTAAAATCAATGACAAAAAATCTCATGAAGTGACGATGATAACAGTACGAGTTTTCAAACGATTCAATCAATAATATTCACGATCAATTTTCAAGTGATGCTGACCGGCATCTAGACAACCTAAACTCCCATCCGCTTCGGCTTTTCCCTTTTCCCAAAATTTGCCTTCAAATTCAACTTACTCAAAATGCAATCAACCATTTAATCCTAATCGTAGCATGTAATCTGGTGCAGCCAATATTACACAAGGCGTCTTGCCACTCACTCAAAATTTTTCCCAAGTGCAAATTTGCATAACATCACCACCTTTGAAACCTTAAGACTTATACAATGACAAGGACAGTGCTTGCCTTACAAATTATTTACTCGTTTCATCGCATGCTCTATAAATGTTCACCATCCTTTGGGTCCAACCATCAAACTTATAATACATCACTTATTTACCATTCATTTTTGTCAGCTTTTCCCATTCAAGGGTGCAATAGATTAATTTTGATATTTTAAGGTGGATTTGGATCCTCCACCGTTCCTAAACGAACTGAACTCTTGAGCCTAGAGCGGGGGATAAATAAACACACAAAGTGAGTCTTATAACATTTATTGAGTATTTAATGTTGCCTGAGAAATTCACTCAAATAACTATACAATAGTCACTAAATGCCATGGGACCCACTGTGTGTCTCTACCTCTCTCTCACTCTAGGCCCTATAGTTCGAGCAGGAGCTCTAAGAGATCTAAGATCATTTGGGAATAAAAACTGTATTGCGAAAAAGGCTATCAAAGAAAAGAGAACTATCATTCAAAAATATAGAAATTAAGGTACAAAACTCGGGACCAAATATATGTGAGAGGAAAGAAAATAAATATATCGATCGCATATCCATTCAAGATGCAAAAATACTAAACATTGATGAGATGGCCTTCCCAAATCCATTCTTTCCCATGGTTTCCTGAACTGACTTGACAAAAATCAAACAAAATAATGAAAAATAAGCAGCAGAAATGGAATCCCAACACAAATATCTATGAAAAATCGAGGAAGAGCTGAGTTACAACAATCACTTGTATGCTTTTGTACCAGTTCAAACTTGTATCTTGTAATTCCAAAGCAAATAAATTTTTTCATCACACGTACTGTTTTGTTATTTCAGTAATTTTTAAAGGAAAATAAGATGATCAAACCCACAAACCAGTAAGCTAGATCTAAAAGCCAAGAGTTAGTTGTGGACACATTCTCTATTTTTTTTTTTTAATTAGCACCGGGTAGTTGGGCACAGCATCCCAAGTCCCAACTAATCCCGAGGGGCACAGGCCCTTGGCAAAGAGTTTCCCGCAAGTGCACATAGGGTAATTCAAGGGGAAAATCCCCCCAGTCCGATAGGACCAAGAGATTATTTGCACCCACTAGGATTTGAACCTTGGACCTTGGAGGGAGCATACCACCAAGACCAAGGTCTTTACACCACTTGAGCCAACAACTAAGGAGTTAGTTGTGAACACATTCATAGACCTCCCCACATGCACACGAGATCAATGCCCAACAAATTCTCCCATTTAGATTATGTAATGCTTCTTCTTTGACATCGAGCCGAAGGTTCTTCTCACCTTGATTAACACAAGGGACAACAATGCTCCCAAAAAGTAATAATTGGTTGACATAGAACAAAATTATCAAAGTACAAGATGTCACGTTGGTTGTGAACTCGGGGGAGGCCAAATCAACAAAGGTGCCTCAGTTAATTGAGTGAAGTAACTAAAACAATAACATCTTAAGCATATGCAAAGCTGTAAATAATTAATTAAATCAACCACTTTCAAAAGTAACACTCCTTTACCTTGCTCATCCTCAGCAGGTTTTAGCCTGAAAGACAGCACTGAAATTTCAGGTCCAGCATCTCGCACAACAGCTTGGTAGGTCTTAGTCTTGCCTCCATCGGCTAAGTCCCTGGCCTCGAAGGTTATATAATACCTAATGTTATCGTAAAGGTGAGCCATTACTTTTGAAACCTTAACAAGCTCCAGCTTTGCATTTGTCTCCTACATACGAATTCATGATCTCATAATTATAAGTAAAGTGTATTACGGTAAACAGTCAATAACTAGGCATATATTTACCCAGATTGAGGAGAGAAACATTTTCGTCAACTAATTTAAGAACCAAGGCTGGAAATGTACAAACTGGATTCTCTCTCTCTCTCTTCTCTCATGACTCTTTAGTACTTTGTGTACTTGGAAAAAAGTTTCTTGTATTGGATGGAGATAATCTTCATGATTTGCTTTTAGCCTACTCAAGTTCCTAACTTGTATTTCGGAAATTTCAGGTCTACACTTGCTGTGTACTTTGGTTAAGTTGCCAATAAAATTAATCAAAAAAATTTAGTGGTAAATCCCTGCCAATCAAAAACAAGTTTGGGGTAGACCTCTACCTCCTCCTTTCTCTCCCTATAATCATGTATATCATCGTCGTTATTGGTAATCAAAGCGTCCCACATCTGACATCACATAAGAAGACTTGATTGTAAAATATTCTTAAGAGACTTCCCTTCCAAGTGATTCTAGGGTTACTATCCATGTAAACTTTATATAATCATCTCCGTAGCACAACAATTTTAACAAAATTGAAATAAAGAAAATACGAGAAAATACCGATGCAGCATTTCAAAAAAAAAAATACCAACCGCGAAGCGACGGTTGTATTCGTCGATTGCAAGCTGCGTACGTTCTTCGTAGATGAGGAACGCATGGTAGTAGGTGTTGAGGTCGCGTGGTTGAATCAAATTGTAAAGGTAGCCGGCGATGATTTTGGGAACATCAAAGCCCTAAAACAACGAATCATTCGATTTGAGGGAGGAGATGAAGGAATGAAGCCAAAATTAAAGATAGGCGTGATCGAGGCGTGATCGAGGAAGTTAGAAGAAGAGAATGAATTCGGCACAAACCTCGCTCTTGGCAACTTCAGACCTGTAGAATGCACGTTCTTCGTCGGGTAAGGAACGTTCATCAATTCCGTCACAGGGACCAAGATCGCTATCGCTATCCTCTCCTTGCATCCGTTTCTTATCCGACTCTCCCGAATCCATTGGATTTATGAAGCAGCCTGCCAATGTCACGGCACTATATATATGAGCTGAAAACAACGGATCAAGCGCCACGTGTACATCTGACATTGCGAAAGTTATCCTGTGATCGAGCCATTTCTCGCCTCTCCCTCCCTGAAACTCAACTTCTTCCTCTCTTAATAGTACTTTGTGTACTTGGAAAAAAGTTTCTTGTATTGGATGGAGATAATCTTCATGATTTGCTTTTAGCCTACTCTAGTTCTTAACTTGTATTTCGGAAATTTCACGTCTACACTTGCTGTGTACTTTGGTTAAGCTACCAATAAAATTAATCAAAAAAATTTAGAGGTAAATCCCTGCCAATCAAAAATAAGTTTGGGGTAGACTTCTACCTCCTCCTTTCTCTCCTTATAATCATGTATATCATCGTCGTTATTGGTAATCAAAGCGTCCCACACCTGATATCACATAAGAAGCCTTGATTGTAAAAAATTCTTAAGAGACTTCCCTTCCAAGTGATTCTAGGGTTACCATCCATGTAAACTTCATATAATCATCTCCGTAGCACAACAATTTTAACAAAACTGAAATAAAGAAAATACGAGAAAATACCGATGCAGCATTTCAAAAAAAAAAACCAACCGCGAAGCGACGGTTGTATTCGTCGATTGCAAGCTGCGTACGTTCTTCGTAGATGAGGAACGCATGGTAGTAGGTGTTGAGGTCGCGTGGTTGAATCAAATTGTAAAGGTTGCCGGCGATGATTTCGGGAACATCAAAGCCCTAAAACAACGAATCATTCGATTTGAGGGAGGAGATGAAGGAATGAAGCCAAAATTAAAGATAGGCGTGATCGAGGAAGTTAGAAGAAGAGAACGAATTCGGCACAAACCTCGCTCTTGGCAACTTCAGACCTGTAGAAGGCGCGTTCTTCGTCGGGTAAGGAACGTTCATCAATTCCGTCAGAGGGACCGAGATCGCTATCGCTATCGCTATCCTCTCCTTGCATCCGCTTCTTATCCGACTCTCCCGAATCCATTGGATTTATGAAGCAACCTGCCAATGTCACGGCACTATATATATGAGCTTAAAACAACGGATCAAGCGCCACTAGTATATTGTGCATCCACGCCATTTGACTTGTAAGATGATGAGAATTAAGATGTTGAGTAGTATTATTTGTACTGTAATTTAATAATTATTTGATAATTTAATGTAATTCATTTTGGTATCCACTATAATGACATCAAATGATTGATATATAAGAGAAAAATAAAAAGTAATTTTTTAATTATTTAATACTATGTCAAAAACGGATGAAAATATTATAGTTGCAATGATAATGAAGAAGATTACTCTAATGCAAATATTTACACTTAATTATTCTTGTAAGAAAAAACCACTCAAATTCCTAAATCATTGAACACGCATTTGTTTCCTTTAATATCAATTATTAATTTTAAATTAAATAGTTAAGTTTTGTTATATCTTCAATCATCACAAATTACTAATTAAGTACGTTAGATTTTAAAATTATTTTTATTATAAATAGTTCTAACAAATCATATAAATTACAGTTTATCATGTAAAATCTCTTTATCACTTCTCCGAAGCAGCACAGGAAAAAAACTAATAAATAAAAATTGAATAAAAAACAAGGATGAAACCATCGGTGATACAATGGGCTTTGGTAAAAGTTACACTGTTCGCTGGGCCCAAGACTCCAACAAACAAGGGCATCCCATAGTTTCCTCTCGTTTTCGTGCTGATTCATCCTCATTTCTCTATTCACCCTTTCTTACTTCTCTTCTTTTATGATAAGTAGTGGGCAAATTTCAACTCTTACTACTCTTCTTCCCGCCACCGTCCCGCTTCATCTTCCCGGCCTTCTTTCTTCGTTCACCTACTCTTCGTTTTCGTTTTCGTCGTTCATTTAGCGCTGGTGCCGCCTTTTGGCCACGAGTTTCGGCTGTTTCTAACCGATTATACCAAGGTGAGGATTTTTTAATCTGTTGTTTCCCTCTTTTCACTCGACATTTCACTCCATCATATATGGTCTATTAGCGGCCTCTTGGCTCTGTAACTGTAAGTGTGCCCGCATGCGCGCGTTTGAACGGGAGTTACGTTTTTAGGTTTGGTTTCGTTTGTGGGGTGTTTGAAGAGGTACTGGTTTAGGTGGTATTTTGGATTCGAGTGGTGGTGGGCTTATTTTCTGATGGGGGTTTTCGGGTTCCTTTGGTTTGGGGTGTTAACGATATGATCAGTATCACGAGGGTGCGGGCATAAGATGAGGAAAGTTTGAGCAGACTTCTGAGTTGGGACTTGGGAGGCCATGGGTCTTTTGTGAACAACTCAAAATAATTGGTATTTGGTAAATCGTTTGCCACCTGACTGATAGAGTATTTGCCCGTAAACAATCCCCAACCTGGCCTACTGCTCCTGGTCAATAGGCTGATGATGCAACGAAAAGAAGACTGTAATATACTGACTATTAGTAATTATCAGAAAAAATACAGTTCGTTCTCTCTAGCAATTAGGCACTTACAGTATTTCTTCTCTAGCAGAAACCACTAGTAGGCTACTTCTTCGTTCTCTCTCTCTCTCTCTCTCTCGTGTTGTTTCTCTCATTGGATTCTGTAGTCTAGCCTTCTTAGTCGTACTCCTTTCCCAAACTTAAAGATTACTATTTGATGATGATGATTATGATGTATTATTTGTGTGTAAGAGAAATTAATTAGATGGTAATAATCTAGTGCTTATCTTTGATTAAATATTAAAGATATCTTTTTTTATCAGTGATTGAATATTATAGATGTCGAGTCCTCACAGTGTTGCATAAATTCATTGGGTTCTGAATTTATTTATTTTGTAGCTTGTTGAGAGAGAGAGAGAGAGAGAGAGTTAAAAAAGGTTGGCATTGAAACATTGTCCTCAAATTAAGGAGTCTGTGTACATGGGCTTTGCCTATTACATTCGTTGAATAAAATTCTATCTTACTTATAAAAAAATTAAGGAGTCTGAAGTTTCATTATAAAAGAGCTGCTACATTCACGTATTTCATTTGTATTAATAAAACTCTCTTTCTTATAGAAAAAATAAAAAGAGCTGCTACATTTCTGGTTTGTAGCAAACTTCATTAGCTGTTTGAGATCTAGTAATCAGAGGTTTATATATAGCTAAAACTAGTGTTGTCAATCACTTATTCAAGCCAATGAAGGTTAAGGAAAGGTTTCTGTGAGTCCATCTTCTTGTCAGTATACACAATCCACACATTGCAGCTATTTGGAAGAAGGTTCCCACTCATCTTTGGGGGTGTCTTTGGAGGGAGAGAAACAATCAAAGTTTTGAAGATCGCCAACGGACCATGGATGAGCTTAGAACTTTATTTTTTGATAGTTTACTCCGATGGTCAATTGTAATAGATCTCAATGGATTGAGTATCTATAACTTTCTTGTGTCAATTGTTAATCATGCTTAGGTGTGTCTTTTGTATACAACTCATGTACATGGGCTATGCTTATTGCTATCAATAAAAGTTCTTGCTTACCTATAAAAAAAATTTAGACAATGACTAAATCCCTTTGCAAAATCTATTGCTCTGTTCTTCTTCACTTGTATTTTTGAGTTATAGATTATTGCCACGTTCCCCGTAATGGAAGTTCTTTCATCTAGATCTCAACTCATACATGGCATGCTCCAATTGGCTTTACATTGGTTGATTGATAAAAGTATGAAAGTGAAGCTTGTATCGCCTATGGTGGGAAAGAAATCTTAAATAATAAGCCGTAAATCTTACTGCAATCAGTATTTTCCCGAAGTCTTGATCTGTTGGCCTACTTACTCCTGATTTTGAAGGTGAGAGAAAATTTGGTATTTGATATCAATATACAATCCACTCTAGTTAGGCCTTTGCATTTGTGGGTCTTTAAAGGTCAAATTCTATAGGAATTGATATTTTCTTTTCTCCAATTGACATCCCATGCCAACTTAGAGACTCCATTGTACTTTGAGTTTGTGGGCTAAGATCTTTGTAAGGAAGGATGAGAATGTACTGAATCTGTTTCTGTTTTAGTTTTCCTGTTTTCTAGAGTGTAGTAGGTATATCCTTTGTATACTTCCTATGTACTTGGGCCATGCCTATTCGTGATAATAAAATTCTTATTAATTAAAAAAAAAAGCTTAGAGACTCCATTGTGCTCTAACGATATCTGTAAGTGACTCTGATACTAAGATCTTAAATGAGGTTGATTTTCTTGCTTGCTTTGGTTTGCGTCAAGAGCTGATAATTTAGTTGGCTAAATGTAATCTCTTTATGCCATATCTTATAGGAATTATCCCTCTCCTTTCTCTCCCTCTACTCTCTTTATGTTGCAGTATAAGCTAGGTAAGTGCTTCAGAATAATTAACAATTTCTAATTAATCCTCCATTCCAGTTATGATTTATAGCTTGATTTTATTTATTTTTTGATAAGTAAAAGAATTATATATAAATCAATAGGAGTAACCAAGTATACTGGATGTATACAAGAAAATCCTTAACCCATACTAGGGAGCTCTTACTGCCCCAAAATACATCAAACTCGAGTTAGAATAAATCACACCTCCCCAACCCCAACCCAATGTTTCCTGTAGCCCAACCTCCACCCAAAATACCCTCTATGCGAAAGACTACCACCCTCGACTTGAGCTACCGCCCTTAGCATCATAGTTGATTGCACAAAGAAGACGCTTCAACTCCCTGCTTTTCTTAAAGCTTGATTTGGTATCACGTGAGTGACTTTCCTCAATCTCAGTGAGTAGAGCTTTAAACTGGTCTTCACATCCTCCATGTGAGGTTCCCACTATATGCTGAATCTCATTAACCTTTTGCAAAACCCAATATGGAGATGATCCATCTATATTGTTTAATGGAGGAAGAGATACCAAGGGGACAATGTCTTCCCCTGATGTAGTTCCAAACGGCACCAACAATAAACCCTTGTTCAAATCCTGTGCCTCCTCAACAACTCCATTGGTACTCTCCATTGGAGATTTTGAGTTGGTAGCCAGTTCCTTCGCCTCTGGGACCTTGTATGTGCAACTTTGATTGACCCAAAATCCAAATCCAAGGGTCCCATCGTTGTTATCTGTGTCTTCCCACTGTGCTCCAAGCCAATCCCTTCAAATTTCTTCGATACCGAACATATCGCCTTCTCCGCCATTATGACTAGGGACAAGTCAGAAACCTCTCCCAAGTGTTCTGTAGAAGCTTGCGTGCATTCCAGCGTAGGAGCTGTAGTCACTGACAGAGGAATGCCAGGATCAACTACGGAGGTTACAGAAGTGGAGCCCTTCTCAAACACGGGCCTAAGGATCTTCGGCCTCCATTTCGGGTTTGGGAGGCAAAATGGGCTTATGTGGCCTAGCCCAAGTTTGGCCTTCCCTTTGTCTGGCTTCAAACTATTACACCCAGTAGACTTCATTTTTCCTATTTTTAGGGGCCATATACGTTGGCCCAAGCCCAAGCCCAAGCCCAAACCTTTGATTATCTTAAAAATCCAAGACTTTATCTCCTTTCTAAACAATTTCAAATCCTCCTTCACACCCGTTACCTCCTTTTGCAGACTATGCAAATACCTCTGCAACTCGTTTTCTCTTGGAAAACTATCCATTTTAGGTAATTCGCGTCTTGCCCCTTCCCTCTTCAGACTAAGTCCCACCAAAAGTTCCGCTGCCATGACTCCCTTTTTATGTTTTTGTTCAACCGCCAAAGGATGACTTGGAACTCCATGCACTACCGCCCTCTTCCCTACACCACCCACCGCCACCTCTGCGGATGACATGGACGGCCTCACAATCTCCTTCCCCTTCTCTACCTCTCTGTCTATTTGTGGTACAAGGACTAGAGTCTTCTTAGCCAAACTCTATGTTTTAACTCCATAGAAAAGCTTTTCCAACCCTTTTCTTCCACTCCTTCTGGGATTGCTAAGAGACCACGACCCCCCTACAACCACCATAGTCAGTTACTTCCAAAAAATGCCCATGAGCGTTCAACCTCCTATGACCAAACAGAGCTTTGATTCCATCCCTATATGTCTTGAAGAAGTCTTTCCTTCCCTCCGATAAAACACATTCTTCCACAGTGCTGACCAGCCAACAAGCACTGGCATGACTGAGCACCATCTCTTTGGTTACCTTCCTACCCCTTTCTGTGATACAACAAAAATTTTCACCCTCCATAGACATTATAAACACCTTTAATTCTATTAAAAGGTGTTTAAGGATGCTTATGATTATCCCAAAGCTGTAGAAACAATCAAGAAGTCTGGATGATTCCTACGAAAGGTCACTGGAACAAACTTCCCATTGTTGGAATGACACCTCGGAAAAATCTAGATCTGCGCGGTGAAAACTGGGTTCGGCCAAGTCTGTGGCGGTGGCTCAAATTGCAGGTCACCAGAGTCCATCGAAGATTGCAGATCACAGGACCAGATCGCAGGTCGTAACAATTGATGAAATTTTAGGGATCAGTAAGCTGCGAAAACTGATGATAAATTCAATGAACAGGATCGCCGGAGAAGAACCAACGTTGGGGGGCCCAAATTGGAGTCGCCGGTCTTGTCTGAGACGGTGGAGACACGGATCCTATGCCAGAAAGCGCACAGTACAACTGAGGAACACGGATCCAACGAGAAAAAATTGAGAAAAGTTTAGAGGAACATGGTCGCCAGAGATGAAACAACATCGGGAGGCCCAAACTGGATTCGCTGGACTTTTCTATGGCAGTGTAGGTGCGGATCCAATGCCAGAAAGAAGCCGCCGGCAAGATCCCCGAAATAGAAGTTGCAAAAAAAAAACCGGTCGCCAGAGGGTTGGTAGACGCCTAACGACCCATAGCGAGGCTGCCAGGACCCATCGGTCGCGACTGTGCCGGCAGTGAGGACTCACTCGCTGAACTAGGGTGAGGTTGTTTGGGTGACGACACTTGGTTTTTGGGTGAACATGGAGAAGGAACGATGCTGAACTTTAAGATTCTCAAACTGCCAAAAAAACACATGACAACTTTTGATGGGACTTTATAGCTTGAATTGATTGATCACGTCCTAAATATTTAATTCTTTTACCAATTTGATAATTCCTAGAGGTTAGCTCAAGTGGTAAGGGCCTTGGTCTTGTTGTTAGGCTCTCTCCAGGTCTAAGGTTCGAATCTTCGAGTGCAAACAATTTCTAGGGGACATCGGACTCTAGAATTTCCCCTTGATTTACCTAAGGTGTACTTGCGGGAAACTCCTTACCGATGGCCCGTGTACTTTTGGGATTAGTCAGGACTTTTGTTCTTGGACACGCGGTTTCAATAAAAAATATTCTTTTACCAATTTATAATATCATGTCCTTTAAATCTATCCCCAACTCTCCCCTGCCCCCCTAAAAATATTATAAATAGAGAAATATTTTTATAATGTTTATCATATATCTCATATATCTTATTTTCTTCGTTTTATGTAAATTGCCCCTAAAGTGCTCATCTCCCCCCCTTTTTTTTTTTGCAGAAAATAACCAGTCCTGCATACAGGTCTCTGATATATCCTTTTTGAGAGCTCAAATATGTCAAGTGGCCTTGGACTTGAAACTCTTGTAGATCGTATGCAAATACTTGACAAATCCTTTTCATTTATTTTATGTTTCATACATACATACATATATATATATATATATATATATATATTAACCTACAGGGAAGGTTCCCCCCTCTGTTTTATCACTTTTTGACAAAGGCATTAGTCTAGGTGCATTGTGTAAGCTTTTCAAACAAGAAATTTTTATTTTTAAAAGTTATGCATTTCTAGGGAGTAGAACATTTATTTGTGAAAACTTATGGAAAATACACACACACACACACAATATTGATTACAAAAGAAGTAATAGACAGAATGCTAATATTTTTCTCTCTGTAAATTAAAACATTTCACTTTAATAGATTATTTACTGTTAAAATTTATTTAAATCAAATGGTGATTCCTAAAAAGGATACCAGATTATGTGGAACATACTTCATCTGCTATTATTGGCTATACATTAGATTGGAAGAACATGAGCTAAATAAAAGAAACAGAAATAAATTCGATTAAGAATTCTTACATCTGGTTTGAAATTTTGTTATCACACTAGATTTGAAATTTATTTAAGTCACATAGAGATTGTTAAAAGAGTGTGCTATGCAACAAATAGTTTTAAGTATCGAGAAACTTTGGTTTGCTATGAGTTACAAAAATTATTCGTAAGTCATTTTGTCTGTGTGCAGAAACTATATCAGTTATCACAAACGATGGACGCAACATAGTGGTATGTGACATAATAATAGTTCAATGCACCAGCTAGATATTACCAACGAGGTATTATCGTATTAACAGATTAGGTTTTCCATATAGGGAGTACTGAAAGGCTTTGACCAGGCTACAAATGTTATCCTTGATGAATCTCATGAACGTGTCTACTCGACGAAGGTCTGTATCTTCTACTTGACACGTCTCAGATGCTTTCACTCTTAGGAGCATGAGTGATTGGACTAGAAGAATTTTAGAACCAACATATTTATTAAATTTCCTGGGAATGTTTTGGCACCTTTTTGTGAGACCTTTTTTCCCTTTTTCTCTTTTCTTTATGCCCTCCCCTTGTGGAGGATATGGGGGTGGTAAGAGTGTTGAATGGTGTAACTTGTTGGTTCTTTTATTAGTTATAGCATGCTGAATTTGGGAATGTTATGTGTAGTTCACGGAGTAGAACAAAATAAATATAAATTGGGGTTTCACCCCACCTAAATAACTGGACTTCTGGCTTCTTCTGACTCACAGGAAGGTGTTCAACAACTTGTGCTGGGCTTGTACATAATAAGGGGCGACAACATGTAATTTCTAACCTTTTTTTTTTTTTTATGTATTCCTCCCCTCTCCCGGGGTAGGGAAGTGAGAGGACTCTTGCTGATGTTTCATACTACATGCTACAACATAATCTCTGTGCCTTGATTCTTGCAGAAGCATTGTTGGGGAGCTGGATGAAGAGCTTGATTCTAGTCTTGATTTATCAAAACTGAGGGCTCATCCCCTTAAGCCTGTCATCCACTGATCGGAAAATTGTAGAGCTGTTATAGACTAAGTGAGCGATTACCTTAAAACAATTATCAGAACATGTAGGTATTACAATGAGAATTCTGTGCTACAAGCCTTTGAAAGTGCCGAATATTCTGTCTGCATCGGTTTTGCAATATTTTCGTTTGGTCATTATTTGCAGTTGTGAGAGCTTTCAGTGGTGTTCTAATAGAAATGAACATTACCCAAGTGTCGATCAGTTAACTTTGCCATGATCTAATTATAAAAACATATTGAGGATACCTTTTCATATTCTTTTAAATTTAGGGTGATGATTCTTGTTATGGTTGTTGATGTTGCTGTTATTGGATGTCATATGTTACTGAAAACGGTACGTTTTTATTTAATGAATTTAACGTCATGAAGGCTTCCATTCTTATGGCCTTCCTCTTTAGATCAGATGCTCGTTTTAAATTAATAAGATATAGTTGCCACAATAAGGTTGCACAGTGCCAAATTGACTTTTGCATTTTGGAGTGGCAAGAACCTCGTACATACACCCAACTACATTTGTGTAGTAAAATGGGCATTTGAAGTTAATGCATGATACAACTCCAGGCAGATTCACACCTCGAACCACCACTAACGAGTCATGTGTAACCACTTGTTAATTGAGAGGAAAAATGCTAGACAAGTTTGCCTTTTAGAATTTCCATGGATTTTAGATATATCTTCAAAATAGAGTTAAAAAAACAGGGTTATTATCTCCTCTAGGAAAAAAAAAACCCAAAAGGCGTCTGTGGCCGCTAACACCGAAATAACTGAAGAAAAATAATAGTTAGCTTAGCACCTCACTTAACAATTATATTTGACAACTATCAATATCTTTTTTATTTTTTTTTTAAAATTTAAGTTTTTTAAAATGAAAATGGCTTTTCATTCAAGAAATAAAAAATAAAATCCCGAAAAATATGAAAAAAAAATTATTATAATTGCCAAATATGATTGTCAATTGAGGTTCTCTTAGTATGACACAAAAAAAGAAAGAGGAGTACAAGAACTATTTTAGCACAGAATTATCTCATTAGGACCCACTTCCTGATCCTACTTATATTCAGAAAGGAATTGAAAAACAAATTGGTATATTATATTCTAATAATGCAGTTCTTAAGTTTATTACAAGGTGATGCAGTGTGACGCCCTCAATCCATGCTTGGGATTAGACTGTAACTAAATCTTCGGGACATGTAACTCAAGGCTATATATTTCTCGTACATGACAGTTAAGATACAATGTACCTATAATCTAGCAGTATGCAGTAACTCACAACGGATAATTCTTTTAACTACTTAAGGACGGCGGCAATAAATAATCATGGTATCAAATGTAAAATCTCAAAAGTTTGAAACTTCCATAGTTGTACTTTTTCAAATAGATGATTGTTTTTAAAATCATTTCCCCAAAACAAATGGACTATCAAAATATTGTTTCACAAAAATCATAATTTATTGTCTTTTCTACTTTCCAAGGTCCCATTCTTTCTTTTTCTTTTTCTTTTTCTAGTCCTGCTTCTTCCTCTTTTCCAAAAAGCAGTACTTATCTCTATTATTTAGGTTTCGTTTGGATGCCAAACTTATCCCAACTCATCTCAACTCATCATTACAACTTTTTCAAATTCCAATATAAAATATAATAAATAATTCAACTTTTTCAAATCCCAAAACAACTTTAATATTTAAAAATAATATTCTAACAATATTTTATCATCTCAACTTAATTCAACCCAACTCATCTCAACATCCAAACGCATTCTTAGTCTCTTCACCTCTTCTATACACTGTAAGGCTTCAGAGATGAGCTGGTCAACATTCTCTATCCTATCCAAAAAAGAGGGCTATAATGAGCTCTCAGTAGTCTTGGGCACCTCCTCGGTGGTCAGGGTACCTTGGTTCTCTTGTGTTTCGCCATCTAGTCCTGTCACAACTTCTACCATTCCGGATGGGGAATGGTAGTGAAAACTACCACAGTGAGATTTCAAAAAATCTCAGCAAGTAAATAGACAACATACAATAGATTATCACAGGCATATACAAGTAAATCACAAATAATAGCACTCCATAGATAAATGCATAGACATGAACTTTGACTTATGCAACATAGACTTTTCATAAAACATATTTTCATCTTTTAGACTTCTTATCACATGGCCATATCATTTGAGCTCGGGTATTTTTTCTTGTTATAACACATCATGTCATTCTTGTTATTTCATAAATCTTTCACATTGTGATCATATCACATCGTAGCATATCATTTCATATCATAACATAACATAACATAACATAACATGGAGCTCAAATGCCTTAATCATTTCATGATTCATATGAATGGATACCTCACAACTCCCTTAAGCACCGTGTGTTCCCCTCTAGTTACCGCATCAACCAACAATCCACTTGATTGATGTGACTACTTTATAATATCAACTTATTCTTTTACGGCAGTTTGCTTACTTCGCCTTCACCATACAACATCCACTAGCTTTAAGTGCAATCCCGCTACGGTGTCCTTTCCTCAAGGAACCATTTGAGGCTCATCGACTATACTTCGTTGACCTAGGGGTCTCCACTTGACTTTAAACACTTCAGAATGAACAAGGAGTTCCATTAAGGCATTTTCCCGTCCTAACACTTGGAGTCGTGATAAAACATACTTTTGACTATTTTCTTTTGAAAACATAGACTCTCATGCATGTGACATGAACATATGACGTTACACTTTACCATACTCATGCAAATATGTACAACCCGAAACATATATGATCCAATTCACAATATACACCTCACAATATAGATTGAAAACATTAGAACATACAATCATATGATGAATACATGTAACCATACTTGAATCACACTCATCCAAACCCAAAACAGATTTGGATTCCTTTGATATGGCCTTAGGCGAAACATTCAAGTCCTCCAAACATAGATTTATATCATCACAATACATATTCTCATACTTTTACACATTCATAAATCAAAACAAGCATGCATAGCACATATACATGCCAAAACTGAAACCCTAATCATGGCATTTTCGAAATAGACTTCAACAAACCATCACAAAAACATGGCATCTCATCTTCATATCAAAACCGAATTTATATACCATAATATAACAAGATTCAACCAATAAAAAATAAACAAAAGTTCACAAAATATATACAAGTGCTATCCAAAGTAAGTTGGAAGTTTACTTATAAAAATCTGAAGTATAAACTTAGCAAAATCTAAAAAATGCGTGCAAGACATATTAGAAAACCATCAGAAACCCTAATCTCGAAATAAAAGTGATCATGTGTGTGCATCTAGGGTTTTCGAAAATGATTTTTCATGAGAAACCCTAGAGTCCAAAACTCTTGAGGTTAAGGCCCCTAACCTTCTTCTAAGTGGTGGCCATGGCCCTTAATACCTCTACACTTTGTGTTCAAGAGCTTGAAACAAAAGATATTCTTCGGGTCCTTCCTTTTCTCGAAAAAAAAAATCCTAGTTTCTAAAATGAGATTGTGTGAACATGTGGGAAAAATCCTAAATCCGAAACTTGGTGTTGTTTTTCCCTCTTGGCCGTGTGTGCATGTGTAAGAAATGATGGAATGGTTCTTACCTCATCGTGCTTTCCTTCCTCTCGAATGGTGTAGGAGAAATTCTTGTGATTCTAGAAATGGTGGAGAGAAATAATGGTATTTGGTTGGTGAGAGTGTATAACTTGGAGGGAAATGGTGAGTGCCGAAAATCCCTTAGAAGGAAAGTCGAGAAATTGAGCAAAAAAACCTCAATGACTTTCGGCTATGCCCTTATATAGAGCTTTCTATCCTTCTTGAAAAATCCAAGAGCCTTTGCATGCCTGACACTTGGCAAAAGACTCTTCCCTTTCCCCCATGTTGGAATTGCATGAGAAATCTAAAAGTTGCCTTGTGTGGAATGGAGTGTGGCTCTAAAAAACTGAAACCCTCTCTTGCCTCACCTTTCAATTTTGCCCTTCTTCACTTGTCTAGATACAATGCACTTGGTGGCTCAAAGGTAAAAACACAAAAACTCTAATCTTAGTTTGCATGAATGCCATGTGGCAAAAAGGGTGTGTGTGTCTTGCCCTTGTCGAAACCCTAGGTAACTTCAAGTGACTTTTTGTCATCCCAATGTGACCTTGAGTCTCTCCCATGTAATTGTCGTCGCTCCCTCTCTCTCTTGCTCCTCCAAAAAGCTTCTTCTAGAACATGTCTTTCTCTCTTCCCAAGCAAGATATTTCTTGGAACTCCAAAAGTCCATTTTCAAGATTGATAAGTGTCACTCTTAGGGGAATGGGCCATGCAAGTGGGTGTGTAAGCCCTTGGCCGAAACTCTCTACCTCTTTCCTTGATTCTTCCACTCATTCTTCTAGAATCCTTTTGCATGTTGGACAAGTGTTACTTCTTGCCTCTTCCCTAGGTTTTTTTCTAAAACAGACTAAATGACCTTCTTGTGCCATGTGGCACCTATACCATGGCACAAGAAGTAACCTATGCCAAGCTCTAAGTTCAACCTAGTTTGCCAAAATTCACATGGATTTTATTGGGCTCTTTCCTTCACCCATCTCTTATGGACTCCCTATTTTTAGAACTCTTAGGATCCAGAAATACAATATTCTCTAAGGCTTTTCCTCCTACACTTAGACTCTTCTAAGGACAAAATAATTCTCCAAATAAATTAGGAACAGGGACTTGTTAAAATCCAGGTTCTCACACATAGGTTAATCCCAATCAAGTAGTTGCAATTTGTCACAATTCAAAGACCTCAACCCTAAAGTCAGGCTTTGGTTTTATTAAGCATGGGGGATTAGAACTAGAGACTTATGATGTGGGATATTTGGTATGTCATTATTCGTATATATAAGAATGATGCCGAATTTAATAATGTCTATTTATCCCGGCATTTGGGATTGCTAATAATCATGCACAAAGCCTTTATGCCATTTTGAATAACAATAATGAATAAGAAAGATAATAATTTTAATGAATTAAAAGGTAATACAAATAGTGAAGAAGAAGAATCATCCCGAATAAGCATTCCAAACAAGTTAATATATAACTAAAAATAAAAACCAACAAATCGAAAACAATTATAAAAAGTCAATTTCATATTTCTTTGACCAAATCAAGTTAATATAATCGTATAGAGTTCACTTTGAAAGGGCTATAGAGAAGGTTTGGATAGTGAATTGAGATAAAATGAGTTGAGATGAAAGTTAAAAATTGAATAAAATATTATTAAAATATTATTTTTTAATATTATTATTATTTTTAAATTTAAAAAAGTCAAGTTGTTTATTATATTTAGTGTATGAATTTGAAAATATTGTAATAATTAGATAAGATAAGTTGAGATGAGTTGGGGAACTTTTATATCCAAACCGGAAAGCTTGGCATAAACAATGGTGTGCTTTGTTTACATCAATTAAAGACTAGGAATAGTATATTAATTGGTCATAGGCTAGAATATGTACCGATAATTACTTTTGTTGCTACCTTTTGCAAAAACTCGATTTTTACTCACAAAGTAACTGAGAAATATATAAATATATATGGATGGATATGACAAAAAATAAAAGGGTGCGGAAAATGACATTATTCATATCATATACCAAATGGGCCCCAACTTCCTCATATTTTCAAGAAGTATGCACTAAGCATAATCTCTTACAATCATTATCTCTGATTTTATATCCAACACCTTAACCTCCACTCAAATGATCAGGTTTGTCATTTAGTATTGATAAGTGCATCAACAAATAAGGCCTTAAACTTAGTTAGGTGGAAGTTTCCAATAAAAAAAAATTGATATGTACTCTTTGAGCATGTGGCCGTTACATATTTATTTTAATGAAGGAATATATGCCACTTTTTTAAGGCATTATGTTAAAAAAAAAAATATGCACTTGTCACATGCTTAATAAATGTTTATTATATTTATAGATAGGTTCTTTCTAGGACTGTTCTTTGACCCAACTCGACTAGAAAACAGTCATTTCTGACCTGACCCGAAAGTGGAGTATTCCGTTCGGCCAATCACCCGACCTAAAAATAGTTTCGAAAGAAATGGATATTTCGACCCGACCTTTTTTTTGTGAAAAATAATCTATATATATTAGAAAACTTTTACCATTGTATACAAAAAAAAATCTGAAATGGTCCGTTCCAATGCTCTTTTGTAATTTTGTATAGGAGGTTGTAATCGTGCGCTAATTTGCTTGTTGATTGGTAGGACCAAAAGGAGCTTTATTTTTACTTTGGGAAGCACCAGGTAACAAAGGTCATCAAAGCTCTCCAGTTTGTTCTTTATCCTCCCTCAGATAAGGTGGTATTGGTACCTCAAAGTCCATTGCTTGATAGCAAAACAGTACTTGGAAGACAACACCCGCTCTATGCACTTTGAATAGTTCCAGACAAAAAAAGGCTGTTTGTTTTTGCATGAGTAATACTTTTCTTCATTCTAGATTTTGTCATCCTCTATCATGCCTACTATGTAGCACATTTTTAGTGATTTTCATTTAAATAATTCATAAAGGCAACCACTTGAAATGTATCACGTCAACATATGAGAGTGAGGATAATCAAATGTAAGATGGAGTAGTATTCCTCTTTTCGCATAGACCTCTAACAATTGGCTAGAACCGGGCAATATGATTCTCCTTTCACCTCAAATGCAAGAGGTTAATGCACAAAACGTTCCTTAAAATGGTCATCTTTTGCATAGAAAGTTGGTCCCGAGCACAAGAGCAAAGGTTCATAGTCCATTATAAATAATATACCTCGTGAAATAAAAAGAGAAAACTAATGGTCCAACAAAATATGATCTCTTATTCAAAAGAAAAGTATGAACGCTGAAAGCAATGTTTTTAACTTTGGATAAGCAAAAGATTCCCCAATCCCATCATTGTGGAGTACTACAAAGTAGCTATCCATGCAACAAATACCAAAAAAGATAGAACAAATTAATTTAAACAATTAATTTGTACTAATTTGGAAACTTCATGCATCCATGAGACCGTCCACTTTATATAAGTTATATTATATAAACACTTGTGAATAACCCAAAAAGATAGCATCAAGACGCAGCCTGAGTCAAGCGTCCTCAAACCAAAGTAGAAATGCCAACCAGAAGATAGGCCCCAAAAGAGCTGCCAAATATAAAGAGGATTCCTCCCATGCCCTTCAATGCTATAGCTGCAAGTAACATTCAAGTAATTTTCAATAGACCTCATTCAAAATATTCTTCAAAGTTATCTCTACATAAAAAAAAATTATGTTAAACATATAATTAATTGAAAAGACTATAAGAAAATATTCTTCAAATATGAATCTTACCGGTTTCTAACTTGTAACTTTCATCATCTTCCATTACATCTTGAGAGTCATAATTAATCGAGGGAGATATCAACCAATTTTGTGTACAGGAAGGAGCTTGAACTGTTGTCGGGGCCAATGAGTTACGAAATGAATCTAAGACACGACTTTCAACGCTAAATGTAGACTCATAAGCAACAGTAGATATGTGAATAACTAACACATCTCGAGCTATATTGGGAAGGATCAGATATCTAATTGAGTTCACATTCCACTATATTAGAATATCAAAGTCGAGTGTCATTCCTTCAGCACTTTCCATGAAATACTTATCAAATTCTGATTTAGACTCTACCACACTTTTTGATGCTTGATATTGGTGATACATACTGAATAGATCATCCTCATCACCATAAGAAATGTTGCTTTGGGTCTCACCAATACTTGACTGGCCCCTACTTGAACCTACATTGGATTTTGAATATTACTTATACATCCGCTCAATCATCTTTTTTAATCATGTAACAAGTTCAGACGCTCACTCATGACCAAAAATATTTGTAAAACAAAACTCCAAAACTTTTAACTTGAAGCGCGGATCAAACATAGATGCAATAAACAACATTTTGTTCAATTTCTCAAAATCTTCCAAATACTTCTCATATTTCAACCACATTTTCTCTCACATGGTTTTCAGCATATTACTCTCACTCATAGAAAATTTTTCAAATGGTTATAGATTGTAAATATTTCTTTAACAAACAAATTTGAAATTGCATAAACTGAGCCTGAAACCCGCAAAGTCATATCTTCAAAAAGTTTCAAAAATCATACAAAAATCTTGATGGTTTTCCAATCATGTAAGGTTGATATTTCTTATCCAACCTTACGTAAATATGGGTCAAACTCATTGTCTTCATCTTGCAACACCTCAAACAATGCATAATATTTGAGAGCTGCACTCAATATTAGATATGTTGAGTTCCATATAGTTGGAACATCAAGACAAAGAAGCCCACCACCCAAAATATTTTGTTTCTTTGCACATGACTTGAACTTATTAAGTCTTGTAGGGGAAGACTTCACATATTTAATTGCATTTCGAATTTTCACAATTGATTTATCAATTCCTTTCTATCCATCATGGACAATGAGATTCAAAATATATGCATAACATCTTATACGCATAAGGTCATTGTCTAATACCATATAGTCTCAAGTTTGACAATTTTCCTCAAATAATCAATGGTCGTAGTATTAGAGGATGCATTGTCGACTGTGATTGTAAATATCTTCTTTATGCCCCATCCAAGTACGGATGACTCAATCTCTCTTCCTATTGTTATCCCTTTGTGATCAGGAATTTTGTTAAAATCTATAATTCTCTTATGCAAGATCCAATCATCATCAATAAAATGAGTTTTTATGCACATATAGTTAAGATTTTGAATTGATGTCCACATGTCAGTAGTGATACAAATCTTATAATCGGATGTCATGACCATGTTCTTCAACTTTTCTTTTTTCTAACATGTACATTTTCATACAATCTCGCATAATAGTAATGTGAGAGGGGATTGGAAATCTAGACTCAACTATAGCTATAAAGTCTTTAAAACCTTATTTTTCTACAAATCTAAATGGTAGCTCATCCACGATTATCATTTTAGCTACCGCCAACCGTATGTTTTGTTCATTGTACTTGACAAGTCCAACTGCTAGTTGTACCATCCACCCCCCGTCTTCGTAGTTCCGATCATTTTTTATTAGGAGTTATCGTTTTCAACCCCACTAGTATTAAAGGTTTTACATGTCTGATTATAGTATTCAAGGATGAAGTACCTTATTTTTTAGGATGAAATAACAAAACCTTACTACAATAATCCCATGAGGCTTTGGGCTCATTGGAATCCTCGACATTCTCAATTTTCGTAAAGTGTTGCCATACATTTGATCTACCCCATCTTCTTGAGATAAGAGGGTGAACTTGAGGACTAGTTGTTGGGAGAGAATGATCCAAAGTTGGAGGCAGAGTGCTATCAAAATGAATCACATTAGGCATTGATTCAGACTCAGATGGAGGCATAGCAATACTAGATTCCATAGAGTTCAACTGCAATTTGAGATAAATCATGTTAGATGTACACCAATATATTTAGATTAAAAAAGTAAAGCTATGCCTATATATTAACGTCATAAAATTAAACATAGAGAAAATTTGAAAAAAAAATTAATGTATCATGAAAGCAAAGTAGGATTGCATACTTTAGCTGACAAGAAATGACAAATATATTGGGCATCGTTTAAAGGGATACAATATTCATGAGCAAAACTTTTAAGGCCAAGAATTGTCACAACGACCACCACTCATAGTCACAGTCACAGGTCATGTGGGTGTTACACAAAGATCCCATGACACATGAAGGAGATACTTAAAAAAAATCAAGCAGATTTCCTGAATCCAAAAACAAGAAGGAAGAAAGTTCTTTTCACTGAATTCTTTATATTATATATCTTGACTGGAACAAGGGACGTACGTTTTATACTAATAAATGTGGCAATAGTGTCGTGCATTGAACATAGTATTCGATATGAAGTTTCATAAATTATATAATTTTCATTCTCCGTTAGATTAGAGTTTTTAGCCTCTTTTATGTATTTACTAATTCTTCAACCTCTTCCTCGCGAGTTTTTATCAACCAATAATTTTTTTCTTATTTTTGTTCGAATCCTATAATCAAAATAGCATGTTTAGCTGTTTATTTCGTAACATGATTTTGTGGCCCTTCGTAAATACCGTAATGTAAAAGGAAGAAAAAAAAAAGTGAAATTGTTAAAATATCAATAAAATTTTCTATAAAATCTTGACTATGGCTCATGGCACAAGATAAAAGCTAGAAGAGTATTTTGAGTAACAAACAAAGAATGCCTTCCATTTATTCCACATACATTTATATCACTAAGGGTCAAATTAAATCTATAATTCTTCTTATATGAAACAATCTGACCCTAATAAGAATATTTTAGTGGACTTAAATAATATTTGATGGGCTATATTAAATAAGCCCACGAGCTATTAATTATTGTGGTTGTTTAGAGATTTAATTAAGTTCAATAATTAGGTTAATGGCTATTTATTATTTGTTAATCGAATTAGACTCATTTTAAAATTTAAAATCTGGCTATTAAGATTTCTTTCATTTTAAAATTATCACTAATCATTGAGTCTCCCTACACAGTCTCAGTCACTCATAGTTCTACTTAAAATTAACTGTAAAATATATTTTTAAATTTCAAACTCGATGATACTAGGATTTCAGGAAGACTATAGGTTATACTATCACTTTGAAGAGACATACCGTGACTCGGTGACAAAAATAGTTATGCTCATATTGCTTTGGTGAGATGAAAAATGATTACCTTGATAAGTAGTACTCGGTTTTAACGTTCATAAAGGCGTTAGGAAACCCAGTGGCTTGAGATGCATTAACACATGCATTTGTCCTAGCAAGGGTATTTTCCAAATTATTATAGCGAGAAGCAACTTGATCTTAAGCTTTTGGCAGGAGAAGTATAGAAAGAAAGCAACTTGAAAATGGAACTTGTTTTGGACGTGTTCCACCGCCACCACCTCACGATCACCTACAACCAAAGAGTAAATGGCTTGGGGGTTTGATGGAACATCTCAATGCCTAAGTCAGTCACTAAAAGCAATAATGTAATTCTCAAGAATCCAATCATCTTCACGTACCTGAATTCTCCCCTTATATAGAGTTTTTCTGAACCGTCCTCGTTTTTTGGATGATAATGGTTATCCATTATTCAAATTTAAATCTGGATATGAAAGTTCATCCCTTAGTGAATGTAAATGATAACCGTTCTTATCTTCTACCGCTGCTGAGTGGTTACCTAGTCAGTATTGACAGTGGGCTGGGCCCTCTCAATAATTGGGTCTTTCAGTAATGGGGCAAGCTTCAGGCTTTAGTTAGAGGCCCAAGTCCATGTGGGGCTAACCGGTCGGGATGTCCTCTCCAGAACTGATAGAAACTCCTGCATTCTCCTCTCCCACGGATATGCAACATATCCATCTTAAAGGCGAGAGCTGGATAGTGCATTTACCATCCTGGCACTCCTTGAAACTTCAAGCTAGAGCTCATTATTTTACATTACAAGGAGAATCTCAAAACAGGTGAAAAAACAATGAATTTTAATTTTCTCCAAATGGTGTAAATTGGCTCTTGCACTGCAGCACCAACTGCTCATTAGATGATTGCTAAGATTATTGTTCATGAGACACACAGAGAATTATTTAGGTTAACATATAAGAATAAACTTCTTTCCGATCTAATTTTGTGGAAAACTCTGTTCCTTAACGGCAATATCTCATGTGATGGTTCGGTTCACTAGTAGTATAAATGTTACCATTCTGCCATATATATTCTCAATCCTCCTAGGATTTCTAGGGACAACTAAAGGTCATAATACACCATTGGCATGAATTGCAGCTTTATTATTACTTCATAAAGTCCCTGCTCTCCACCGCAACGTTTTCTCACGTTCACATTCTTCTCATTCATGCGAAAATAAGAATAATTGGACAGATTAATTTTGTATTTTCACTTGTCCTTGATTTGAGTACCGTTTTCGTTCAAACGGTGTAAAAAGAAAAATTATATTCTCAATTTGGTATATAGATCACGTATAATAAAGTATTTATATGATATAATTTGATTTAAAAAAATATTTTAAATTGAAATATTATAAATCAAATCTTACTATTTAAGTGATATGAATGATATGTTTTATATACCTACTTCAAAATAGAATAACTCACTTAAAAAGCCACGTATATATATGAGTATTGCTACGTATAGTCGTGGAGTGCGCAAGCGTTGTGAGGTCGTTTTGAAAAAGAGTGAAATACATTATTAACAAATTAATTTTTTTTATGTAGATTCCAAATTTATTTATTTATTCTAAAATGATTGCGAAATGCTCACGATTGTAACTATCATTTCTCCACATATATATATATATATATATATATAGTTATTCAATAAGCTAGTTTATTTTTGCCCATTCGAGCTCTAGAAAAGAATCAGTTGCTTATTAATAATAATTTAATCATCTCCAAAAGTGATGGAGGGATAGGCTTTATTTATTTATTTATATTCTTCATAGGTGTTTATTAGTTCATATAAGATTCACATGAAGATGCCGTCTGGGGGCATCTCTGCCTATCTGGTTTTATAGCCAAGACATTTCCATGTCTTAATATACTGCCAATTTTGTTATTCTATAAACGTTAAAATGTGTAATTATTTACCTACTGGACCCACTACTTGTGAATCCAAAGGAAAAAGAGAGAAAGAAAAAGGAAACAATGCCAACATTTGTTAGAGTATGGTTATAACAATCCTGTTTCTTTCCCCATAAGATGATATGATCTCCAAATGCATGCTGTATGAAAAAGAATGAAATAACAACAATAAATAAATAAAATCAATCAAGATAGGAGTTATTGATGGAACCATTTGTCACCAAATTTTGATTTATTTTATTTTTGTTGTTATCTTCTTGGATATATGTAATTTTTTTTATTTTTTTATTTGTTTTTATAAAAGAGGATGGTATCTCAAATTTTATTGATTGTCCTCACTTATAGAGGATGAATACCGTGGTAACAAGCAAGACACATGAAATTTACAATTATTCAATAAAAAAAAATTCAGCATCAAAGAACCAACAAATAAAGCAACCTATACAATAAGGTAATGAAATAAAACAATTCTAAACATGCCTATTTATAAACCAATAAAACAATAATTAAAACCTGAAACTAGGATAACCCAACTTATCAAGACGAAGTGTACCTCTCAAAAACCATGGTAAATTTTGATGTCCTTCGAAAATAAAATTCTGATCCAATTTACCCTGCCGTGCTAAAAAATCTGTCGCTTAATTACCTTCTCGAAATTGATGCACTATAAGATATTGAGAAGTACTATAGCTCACAAAAAAATCTCACAAATTGAGAACGGTAGATAAGAGATAACACTAAGGTGCAACACTTAAATTGTTGGAGTATACAATAAGATAAGAGGTCTATACAAGTACATAAACGTGAGAACCGTAGATATTCTTCCCTCAAGCAGATTCCAATCATACAACTTAGTAGTAAGAAGCCGACAAAACATGTACCGTATGTTGCCATGGGTTGAAAAGGAACCATATCTTCTTTAAATATGGGGAGAAAGTGTTGGAATTGTCTCTTAGTGCTTGGTAATAATTCACATATGTTGCCCAATAAGGATGGTGTAGCAGGCATTGTCGATTGTGGTTGCCACAATAATCAAAACCTAACCTTTCTTCTTTGTAAAATGAAGGATTGTGAAAGTGAAACTAGCAAATCTCTAGATTTCTGTCCTCTGTTCATTTTTCATTGGCTCAACTCACAGGAGAAGTAAGAATTCTTCATTTTTAGTTTTTTAGCTCTCTCTCTCTCTCTCTCTCTCTCCACTCACTGGCATCACCACCACCGCCTCCACTACCAACAGAACTTGTACAGAGTTGCCTTCTCTCTTTATTATTTGTTCCAATCTAATATTCCTCGTTTAGATTTCAGTAATTGCTTCTGTTGTTAATGTTATCTTCTTCAGTTTTGTGGTTCAGACTCAAAAATATAAACCTGGGTTGTCATCAGATTGGATGGTTGTTAACATGTTGGTGTTTGTGAGGAAAAAGTAACTTTTTATCATCCTGACTCTTTGTTTCCCTCTTTTTCCTCTGTTTCTTCTACTTTAATGGCAGTGTGTTCTCAGTCCAAGTTACAATATTGATTTGGTTTAGTATCTGGTGGTAGATTCACCCGAATCAGCAAAAGGTTTTATGGAAACCTTCCTGGGAAGTAATTGTGCTTGTGAAGAAGACAGAGCCAAACTCTGTTCCTGATGGTGGTTTTTGAAAGTTTTTCTGATCTCCTTGACCTTTTTTGTTTGATTTCATAAAAAAGGTCAAAGGGGTTGTCTTCAAAAAGTACACAACTTTTCAACGTCACCTTAAAGATTTTATGTAAGAAAATTGAAGAAAAAAGAAGCGAAGCAAATGGAGCCAGATCCTCAAAGAAACCATCATAATCTTCATGATCATCAACACCAGCATCACCAGAACCAGATGAACTCCGGCTTGACAAGGTACCGTTCGGCCCCAAGCTCGTATTTCTCAGGAATCATTGACAGGGAATTTTGCGAGCAATTCTTCAACCGGTCTTCGAGCCCGGAGGCAGAGCGAATATTCGATCGGTTTATGAGCAGCGGTGGCACACATGACGACGCATCAGAAGTGGCTGCAAAAGAGGCTGACCACGAATCGACGCAGTTTATGGCATCAATGAACAACGAAGCAGCAGGGGTTGTTCAACAGCAGAAGAATTTTGGTTCTGCTTCTCAGAATTTTTACCAAAACCCATCACGGCCGCCATTGCCGAATCAGGGCTTGAACTCGAGTTTGGAGGGGTCTTATTCAATGAGAATGGATCGAATATTGCCTCAGACGAAGACGGGTGCTCGTGGTGGTAATAATAATTCAAGTCTTGTTCGGCATAATAGCTTGCCGGCCGGATCATTCTCCCACATCAATGTTGAGAATAGTATGTACCTTTTGTATTTTCCCACCTATTATGTTTGGTTAGAAGAATATATGAGAGGAAAGAAAAGAAAGCACTCATAGTAAGTTATTGCTAACGTCAATTGAGCCGCAGAAAACAATGGTTGGAAATATTTTGAACAGTTTGCTTAGTGAGATGTTAAGTTGTAAATGTTTGGGGTAGATTTACTGATTTTGGAAACAATATTTAGGAGCAGGGCAGTTCATTCTCATGGAACCATGTCATAAGAAAAAAAATAGTGAGCTGTTTCAGTATTGATTCTTCTTGGTACAAGTTTTTATGATACTAAGAATTTCTTAGCAATTGGCAGGCTATGATGCAATGAGAGGCATGGGAAGTTTAGGAGGCAGCAATAGTGAAGAGGCACCTTTTTCAACTGCTAGCAGGTTGAAGAATTACTCATTAGTGCCACCTTCTGCAGCAGCAGGAATAATGGCTCCAATCCCTGAAATTGAGGACAAAAATATGGCAGCAAGCAATCCAGACAGTGGTTTCCCGATTGGTTCTTGGGATGATTCTGATATGATTTCCGATCTAAAAAGAGTTACAGATGACAATATTGATGCTGATGCAATGACACTTTCTAATATAGATGTGTCAGAAACTCAGGTAGTTAGATATATCTGAGCTGTAGTGCTTGCTTTTTGTTGTTTTTCTACTTAATCCAAGTTTTTTTTTCGATCAGAACATGGAGTATGGGAATCGCCCACGCTCTGGTTTGGCTCGTCACCTGAGTTTGCCAAAAACGGCAGCAGAGATGGCTGCCATTGAGAAGTTTTTGCAGTTTCAAGATTCTGTACCTTGGAAGATTCGAGCTAAGCGCGGCTTTGCCACTCACCCACGAAGCATTGCCGAGAGGGTAATTTTTTAAAGAGTCCATTTTTCTTGCAAGATTATTTTTCTTACGGATCAAATCCTACCATATAAAGGTTGTGGAAGATCTTTATTCGGCGTGCAAATATAACTGTTCATTTTTCAGTTCATCAGTCATTTTTATTGTTGGTCCATTGGCTGCACATGTTAGTCATAGATAGTTTAATCCCTGAACTTGATCACCCTTTCATTTTAAAAGGGTGACAGTCAAATCCATGATGCTAAAATTGCTTTACATGTTCATTTTCCTGTCAAATTTTCAGGTGAGAAGAACCAAAATCAGTGAAAGGATGAGGAAGCTACAAGATCTTGTCCCTAACATGGACAAGGTATAAACTTCTACTGCATTGTTGTTCTTCAATTGTAGATTGCTTTGTCGGGATTCATATATTTCGCTTCTTTTCTCTGCAGCAAACAAACACAGCAGACATGTTGGATTTAGCAGTTGAGTACATTAAAGACCTTCAAAATCAAGTCCAGGTATACTAATTTCCTCCCAATATTTAATCTTTTCTTGTACTTTTTTTTCAACCTTTCTCATTCGTTCTTATGTTTGATTTCTTTGAATTTTATCAGAAACTTTCCGAAAACAGTGCAAGGTGTACGTGTTCTTCAGACAAGTAGCAGCCATGGTGCAAAAAGAGTGGAGAAAAATACAGAAAACGAAGCCGGCTTCTCTTTTGCACTGAGGGGAAGAAAATACAGGCCAAAAGGCTGGTCGTAGTTAACTGTAAGATCCATACCTATTGATGTCCTTACAGAATGCAAAAGCTATACGGTAAATGTATGCAATGTTTGCTATGGAGTTAGCAGGAACAGTAAATTCTTTCCTCCAATAAGACAAACCGTCTCTCTGTTTTACAAATGGATAGTATTCTTTAGTGTAAGATGGTCAGTTTTTGAGTTATTATCTTTTGGAAATGATAGTTTGCCTCTTAGTTTGCTCAGGATTTGACCAATAGCACATTTTAATTTTATTAATATTTAAAAGAATTACTATTAGTAAATTTGTGTATTTTTTTAAAAATATTTTTAAAAAATGAGATTGCATTAGCGGGCACTTTAAATAAAAACTTAAAGATAGACTGAAATAAGGTTTTAATATCGTGACACGACGGCTGTCAAAAGGGTTTTTGGTTCGAATGTGATGCCTTTAGGAAATAATTCCACATGGTGCATCTTTTCTCCATGGAAAGAATATATTTGTAGGACGGTGCTATCAGCGACTGCTCTTAGCTCTTGATAGAAGTTTATCGTTAGGTATAATTTATTTTTATTATTATTTTTACATATATCTTTTTACATTTTAAAATAATTTTTAAAAAAAATTCATAATATTATTAAAAAATACTTTCTTAATCATTAAATTAAAAAATAAAATAAGAAATCACAGCAATAAAAACCAGCGGTAAGATTGAGAGGTGAGAGTATCATTTTCCATATTTATAAGTTTATTTTTAATAGTCCTAACATATTATTGAAGTGGGTCCTACAGTGATAAAAAAAATATTTTGATTTTGTTTTATAATTATAATAGACCTTACAATGATGTGTGATTATAAAAATAATAGTTATTTTATAACTATATGTCTATATTTTCTTTCTACAAACCCATTTTGTTGATAGGTATGTGGACAAGAAAAGTGATGATGAATCTCAAGTTTTTGACATATTGGTGCAAGTGATTTGAATTCACTACCTCCATCGATTTGAAGGGTGAAAATTTTAGTATTGAAAAGACGTTCAATATAAGGTAAAAAATCATAAAAGACATTGAGAACATCAGATTTTAATTTTAGAGGATAGAACCAAGTGAACCGAGTGTATTGATCTATAAAAGAAACATAATATTTGTAACCCTGTCTAGAAACAAAGTGGGCTGGACCCTAAACATCAGCGCAGACCAAGTCTAATGGCTTATTTGATTGGGCCGAAGGAGAAGTAAACGGAAGTTGATAACTCTTAGTAAGAGTGCACTCGATGCACTGGAAGCTGGAAACACTGGGAGTAACTTTCAAACATGCGGTGTGCAGAATTTAAGAGAGGGTTGTGTGATGAGGATGGCCCAACTGACGATGCCATTGGGCTACGGACGTTTTCTCACCTATGTTGACAGATGGATAAGAGGAGGAGATGGAAGAAGAGGCTGACTACGAAGGAAAGACGTAGAGGTCGTCACAGTTTGGCCCTGTGAGAAGGGTCTTCTTCGTCCAGATGTCCTTCACAGAAAAGAAAGAAGCATAAAATTCAAAATAACAAGAATTATCTTTACAAAACTTGGAAATAGAGATGAGATTCTTGGTAATGGTAGGGACGTGAAGAAGCTTTTGAAGTAAGAATGAAGATGAAGAATTAGAAGTTAGAGATGAGTCACCCGTATTTTGAATTGGAAGGCCCAAACCATCCTCTACTCGAATTTGTTCATTACCACAGTATGACTCAGAGTTGAGATTAAGGTTGTTGAAGTCATGGGTTATGTGATGGGTTGCTGCCGAGTCAGGATACCATGTGGGATCTAAGAAGTTGCTAGGCCGTGTGAAAATAGCTGAGAACGAAGGAGGAGCACTACACTGATAGCCATGGTCAAAACGTTGCTTGCATTGTAGAGCTACATGTCCAGATTTTTGACATACTTGGTAGGTTGGACGTTAATAGTAAGACCCATTTCTACCATCGCGACCACCACGATATGAACTACGATAATATATAACTATACTAATGGTCTAATATTAATACTATTATATAGTCTAATATATTATAATTTATATAGCTATACTAGCTAATATATAATCCTATAACTATTTAACTAATACTAATAGTTTAATATAGACTATAGTTATAGTTATACTAATATAGTTATACTAAATCACTATAACTAATACTAATATATAACTATATTAATAGGCTAATATTAATACTATTATATAGTCTAATATATTGTATAGCTATACTAATATATAAGTCAATAACTATTTAACTAATACTAATAGTTTAATATAGACTATAGTTATACTTATATTAATATAGTTATACTAAATCACAATAACTAATACTAATATATAACTATACTAATAGTCTAATATTAATACTATTATATAGTCTAATATATTATAATTTATATAGTTATACCAATATATAGGTCTATAACTATTTTACTAATACTAATAGTTTAAGATAGACGATAGTTATACTTATACTAATATAGTTATACTAAATCACTATAACTAATACTAATTATATATAACTATACTAATAGGCTAATATGAATACTATTATATAGTCTAATATATTATATAGCTATACTAATATATAAGTCTATAACTATTTAACTAATACTAATAGTTTAATATAGACTATAGTTATACTTATATTAATATAGTTATACTAAATCACAATAACTAATACTAATATATAACTATACTAATAGTCTAATATTAATTATATAGCTATACTAATATATAAGTCTATAACTATTTAACTAATACTAATAGTTTAATATAGACTATAGTTATACTTATATTAATATAGTTATACTAAATCACAATAACTAATACTAATATATAACTATACTAATAATCTAATATTAATACTATTATATAGTCTAATATATTAGACTATAGTATATTAAATGTATTACAAATATATATATCAATATATATATTATATAGTCTAATATATTAGACTGTATTATATCAAATATATTACAAATATATATAAATTATAATTCTCAATTTCCCAAACCATAAAAAAATTTTAATTATCATTTAAAAAAATATATTGAAAATAATCAAATATTAATTCAATATTAACGCCAAATGGCGCCGTTTTCCTATAACTAAACCCTAAAGTCATCGTTAACTTCTGCCTCTCACTCTCTCATTCGCTCACTCTCTCGTCTCTGACTCTCTGCCTCGTCTCTCACTCTCAACTCTCTCGTATCTCACTCTCTCGTCTGAGTCGTCTCTCACTTTCTTGTCTTTCTCGGCGTCTGTCTCTCTGCCGAGTCTGCCCCCTCAGGCCTCAACAGTAAGTTTTTTTATTTATTATTGTTTTTGAAATTACATACATTAGATTTTTGTGATTGGGTTTTGTGATATTAGGGTTTTTGTGATTGGGTTTTGTGATATTGGGATTTTTGTGATTGAGTTTTCAGTTTGGTGATATTAGGGTTTTTGAATCAGAAATTTAGGATTTTTTGTGATTGTGTTTATTATTGTGTTTGTGATATTAGGGCTTTGTGATTAGGTTTATGAAATTACTTTGAAATTATGATAGATGATATTTGTGATATTAGGATTTTTCGAATCCAAAATTTACTTCGATTAGGTTTTGTGATTGGGTTTGTGAATTACATTGATAGGGTTTTGTAATTTTTCTACTTGAATAACATCTCTGTGACTGTGTCCTGTTTAATGTTTATCAATTGGGGTTGAGAATTTGAATAATCTGTGAAGGCTCAACAAAAATAAGTAAAAATAAAAATAAGGTTTACATTATTGTAGTGTAGTTAGAACTTAGTGAGTTATTAGTGTTTATAATAGATTTAAAGTAGTTTTTAGTGTTTATAAATAGATTTAAAGCAGTTTTCAGTTTAGAACTTAGCGTTTTAAAGCAATTTTTTTATTATTGTTTTATTTTTTATAAATAGATTTTTAATGACAAAATGTCAAACTTACATTTTAAAAAAACTGAAAAACTAGACTGAAAACTGGTAAAACTGGAAGTATCGGTTTAGGAGATTAATCGGTGCGTAATCGGTTTTGAAAAATGTAAAACCGGTCATGCCGGTTCGATCCTAAATTTTATCCAAAACTGAACCAAACCGGACCGATTACACCCCTAGTCTTTGGTATTGTGCAAGGTGGACTTGCGGTACGTGCAGTAGCAGCGAACAATGCCTCAGTCATCATCTTTGCTAGTGGCTGAGGTGTCGGCCTCGTGGATGGTAAACGTTGGTTGGTCGAAGCGAGGTCCCGGTGCCTTCATTGGGGCTTCCTCCCTTCTCTTGTCGTGAGAGCTCTTTTCCGGCTTCTCGTGGGCATCGGCCTTTGCTGGGGCCTTTGCCTTCCTTTCTGCTCACTCCAGCTCCTTCCTTGGCTCCGTTAAGGCCCGAAGAATGTCTTTGGCGTTACAGGAGTCATTCTCACCAACTCGGTCATGAACTGGGATCGTAGCCAGACCCCTCCCAAAAACACCGCTAGGGTTATCTTTTTGTCTTGGTCATCAGTGGTAATGCGCTCCCTGCTGAACCAAGACAGGTACGCTTTCAGACTTTCCTCATCTCCTTGCTTAATGGTGAGAAGGCACGCTGTTGGGCATCGCCTTCTTCAACTTGACATGAACTGGGTCAAAAATAGTCGAGTCAGCTCGTCAAAACTGTCTACAAAATTAGACGCCAAAGACACGAACCATACTCATGCTGGCCCCTTTAGAGTCAGCGAGAATGCCCTGCATGTCACCTCTCCTAAAAAGCCATGCAACGTCATGTGAGCCCTGAAAATTTTCAGGTGCTCAAGGGGTCCCTCCCTCCATTGTAGATCTCCATGGTAGGGACTAGGGGTGTAAATCGATCAGTCCGGTCCTGGAGGTCCATCATTTTCCTCGGACCAGACTGAACATCCATAAGGACTGGACCAGACCGGTAGCTATCAGTCAAGTCCGGTCCGATTGGTCCGTTTGGTTCGGCCAATTTTCTTTCCTTCTTTTTTTTTTTTCAAATAAATTAATAAAAAAAATTATTTAAATTACTAAATTAAAATTAAGTGAATTATTAATGTGTATTATGTAACTAACTTACTTAAAAGATATTTTATATGGTCAATAATAATAAATTATATGAAAATTACATCATTAACTTATATAATTATTATATAAAAATAATATCTTTAATTATTAAAAATATTTTTAAAATATATATAGGAGTTCAATCTGGTTCGGTTCAAAATTTATAGACCCTGGGATTAGACCGAATTTTCTCAGTCCATAATTTAGGGGACAGAGACCTACCGGTCTAGAGTTCAATCTGGTTCGGTCTGGTCAATTTTTCTGGTCCAGACCGAGCACCTTACATCCCTAATGGGGACCCTGAATTTTGGTGGTAAGGGCACAGCCATCACTTCTTCCGTGTAGGGTAGATTAGTGCTTGTGAGCAGCTGGTCCACCGATGATGATGGGCCCACTTTCCTTGCAATTTCTCCATATGTCCATTTGAGATTGCAGAGCTTGTCTTGCATGTTCTTCCTTTCCTCCTCCACGTTTGCTCCAGCTCCCATGTTTCGGGACTCCATGTGCTCATTATTACTGGGCTCCACCTCTTCGTTCTGCACTTATTGAGGTTTTCAGAACTCCTCATTCTCCTTGCGAAGTTTTTGCACCTCGTCGGTTAACTTTGTTACCCAGTCCTCCATAGCTTTTAGTCTTGCCTCCATGGCAACTTCCTCTATGTCCCTTCTAAATTATCTGAAATGGGTTGTCGCAGGTATACGAAGTACACACAAAATCTACAAGGATCCTACAGACGACGCCACTATTAACGTCGTGTTTCGTACACCTTTGGGTCAAGTTTCAGCAACTCAAGTTTTTAGAGTTGGGCCTGCGAAAATGAAGTAGAAAGCAGCTGTGAGAGGGTGGCCTTAGGGTCTGAGAGTCTCTGATGCCAAAGTTAGTAGAGTATTTTTGAAGTTTATAAATAATGAGAGAGTCTAGAGACCAGAGAGTTTTCTCGTACCTGGAAATGACTATTTATATTGAGAGCTTGGGGGGACATATCATGCCTACTCCCGTGGAGTCTATGCCCTATTTATTGTTCCTTTTATCAGAGTCATTTAATGCGGCGTGCCTCTGCAATAGCGTCATTAATGTGGCGTGTAGCTTAGGTAATGGTATCATTAATACGGCGTGATTTCCAGATTTACCTTACCTTGCTAGTGTCCTCGATGGTTCGTCAATATCACATTGTCAGAGGATCGAGGGTCCTCCTTACTTTCCACTCATTTACGTTGACAGGTATTCAGGGGCTGGACGTTGTTCAAAGCATCTCTAGGACGACGAGCCCCATCCTTCTGCAGTATGCTCCCACATAGGGGTTGCGTCTAAGGGAGTCTACCTGTGGGCCGAGCTGATGAGTCTATTTGTTCTAGGCTGGGTCTTCGTTTCTTATTCCCTTAGTTGCTCATCTTAGCCTATTAAGAAAGGGGGGGAAACCCATTCCAATACCCATTTTGTTTTATTGGGACAAAGTCAATATATGATTTCTTGAGAAGGGATAAATATTATTGACATTCTTGGTGAATGAACCCTGATTAGACTAAATAAGATTGCGTTTGGATGTTGAGTTAAATTGAATTTTTTTATGAATAGTAGTGAGTTGAGATGGTAGAGTGAGTTTTGTGGGGTTCACTTAAAATGAGTTTAAATGTGTTCGGATGTTAAGATGAGTTTAGTTGTATTTATGGGAAGTTGAAAAAGGTTGTGGGTTCCACGTGTAAAGAAGTGCTGAATTGAAAAAAATTGTGGGCTCCACGTGTAAAAAGGTTTTGAGTTGAGATGAGTTTAATAATTTGAGAGTTGAGTGTTTGAATGTTAAACTTAACTTAAAATTAGACTAAACTGAGTTAAACTCAGATGAGTTTAACAACCAAACGGGGCCTTAAGTTTTACTCTGTACACAAATATTCAAAATTCAACCCTAAAAAGGGATACATGTTAGTGACAGTCTTGGCAAATGTTGTGCTTTACCGCGATGCAAGTAATCAAAATTCAATTATTGTGATTTGAGAAGTGTTATATTTGTCAAGAGTTTTATGGCCTGATGACATATGACCCAGATCTCTAAATGAAAAATCTGGGTTTGAAACCCTCCACCCATTTGTATAAAAAAATTGCTACATTTATAAATAGATTTCATAAAAATAAACTCATAAACTGACATGACTTCATATGATACATTAGATCTATCTTGTTATAAAAGTAATTTTATAATATGACGTATCATATCAAGCCATATTAGTTTGTAAGTTTATTTTTTTATAATTCCTTGTGGTCAAAACTTTTTCTTGTGATTTACCATGACGTAAGTAATTAAGATCCAACTATTGTGATTTACTACGATGCAAGTTTTGCCAATTTCAGTAGTTTATTTCCAAAACGATAATATCACTTTATGAATTTTTCATTCACTTGCTAATTAAGGTGTTGTTTAGATATTAATATGATATAAGATGGTTTTAGATAAAAATTAAAAATTAAATAAAATATTATTAGAATATTATTTTTTAATATTATTATTATTTTAAAATTTAAAAAAGTTGAATTGTTTATTATATTTTGTGTGAAAATTTAAAAAAATTGTAACGTTAAAATTAAATGAGATGAGATGAGATAATTTTTGTATCCTAATGAGCCCTTATTTATTAGTGGAAATCTTTTTTCCACAAACTCGTGCACATATTACTGTTCAATAATCTCATTAAGATATTTAATTTTATTTCCTTTTATAATTTTTGGTGTGGCAGAATTTTCATAATGATAGTAAATGGAAAAAAAAATAATGATATATTATAGATACATTGCTTTTTACAACTCTCTATTAAATAGATAAAAAGTTTATAAAATACTAATATTCTTCTTATAATCCATTAGATTGTCTTTTTACGAAAAAAAAAATTGTATAAATTATTTCCTTTTTTACAAGAGAAAAAAATAAAAGAGAAAATTGTAGGAATTTTCCCTAGATAATTAGAAAAAGAATAGGATGACACGTGGGCGAATTTCTGAATGTTCCCAACGTTCACCTTCCATGTTTTGTGCTTTCCCTCTCTGTAGTCTTTCAGTTCAAAAAATTTTGAAACATACAATTTGTTCAAAACAACCATTCGATTTCAACAAAACGGTCGCCTTCGCAGCAATCACGGTCCCTTATAGATCTTGTTTCTCCGGTACGCTCTTCAAGTCTTGATTCTTGATTTAAGCCATGGAAGAAGACGGCCATGATCTCAGCTTCGACGTTGCGGCTTTATCTCCGGCTCTGGTCTCTCTCGCCTCGTTTTCTTCTATCCTCTCTCCCTCCCCTCGCCGGCTCTCCATCGGCAACTTCGCCCAGTCCAGCCGTCCCGTCCCCGCCCCCGCCCCGCCTAAAAGGATGGCCTGGGTGTCCCTCCAGGGGCGGCTCGTCAATGCTGAAGAAGCGAGCTCAGCTAGAGCCATCGGGGGCAACTTGAGCCGCGAAGAAGCCGCGGCTTGGGAGTTTTTCAGCCCCATTCAGAGGTTCCTCATTGTCGCGGTTATCGGCGTCGCCGTTGCCGAGTCCAAGAAAAACCGAATAATTTGGCAGCTCACAAAATCTGTGGAACTTAGGGTTAGTAGTTAGGGTTTTAACTCTTACATAATTAATCTAAATAAAAAATGCATATGCATTTTCGTTTGTTATTAGTTTATATTAACTATTGTTTTAATGGATGATTTATAGACATGGTTTACCTCTAAGGGCTATTTGAATATCTCAGTAATTAATTGTATGGGCATGATTTAAGACGTGGTTTTGCTTTTGAATGTATTTATTGCTGATTTTCTTTTTATTTCTCCATCCATTCTGGTTCTTTTAAAACTGGTCCCTTTTTCGGCAAATAAACTGGTCTTATTTTTGATGTAGTTGCAATTTCTTATTCATTGTAAGCCTGATTACATTTATTATAGTTTTAATTTTTTGTTTCTGGGTATGTTTAATTTAGTACCTTTTGCAATTTTGATTGTTTGTATGCGTGTTTAGTCCATCTGTTGCATTGATCTATTTTCAAAATATTTCCACGGGGAAGTGTGGGTCTATTATTTTCCCCTCATTACTGTTGAATTTATGTTTGAATGGCTTTGTCGGCACTTTGGTTTACTAATTTACTGCCAATGGTTTAACTTTTTGGTGGAAATTTTTTATCCTTCAGTTTTGGTATTGTATAACAGCAAAGTTATTTGTTTAAGCTCTTTGTAGTAAATATTTTTCCAGGATCAGGTGCTGTCAAGCATGCAACAGAAGCTTGATATTCTCTGCGAGGAGGTGAATAATGTTAGGGACCACTCAGGTGCTTTTGGCAAGATGGCAGCCACCAAAAATGCCGAATTGCCATGTAATAAAGCTTTTGGCTCTGATACGATTAAATTTGTTGATTGTGGTTGTTGGCTCTGTGATCAACATCGTGACATTTATAATGCGTTGTCGGTGAGATGTTATTTCTTACATTTCTGAATGTGCCGTCAAATCACAGTTTGTGAATATCCACTGTTAAAAAACTTGAATATCCTAACTGATACTCTCAAGTTTGGTTTCAGGGTTGCATGAAATCTTCCAGTGGGGACGGGATGCTCCAATATAAAGTGGCTTTCTCGAATGAAGCAGAACCAGAAGAACGCCGCATGTCTGATTTGTCAGATTGGGCTTCAAGTGTCACATCTTCTGCCGAAATTCAGGTAATTGGAGGTTCAAAAGCATCAAAGAATTGTGGCTAAAATTAGATAGCCAAAAGAATTTTACATTAAACGCTAACGCAAGTCATTGTGGATTATAAATTGAAGTTGTTAAGCCCAATAGAACGGGTCCTTTTGTTTGGGTGCAAGATGAGAATTATTATAATTTTTTTTTCCTTCATCACTTTTTTTATTTCAAAATCATCTTTGTAATATGCTAGCAGTGAATTTTAAATTTCTCTGGACCCCCGGGGGGAGGGGGGGTGGTTATAGAAAGCATTGAGGTATATATTTATAGGAAAATTTGGACCCCTATAGCAAGGAAATAACCCTTGAGGCTTTCTGTGACGATATTTTTTTCTGTATTTCTTTCTAAAATAAAATTGTGGTGCCCTTATGTGGGCAAGATATAATTAGCTTTTTGTTTAGGGACAATCTGACTTTCAGTGTCATTCCTATCAAGACAGTCCACTCATAATGTAGTATTATGAACGTTTAATTTTTTTTTATAAGTCATTCTGAACATTTAAGTTATCACAAGTCCCTTAGTTTAACTCATTTTATAGCCCGTAGTTGATAAGATAAGTCATGGTTACGAGATGATAGGGAGGGTGATCGAGAGTTTGATTTGGGCCCCTATAGCAAGGAAATAACCCTTGGGGCTTTCTGTGACGATTTTTATCGAGAGTCTGGGGCACATTATCTTTTATACTTTATTTTTAAGGGAAAATCTAAAAAGTATGTTCAAGAAAAGTTACTACAGAATAGGCTTTAGAGTCACTAAGAATAGCCTTTAGAGTCACTAAGAAAAGTTCCTATTTATTTGTACTGTCATACTTGGAATAGACCCGCAATGGTTAAAGTTCACTTTTTGTTTTTCCAATAACATCAGAAGGGTTATATGGAAAGAGACAGATAATCCATCAATTAGAAAACCTGGCTGTGCTATCCAAAAAAAAAAAAAACTCATGGTGAAGATAGGAAAAGCTGGCTAAAAAGTAATTGATTTCAAACTATTTACATCGAATGAATTTAATGTCATACGGTGCTTTTTTCTCAGATGAACAACTTAGCTATAGAACAGGACATTTACAACCTCAAAAGGGACTGTGAAGAGAAGGATGCCACCATAAAGGAGCTAAGCACGTTACTCCACTCATCTGATGTTGCTGGTTCCAAGGTAAGTTTCCAGTTTTCTTCTCTTTCATTTTGTCCTCATCAGGTATTTGACTTTGTTTAATCTGAATCCCTTGTAACAGAGGATTGCGGAGTTGGAAGATATTGTACGAAGGAAGAACATGATAATTACAAAACTTAAGAAGGACATGCTTGTCCTAGAGCAAAAGGTAAGATTCATGTGGCAGGAATCTGGTGATCGGATACAGTCACTGGCCCCCTTTTACCTTGCTAATTGTTCCCTTTCTTGCCTTTTGTTGTGTGCTATGATATAATCACATTATGCACTGACCCTTTTTTTTTTTGGAAGTATGCACTGACTTTTTACACACTAAAAGGATAATCACTACCAATTAACTTCATTGGAATTGTAATTACTACACATCTGAAATTCATTGTGGAAAAGCTGTGCAATTTAGGAAAAAGAAGCATATGTGATCATCACTGTGCAATTCTACCAACAGTACATATAGGATCATCACTGGCCCCCTTTTACCTTGCTAATTGTTCCCTTTCTTGCCTTTTGTTGTGTGCTATGATATAATCACATTATGCACTGACCCTTTTTTTTTAGAAGTATGCAGTGACTTTTTACACACTAAAAGGATAATCACTACCAATTAACTTCATTGGAATTGAAATTACTACACATCTGAAATTCATTGTGGAAAAGCTGTGCATTTTAGGAAAAAGAAGCATATGTGATCATCACTGTGCAATTCTACCAACAGTACATATAGGAATGAGTAGTATGCAACAATATTTGTTAACGGTTACTTATTAGAGAATTCCCCTTTAATTTTAATTAAAAAAAAAAAGTCAGGGGTAATGTCTAAAAGATGGTCATCATGTTCTGAATTTATAACAAAATATATGTGAAAACAGGTTGTGCACTTCACAAGGCTTCGGAGATCCTCCTTCCCTGCCTCAGACTCGAACTCAAACTGTGGGCAACATCCACACATGACAGATAATCTCCTATATGACATGGATAGTACTAGTCCTTCATCTTCTGATTCAGACTGCTCCCCTGTGAACAGGCCACATGCTCCTTTTGCTAAAATTGATGAAGTTTTTGTAAAGAATAGCAACTCCACTTCTACAACAAACCAGATGTCAGCACCAGCAAAAGCCTCAGGTTCTTTTATGAGACGAACAGATCAACGATTGAAATCTCGATCTGTTAGTCCTCTTAAAGAAATATCTACAAATTCAAAATCCGAAACAGTTTCTTCTCCATGGCCAAAGCAGGTACCTGTTGGAAATTCAAGAAAGAGTAAAATGCGATGTCTGAGCGGATCTAAGGATGGAACTCCCCAGAAGAGATGGATTTAGTAAGTGGCAAGCAATTTGAATGCAAATGGTTCGTACATTTACTGAAACCAATTTAATATTTTTCAACAAAATTTTATATAACATCCTAACCATTATAATCTATTTGGAAAACTAAAGTTAAATCATTCTTGTACCCTTTTAATGTGAATCAACAATGGTTTATTTGTTGATGGAACACTTTCCTATGCTTTAATTAGTGTTGATCACTGGATCTCTCGAACATTTTCTTTCGTTTATTGCAGGAGATATAGAGGTGGAAGAGTTCAAAATATTTCTGCAATTTGGATATGAGATGTGTGACTTCCACATCTTCCAAAATGATGCTTGGGCCATGGCACGTGATTCCTGATCACTAAGGAATCACACTCCTTCATATCATCAATTGGCTATAGGTGTTAGATCAGTCTCTTGTAAACTTTTTCTTTTCCTGTGTCTTTCTAAATTAAAATTGCAGTGCCCTTATGCGGGCAAGATATAATTAGCTTTTTGTTTAGGGACAATCTGACTCTCAGTGTGGTTCCTATCAGGACGGTCCACTCATAATTTAGCATTTTGAACATTTAAATTATTGCAAGTCCCTTAGTTTAACTCATTTATTGCCCAAAGTTGATAAGATAAGTCACAGTTACTAGAAGATGAGGACGGTGATGGAGAGTTCGATTTGGACTCGAGTTAGTGATCAACCGAGAAGAGAGATAGTGACAAAAATGGTGGTTGGCAGGTTGTGATCATCAAGTTTGAAATTTAAAAATATACTTTTTGCAATTTATTTAAAGTCTGCTAATTTAAATTAGAACTGTGAGCGATTGAGATTGTGTACGGGGCCTCAATAAGTGATAATTTTAAAATGAAAAAATTTTTAATGTCCAGATTTTAAATTATAAAAATGAGTCTAACTATATCAACAAATAATAAATAGGCTTTAACATAATTATTAAACCTAATTAAAATTATCAATCCCAATAATTAATAACTCGTGAGCTTATTTAATATCGCTGATCAAATATTATTTAGGCCCAATAAAATATTCTTATTCAATCCTATATAGCATTGGGTCGGATTGTTTCATCTAAGACGTAGAGATTTATTTACGTAATAAAGTATTTATGTGACATAAAGTATTTTATTAAATTTTGAAAAATGAAAGAAAGAAAGTTGATTAAAAAATATTTAAATATTTCTTTTAATATTTTTTTTTAATTTGAAAAAGTTAAATTATTTTTTATGTTTTATATGAAAGTTTATAAAAATTGTAATGATTAGTTTGAAAAATATTTGTGTAAATAATATTTGAAAAGAAAATGAGATAAGATAAAATAAGATGGAACGGGATCAAATGAAGCATATTAACAAACAACCCCTTAATGTCCAGAACATAAATTAAAACATCGCACCATCCATAGCTAAATTTAAAACAATTTTGAAAACAAAATTCTAAGTAAATCTCATGGAGTGAGGATGATAAGAGTACGAGTTTTTAATATCCACAATCAGTTTTCAAGTGATGTATATACCGGCATCTAGAAAACCACAACTCCCATCCACTTTGGCTTTTCCCTTCCTAAAATTAGCCTTCAAATTCAATCAAAATGCAGTCAACCATTTAATCCTAATCATAGTATGTAATCGGGTGCAGCCAATATTACACAAGGCGTCTTGCCACTCACTCAACTTCACAAAATTTCACCCCAGTTCAAATTTGCATACCATCACCACCTTTGAAGACTTATACAATGACAAGGACAATGCCTGACTTAAAAATTATTTACTCGTTTCATCGCGCGCTCTAGAAATGTTCACCATTCTTTAGGATCCAACCATCAAAATTGTACTACATCACTTATTTACCATTTTTTTTTTGTCAGCTTTTCCCATTCAAGGGTGCAATAGATCAATTTTGATAGTTTAAAGAGCAAAATATAAAAGCTGATAGTTTCAAACTTTAATGAACAAACTGAACTCTTGAGCTTAAAGTGGGAGAGAGATAAACATGAAAAATGAGTCTTACAACATTTATTGAGTATTTAATGCTGCCTGAGAAATTCACTCAAATAGCTATACAATAGTCACAAAATCCTATGGGACCCACTTTGTCTCTACCTCTATCTCACTCGTGTATAAAAAAAAATCACTCGTATGTTTTTGTATTAGTTCACACTTGGATCTTGTAATTCCAAAGCAAATAAAATTTTTCATCACAAGTACTATTTTGTTATTTCAATAATTTTTTAAAGGAAAATAAGAGCCCACAAACTGGTAAGCTGGACCTAAAAGCCAAGAGTTAGTTGTGGACACATTCTCTCTGTTTTTTTTTTTTTTAATTGGCATCGGGTATTCGGGAACAACATCCCAAGCCCCAACTGATCCCAGGGTGCACAGGCCCTTGGCAAGGGATTTCCCGTAAGTGCACTTCAGTTGATTCAAGGGGAAACCCCCCCTCCCCAAAAATCCGATAGAATCAAGAGATTGTTTGCATCTACTGGAATTTGAACCTTAGATCTTGGAGGGAGCAAACCACCAAAACCAAGGTCTTTACACCACAGCCAACAACTAGGAGTTAGCTCATGCGGACACATTCATAAACCTCGCCATATGCACACGAGGTCAATGCCCAACAAATTCTCCTGTTTAGATTATGTAATGTTTCTTTTTTGACATCGAGTTGAAGGTTCTTCTCACCTTGACTACCCTAAGGGACAACAATGCTCCGAGAAAGCGATAATTGGTTGACAAAGGACAAAATTATCAAAGTACAAGATGCCCATTGGTTGTGAACTTGGGGGAGGCCAAATCAACAAAGGTGCCTCAGTTAATTGAGTGAAGTAACTAAAACAATAACATCTTAAGCATATGCAAAACTGTAAATAATTAAATAAATCAATCCTCTTCAAAATTAATATTCCTTTACCAGCTTGCTCATCCTCAGCAGGTTTTAGCCTGAAAGACAGAACTGAAATTTCAGGTATCTCGTTTCGCACAACAGCTTGGTAGGTCTTAGTCTTGCCTCCATTGACAAAGTCCTTGACCTCGAAGGTAGTAGAATGGTAGTAACCCTATCATTTTCCTTTCTAACAATAAGAACTGATATGGGCTAGACAAAAGCAATAACAATAGGCCTGTGAAGTGGCGGATTAAGAATCAACACGGGCCACCAAGACCCAATAGCCAAAACGCACGGGTAACTTGGAACAAGGTTTGCTTACCTGTTTCTTGTGAAAGATTGGGGATTTAAAATTTGAGGTTTTTCAACAAAGCTCTACTTGGAAAATGGTTGTGGAGATATAACATTGAGAGGGATGCCTTATTGAGAAATATTATTAATGTTAAATATGGGAGGATGTTGGGCAGTTGGTGTTCTAATGAAGTTAGAGGAGTATATGGGGTGGGTTTTTGGAAGTCTACTCAGGTGGGTGCGGGAAAAAAAACTAGGTTTGGATGATGAAAGTATTTGAGAATGTTTGTGAATAGTAGTAAAAAATTAATAATAGAATATTGAATAGTAGTAAAAAGTAGGTAAAAAGTAATTAATAGTAAAAATGTAGGTGAAAAATAAGAATAAAGTAAAAAATAGTAGTGAAAGTGTTTGAAAGTACTTCTACAACCAAACCAGATTATTTAAAATATGAGGTAGGGGTGATGGGACAAGGATTAATTTTTGGCAAGATATTTGATGGGAGGATATGACGCTTAAGAATGTTTATCCTTCCCTATTTAGTATTGTAAGAGATCAAAAGTTGATTTTTCTTCTTTTTAAACAACAATCTCCCGTAGAATGTAAATTTTATTAGAGATGTGCATGATCGGGAAGTGAACGTCGTTTCTGATTTTTTTGAAAAATTATATGATATGAAGATTGTTCAGGGAATGGAGGATAGTTTTTTTTTGAAAAATTATATGATATGAAGATTGTTCAGGGAATGGAGGATAGTTTGTTGTGGCTTCACACTGGAAATTCTAGATTTTTGGTTCGCTCCTTTTATAAGGTGTGGCTGCTTCTTATAATTGTGTGTGTTTGATGGCTGTCTAAACTGTAATTAAGTAGAACATATCCACCTTTCAGGGTTATGAGTTTATATGATCAAGATTAACCTGTCTTCAATTCTAATTGTGTATGGTTGTCAAAAAACGAGGCATTGATGCCTAACATTTTGCAAACAACTCTAGAGTTTTAATGGGTGAGACAGAGGTTTCGAAAACAACTATAGGAGTCCACCAGAACAAGGGAAATGGACCCTTGAAGGCATTTGATTCGGCATTTTTGGCATTTTTTGTTCAGCTCCCTCACACGCTTCAGAATTGTCTCAAGGTTGGTCATCTCATTTGAGCCTAAATTGGATTACCGGTTGTTAATGTTAGTGGTAAGCTTTAAAAAAAAAAAAAAGGGCTCTTCTTTTTGGGTTGGGTTGAATTAATCCATTTCTATTTTACTCTAATCACAGGTGTCTATTTTACTCTAATTGAACATCATATTATAGAAGTGATCATTCAATTTGCAAACAAATTGGTTCAATTTTTCAAAAGATAAGGAAAACAGTTATGTCTTTAGTCACTTGATGCTAAGGGTTATGAATTGATTAGTTTCTGGCTGAGTTGACGATGCCGTATTGAAACTCAATAAAGATGTTGAGTTCTTCAGTTTGTTATACTTAATTTAAGCAATTGGTTGGTAACCTTCTTCATCATATTAAACTTGGATTTTCATTCCAAATTTATAGGCTCTGTACATATTAGAATTAACTTATTTTTATTTATTATTCTTGCTACTATGTGAAACTTTATGGTTGCACTTGTCGGTCAGTCACCCATCTGTAAAAGGGAATTGATGTAAATTTGGTTGGTAGGTCAATTTGGTGGCTGGCTTCCATTCTTGATATATTTATGCCAAAAAACTAGCATGGATCCTTAGCAAGCCCAACCCTACTTCTTTTAGGCCTCTATCTATTAAATTATTGTTGCTTAGATGACTAACACAAGAGGGAAGTAAATTGGATTATATTTAAAATTTTACAATTATAAACTAAATACACAATATAAAATATGAACAAAATATGAAACAACAGTAAATATAAAAAGTAAGGGTAAGAGAGAAGCAAACTCAGTATTTTAACAAAGTTCAGCCCCACTATTTACATCCTCGCCTCAAGCTATCCCTTGAGAATTTCTAAATTCACTAATCAACTTCTTTCGGGTGGAGATAAAAACCTTTAAACAATACCGCTATAAAGAATCCATGTAGAACACCCTCCACACTTACAATCACTTTAGACGTGGTGATTCAACTATTCCATGTGTAGAATGTCTTCTACACACACAAGAGTTACACACACCATTTTGCTGATATAAGAGCTGATAGTGGGTAGGTTATCAGAAAATATTCCTTCATGAGTGGAATAAGAACAATATAATAGAAACTATATATCTCTCAAAATAAATAAAGGTTCAGGCTCAATGCTTAGAGAAGAGAAATTGAAAATTTTGAATGAATGTCATAAAACTTGCAATTGATGTGTGTATACTCTTGTTGTTGTCTCTGTTAATTTGAAAATCTTAATTGAGCTATTTATAGGCATATGATACTTCATTTTTAAATTAAAAAAGATTCACATGTCAAAAAGAAGCACCACTTACATTTCAAAATTTTCAAAAAATTTCTCCTTTTTGTAATTGTCAAACACAACATCATTCACTTTTCAAATTTTTCAAAAAATGTTTTACTTTTCGCATATGACAAAATAAGCATGATTTAATTTTTAAAATTTTCAAACAAAATCATCTTCTTTTTGCATATGTCAAAAAGAGTATCAATCACTTTTCAAAATTTTCAAATCTAATTTTTTACTTTTTGCATATGACAAGATGAGCATGATTTACTTTTCAAAATTTTCAAAAAAAAAATCTACCTTTTGCATATATCAAAAAGACCATCAATTACTTTTGAAAATCTTCAAACCTAATCTTTTACTTTTTTCATATGACAAAATGAGTATTATTTACTTTTCAAAATTTTCAAATAAAATCATCTATCTTTTGCATATGTCGAAAAGAGTATCAATCACTTTTGAAAATCTTCAAACCAAAACATGCACATATGAAAGATGCAATCAATCATCTTTCAAAAATTCAAAATTCAAACTTTTAATTTTCAAATATGTGATGCACATGTGGAAAATGCAATTTGATGCTTTATGAGAAAATATTAATTTTAAACCTTAATCCAGTTTCAAATTTTATCAATAGATGTACAAAATTACTCTAAGAGCTTTATTTGTAAGCTTGTTCTCTTTCTTGCTCATGTTTGATTCGTTGATGTGTTTGGCTCCATTGTATAGACAACTTGAACTTGAGACTTCTTTATGCTTGAATTCATTTGTTATCATCAAAATTCATATGTAGATATATAATTATATGAGGTTTGAAATTTTGGGTTCAACAATCTCCCCCTTTTTGATGATGACAAATACTGAGAGATGCGGCATTCTTTTTCATGAATCTCCCCTCCTTCTTCGTCTCGTTTTGCTGTTGGTAGTCACTCTCTTGAGGCTGTTGACGAGGGGACGGCGGCAGCTACTTCCAGCAACCGCATAGTGATAGAGGACTGCGCGGGAGGCAAATCCCTTTCAGATGTTATAATCTGCAAGTGTCCAAGGAGTCCGGTTGTGGGCACTTTCGTCCAAGCCAAGCACCCAGAGGGGGGTGATGCCCCTCTGAATGTTATAGTCAACGAGAGTCCGTACGACGAGCCACCCTTCTTGGCTGAGTGCCCAACAAAGGACGATCCCTTTCTAAACGTTGTAATTGGTGAGAGTTCGTACGACGAGCCGCCCTTTCAGCCCGAGCTTCCAATAAAGGAAGATCCCTTTCTGAATGTTGTAACCAGCCTTGGCCTGGAGGGTCTGTGCGGAGACCCGACTGCTCCTCTTGAAGCAATCGTGGAATCATCTTAATCCGAGGGCTCTGTGGAAGTTCTCCCTCCTTTGCCCCAGTTGGCAACGGAGGGGAGCCGTGAGGAGTCCATTAGTCGGGTCATTAAGTGCTTGTTTGGCTTTTTCTACGAGATTTGGTCATTTCTTTTGTCTTTTCCTTTCTTCTTACCTTTGAGCCTCCTCTTATTGATTGTTGGGTGCCGATCCTCTTCTCTCTCTTTTTTTTTTAGTTACAAGGGTATTTCTCAACTAACGACTTTTATCATGGACGATCTAGAGGCTATTTTGAAAGATAACTTGGGCCTTCGTTCGATGACTAGAACCTCTCTTGACTGTGCTCACAGCGAAAGGGAGGAGAGGGAGTTGTTGGCACGCGAGCTAGAGAGGACACGGCTTGACCTAGAGGATGAGTTGGAAAGGGTGAGGTAGCTGGAGCGCCGTCAGAAGAAGCACAAGAGGAAGGCGCAGGAGGAGAATGAACAATTGGAGCAGCTCAACCAAAGTGTTTGGGATGACTTATCCCAAGCATGAGAGGAGAAGAAACAATTGGAGCGACTTAACCAAAATCTTCGAGACGACTTATCCCAAGTACGGGAGGAGAAGGAACAATTGGAGTGACTTAACCAAAATCTTCGAGACGACTTATCCAATACGCTAAAACTTGACACTCGAGTAATAAAAATATATTAGAATTTCATTGGATATCTATCATTTGTACGGACATTATATTAATAACCTATCCAATAAAACTTTGTGTTGTATAACATTAACACCGAAAAGGAATTAAAATTATTTGAAATTCATCAGCCATTTAATGCGCATCTAGTTTTAAGAAAGATCAATTTTTAGAAAAATGGTATTACAATGTTTTATTGTATGTCTAGTTTTTAATATTATTTATACAAAAACTAGATTGAAAAAAATCAAAATAATAGAATTTCATTGCCCATTTATCAATTATACAAATATTATATTAACATAACATTCAATACATTGAAGTTTGACAATCGAATGATAAAAAAATATATTAGAATTTTCCATCGTTTATACAAACACTATATTAATATTACATCCAATAAAGTCTTGTATGTTACAATGTTTACAATTTTGGTGTTACAGCTTTTATTGTGTATCTAGTTTTAAATATCATTTATACAAATATTAACCAGTAAAGAAATCAAAATATTAGAATTTCATCATCCATTTATAATCTATTAAAGTACTATATTAACACATCATTCAATACGCTAAAGTTTGACATTTAAATAATAAAATTTTACACGAATCCGCTATCATTTATTAGAATAATTATAAATTAATCAATATTACAACAATATTTATAATACCGTTGGAAGTAGAGTATATAAACCTATAGAAGCTTTTATATATATACTAGCAGAGGTTTAACGTGCAAAACACGTTTGCTACATTTGCCTAATTGGAAGAAAAAAGAAAATTCCTGAAAATAATGTGTCCAATCAGAAAATAAAGTGCGACTCCTAACATGCAGCACATAATCTTGAATAATTGAATTAAATGTTAGTTCACCATCATCAAGATTGAAAGAGTACATAAGATTGATTAGTAAATAGCCTAATGCATAGGAGCATAAAACCTAATATAAACAAGCATCTATGAATTTCATGTTACATCCAACCGTGCAGAAGATTTGTGAGCTCGTATGAGGCAAATCCACCTAGGGGTGCTACCCGCCCCATATGGGGCGGGGTAGCCCCCTCCCCGCCCCCGCATGGGCGGGGGAGTTAAATTCGTTCCCGCACAGGGGGTGTGGGTGGGGGGATCAATTCGAGGGTTCAATCCGAAACCCCTAAATAAATTGGTTTAGGGGTTTCAATTGAAACCCCTAAACAAAATTAGGGTTTCGGATTGAACCCCTAAATTTGATTTAGGGGTTCAATCTGAAACCCCTAAATAAATTTCACACAGTGACAAACACATGCACAAGCCAGAATCCACAGCACACAATTTCACAATCATTCCCATCCTCCATCTCCGATTCAACCCATCCTTCCTCCAATCTCTAATCCAAAACTCAAAAAAAAAAAAAAATTTTGAAACGAGAGACAAAGTGCGAGAGACTGAGAGTTTGGAGTCTTACCTTTAGAGTTTGGAGTTCGGCGCAGCAAAGTTTCAAACGGTAGATGGTATCGTAAATGCTCGTGCAGTTGTGCGAGAGAGTGAGAGTTGCCAAAACTTAGCACACTTTTGTGCTAAGTTTTGGCAACTCAGGTCTTCGGTAACGGGCTTGCAAAAGTTGGAGAGAAGTGCAACTTGGAGAGGGTAGCCTAGGTTCCGGGTAACCTCTGGTGCCATAGTCAGTTAAAATTCTTGAAAGTTTGTAAATAAGTAAAGGAGTTTAGGGATCAGAGAAAGATATGCTCGTATCTGGGATTTTCTATTTATACTATCACTCTGGGGGACAGATCGCACCTGCCCCTATGAATTCCGCGTCCTTCGTAGTGTTCCTTGTATCAAAATCTTTAAATGAGGCGTGGCTCTATGACAGCGTCGTTAATGCGGTATGTTGTCCGGGTAGTGGAACCATTAATGCGGCGTGATTTTTTGACCTACTTCTCTCAGACTGTCATCTTGATGGTCCGTTCATATATTTCCTGTCAGTAGATCAAAGGTTTCCCACATATTACGCCTGCTATGCAAGCGGGTACTTGAGGGCTGCAAATGCTAATGCATCCTCAACAGCAGCGAAAGCACAAATGCCCGTGTCACTCAAATAATATGAATGAATTTCTTTTCCCCTACCATAATAAACTGTCATTTTATTTTATTTTTTAATCAAAATTCCCGTGTAGTCTTCTATGTCAGGCTGGAACTCTTGATCCCAAGAGAGTCCCAAGTACTTTTTCTTAGGGCAGGTTTGAGGGTTGAGATAAGATGAAAATATTGAGATTTTTGTGAATAGTATTAAGATGAAATAAGTTGAAATTTTTGAAATGTTTTTAGAAAAAGTTTGTGGGTCCCAATATAAATATGTTTGGATGTAAAGTAAGATGAGATTTTTATAATATTTTCATCTTGGGATAATAGTCGTGGGTCCCACCGTTTCATCCTCCCAAGGCCTGTGTCTTCATTTCCTTCTTGCTCTTCATCCTCGTATGAGTTCGATTTTGGCCCCAGACGTAAAATGCACCTCCTCTCTAAGCAGCAGCTTCATCCAGCAGTACCGACAAGAAGCACCGATGAATCTTCCAAGCGGAGTTTCTCAACATCGCGCAGCGACGACATCTCAACCGTGGGAAAGTTTCGTGAAGATGGGGGATTGGTTTATTAAAATTAACCCTTCGACTTTAGGGTTTCATTTCCTGGTTTGGACCACTTCATGGCAGGGTATCCTGAGTTCGATTTACACATTTTCTTCCAGGAGATATTATCTTCTGTCGATTTTGAAGATTTGTGTCCTCTAATAAAATTTTTCCCTTAAAAACAATGGTCTTCTGTTTTTGTATCTGTGTGTTCATGCGGTTTCCGGGTTTGATTTACGAATTTTTTGAGATGGTTATGTTCTTTTTTGTTGATGTTTGATGATTTTTCTCCTTTGCGTAAAATAATTCGGGGCTTTTATGGTCTAATTTTCTGGGGAGGACCATCTCCATTTCATGTGGCTCCCTGGTTCGATGTACAAATACGAAATACGGATCTTATTTTGTGTTGATTTTTGACGCACCAGCCTTACGTAAATTTAAATTTTTAGTTTCTTTGGCATGTGCTGCTTCTACTTTTCCTTAGAAATATTATCTTCTGTCGAATTTGAAGATTTGTGTCCTCTAATAAAAATTATCCTTCAATCACCATGGGTTTCATTTTCTAGTTTCTTATCTGTGTGTTCATGCGGTTCCCTGGCTCGATTTACGCTCTTTTTTTTTATCTTCTTTTCTGTTGATGTCTGATGATTTCTGTCCCCTACGTAAAATAATCCAGCACTTTTAAGGTGTAATTTTCTGGGGAGGACCATCTCCACTTCATGCAGCTCACTACTTCAATGTATGCATAATAAGTTGGGGATCTTATTTTGTATTTATTTTTGAAGCTCCAGCCTTATGTAAATTTAAATTTTTAGTTGCTTTGGCATGTGCTGCTTCTACTTTTGGTGCAAAATTCAACCATCGTAGATTGTCAATGCAGGGCTCCAGTAAAATTGATATCTTGCAGTAATGCTTTTTCACTTTCATAATGGAAATGAGCACTTGTTCCTAACCTGTTATTTCAGTGAATACAAGAAAAATCTGAGATTTTATTGTTATGCATATGAGCATTTTCTAGACAAAATGTTCGACAAAATTTTATTGATTAGTGAAAATGCTTAACAAAGTTACTGTTGTCAATGTTATGCAAATGTGCCTTTTTGAGTACTCACCAGATCGTAGCTGATCTTCCAATGTCAAGAAATGCATTGGATTTTGGTTGTGATAAGTTTCAGAGACTAGAATTGAATAAGAGGGCTGGTAGGACATTTTGTCTGATAATATTCATTTGAGACAATTTTCATTGAATTAGAGAGAGTTTTTTACAACTGCCAACCTATTAGTGCCAGTCAATGGATGACTTTAAACACACAGAATCACAATGACAGTGTAAATAGCACATAAACTAGTATTACACAGAAGCCAAATCACAATCACTTCATCACAATCACAGAATCCCGATCAGAGTACACTTATCAATGGATTACATTTTTCAATCACAGTGTGTCTTTCACCATGAAATCACAATCACCCATTCACAATAGCTAAACGTAAAGCAGAACATAACAATAACTTGATGTTATTCTAGCTTTGCGGGCAATTAGCACATAAGCACAAAACAGAACCAACGATTAAAATTTATACAACGATGGTTGCGATGGTGTTATAATTGGGAACGAGAATTAATTACAGTGCTTCAAAATGCTGTAAATGCAACAACATTAGTTCAAATAGGGGGGCTTGCCGATACTTACCTGGTACGACCGAGTCTTAGGACCCATGGTGGTCGAGTTATGGAGGCAACGACGGGCAGATTTGTGGAATCCGGTGTGAGGGTTGATTCGCTTCATACTGATGTCTTCCTGTCTATCAACCATTGCTCTTTTATACACCATTGTCCTCTATAAGAGACAACCGAGCAGTTTTCACGAGAAATGTGCGAGGCAACTATTGCTACCCACGTGAGGTCTATTTTTGAGCTACAGAGGTCAGCTCGCTTTCCCTTCTCTGTACACACCGAAGGATTGGAAAAGCTCCGATCAAAATCTTCAATTTTTTGTTTAACGACCTCTGTCGTTCCAAGTAGATGTCGAGAATGGAGGATGATTTGGGTTTTGAGATTTCTTCATTTTCAAGACTTCTCGTAGTAGAGGAAGAAGGCATTGGAAAGCCTCGGAGGATGATGGGTTTCTTTGGGTTTCGACGCAAGTGTTCTGTGGAGAAAGAGTAATGGCACTATAGACTCACGTTGGGGGGAGTAATGTGGGAAGGGGACAGACGGTACATTTTCAAACCTACCGTCATGTCCATGAGCAGTGTTGAGATGTTTTGAAAATGGGGAGATTTCTGAGTTATTTTAAAGTGATTGTTTGGGAAGTGTGTCTCATCTCAAAGATGAGATTTGGGATGAGAAATCTTAATTTGTCTCAGTGCCCAAATCTGCTCTTAGTATTTCACCTTTTTTTAACAATATTTGGAATTGATTTACTTCAATATTATTTTCCAGAAACTTACAATTGTTATGGTCGGTTTCTCATAGGAACCCAGAGGTGATCAATGATGAGCAAGGATTTTGTGCAGAAGATTTCATCGAGAGGAATGGTTATCAATTATAGCATCCTACATATGAATATTCTAATCCTGAAATTGATACGTAAAAGATAGATATGCTTGTGGATTTGTTACCTGTAAAATTGATGTTATGCATTACAATATAATACGTGGAGGATACTTCAAAATGAGACAAGCTTTGCTGCCAAGATTATAAGAGAGAAATATTTCAAAAATAAGTCTTTGTTTGAAGCCAACCTGGGTTATAGACCTTCATTTTTGTGGAGGAGTATGTGGAATGCAGTAAATTTGCTCAAGGAGGGACTGAAATGGAAGGTAGGGAATGGAGAAAAGATCAAGATATGGGGGAACAGATGGCTTCCAACTCCCTCATCTTTCTCTGTCCAATCTCCTATCTCTGTGTTAGATAAGGATGCAAGGGTTTGTGAACTGATGCAAGGCAAAGGGGAGTGGAATGTCCCATTGATTAGATGTATCTTTTATAAGGAAGAGGCTGATCAAATCAGTAGTATCCCTTTAAGCAGTATGGAGGTGGAGGATAAACTGGTTTGGGGTCCTTCAAAAAAAGGTCTCTTATCTGTTAGGAGTGCATACCACCTGGAGATGGGAAGAAAGCAGGCTGTTAGAGGGGAAAATTCTAGGCACGAGGAGAAGATTAAAGGCTGGGACAGCATATGGAAGTTGGATGTTCCAAGGAAAGTTCAGCTTTTCCTTTGGAAAGCAGTAAATGACTTCCTGGCTACCAGGAAAAATCTTTTCTTGAAGAAAGTTACTGATAATCCTCTATGCCCCATTTGTAAACGAGATGAGGAGACAATCATGCATGTGGTTTGGCAATGTCCTGCAGCTGGGGATGTGTGGTTAGAGTCATCAAGAGCAATACAGAAAATGAATCAAGATGGACATGATCTGTTGGCATTGTGGGAAGAGTTGACTAATAAGCTCAATATACAAGAATTGGAGGAGGCTACTGTGGTGATGAGGGGCCTTTGGTTGAGAAGAAATGAGAGTATCTTTGAGGACAAGTTTAAGTCTCCATCTCAAGTCATCAAATTGGCCAATAACGATTTGACAGAGTACAAGCAGGCCCTACAAGTGAGCAAGTTAACAGGCCATACAGGAAATGGAGAGAGCTGCAGCAGAACCTTGAGGTGGGAAAAACCAAGATCAGGCTGTGTCAAAGCTAACTGGGATGCAGCAGTTGATAAGAAGAGGAAAAAAGTGGGAATAGGGATTGTAATCCGTGATGAAGATGGGGAACCTTTAGTTGCTGTGGAAGGACAGAAGTCCAATGTAGATCAACCTGTTGTGGCTGAAGCTCAGGCTCTATGGAAGGCTATGGATATTTGCAAGGACTTAAATCTGGAAAAAGTTATTTTTGAAGATCACTAGTAGTTGTTAAAGCAGTCAACAATGTAGATGGAGATTTGTCTTTTTATGGTAGCCTAATTGAAGGCATAAAACAACTGTTAAATGGGAGGCTAAATTGGTCTGTCCAATACACACATAGATCTAAGAATACAGTAGCACACACTCTAACAAAGGAAAGTTTACAGTTACAGACAGAATTAGTTTGGATTGAAGACATACCTGATAGTATTCAAAGAATTGTAAAGAGGGATTGTTATTGTAACGAGTGACACCCTGATATTAATGAAGATGTTTGTTTCTTTAAAAAAAAAAACTCTTTTCATCTAAGATTTTAGCTACAGTAATTTCATCTTTTTCTTCAAAGGTGAAAAAAACTGTTTCAAGTTTAAAAGTATTGTTTATTAATTTTGGCTTCTCTCCCGCAATTTCTTTCTCTCTTTCTTCTTCTCTCCTTCTCCCGCGTCTCTTCTTTCTTCTCTTCTTCCCTCTTTCTCTCTCGTTTTTTTTTCCTCTTCTTTCTCTTCTTCCCTCTCCCGTATCTCTTCCCTCTTTCTCTTCTTCTAATTTTTTTTCTCTTCTTCTTTCTTCTTTCTCTATTGCGGCTAAAGCGAAGTGCCAGACCCCACTCCTAACGTATTGTACACGGGCAAAGCGAAGTGCGAGACTCCCAAAACTCACACACAAAAAACTATCGGACCGGCTCTCTGAATCTGTCGTCGACAACTTGCTAACCTGCGCCCAGAGCATTTTCTCTACGTCTCCGTCTCTCTTTTCATCTCAAATTTCGTACAATCCTGCTCGTGCATTTATATCTTCTACTTTTGGTTTGATAGAGAGAGAGAGGGGGGGGGAAGAACGTGTGCAATAGAAAACTTGACACCTTGAGATATTTTTAATCTTCTCTGTTTTTATTTTTGTTTTAAGTTTGGTTGTGACCATTATGGATGCTTTACTTTTCATTTGCTCTGGTATGTGTAATTCTGAAAATGAATATGATTGTTTGAGATTATTGAGGACTATGAAAAAAAAATTAATTAAAAAAATATAAAACACTCTCTATAATAATAAAATAATATAGCTAATCTAATATAGATTTCAAGTTTTGAATGATTAGCTAAAAGTGAAAAAGTTATATATTAGTCAAAATTTGAAGATTAAGATAGTCAATCCAATGTCAATGCTCTTAATGGAACAATTTTAAAATAATCCACATTACAACATTATTTGTATATAGTTTAAAAATTAATTTTAGAATTATTTGCATTACAATGTTTTTAAAATTGATTTATTTTTATAAAAAAATAAATTTTAAAAAAAAGTTGGTAATACAACGTTTATTGTGTGTCTAGTTTTTAATATCATTTATACAAATATTAACCTGGAAAAGAAATCAAAATATTAGAATTTCTTCATCCATTTATCATCTATTAAAGTACTATATTAACACATCATTTAATACGTTAAAGTTGACATTTAAATAATAAAATTTTACACAAATCCGCTATCGTTTATTAGAATAATTATAAACTGATCTTTATTGATATATAGTTTAAAAGTTATATAAAAAAACAAATTTGTTGGACAACGGCTTAATGCCATATTATATGTCGGGTCCTGCTATCATGCCGTAATCAATCTTAACCGGACGATCGTTAGCTTAGAATTATAGTATATAAATCTTTATAATTTTTTATATATATTCGAGGTGGGACTATGCTCTCTCAAGCCCTGCTGTGACGCAATGCAAGTGTGATTTTGGTTGGAGTTTTAGTCGTAGTGGGTCGTAGTCGCAGAGCTTCATCCCTATCGACCGAGTTCAGCCCGTCTCGGAGCTACGCATCGGCAACTCCTCCTCCCGCCGAATGGGAACCTCCGGTACGCTCCTACTCTCTAAGGCGCCGTTCAAGAACGGCAAGAGCGGCGTCCAGAGGATTCTTCACGACGTCTACAAGAAGAAGGAGACGAGTACGCGGCGTTGCAGGCTTGTATCGTGCCCAACGACTCGGCCGGGAAGAAACAGTACATGCTCAGGTCGATCGCCGATCCGAATTAATGATCCAGCAAACATCAATTACCATCACCACATAATGACAAACATGGCTTAGATTATCAATACATCTGACTTCGTTTTCTTTTGTTAGTAACGTTTTATATTTTTTTGAATTCATACAAATTTCCTGCTCAGAAAAAAATGACCAGATTCCAAAACTTATTGCAAGAATTGGTCAAAGCCCCAAAGGGAGCTGGGGGAAGTGCCCTAAAATAAAGATATATTCGCCAATTGGTTCTCTGTCTTCTACAACTTCAACAGATCTGAGCCCAAGTATTGGCCATAGATGAGACCCATACACCTGCAGTTTGTGTCACGTGGATTTATGGATTAACATTTGGTGATTATTTATGGAAATGCTTTTGACAAGGTCATGGAAAGCTGGCTTTGATCTGGCCCACTTGGCATGACACGAGCACGTTCGGCATCATTAACTGAAAACAACAACAAAGTTACAAACAATATTGTAAGAAGAAGAATGAGAAGTTATATTTTTATTGCATTGAGTTCATCAAATAATTTAGTGCATGGGGTGAACTTTGTATGGGAATCTAGTTAAATACAACTGACAATCCTAACCCATGTGGACTTGGACTAGTGTATATGGTTACGATTTTGAGCAGATACAAGGTGTCAGGTCCTGTGATGGAAGAAAATACTGGGTCAACCATGTAGCAAGTATTAGTGGAAAGTGATGCAGATGATGCTTAATTACCTTTTATTTCCAATTGTACATCCTTTTATTCGTTCTTTTAAACCTATTCTTATGACGAAGGCAGAACTTTGGTTTTGATTTCTATCGGTCTTGTTGCTGGATATTTCCTCTTCATCTATTTCCAACCCAGCGATGTTCACCCCCCCCCCCCCCCCCCAATTTTCTCTAAAATATGTATTTATTTATGTGAGATTTAATATTCTAGAGGCATCTTTCATATATTGGATTGGGTTGATATGGTCAATGCTCACATAATTTCTGGTCCTGGAATTGTTGATGGATTGAAATGTTGGATTGGGCTGATATAGTCTTGCAGAAATTGAATTTTTCATTCGTGTTGAGTCCGATATTAATTTAATTGGCCAAACAATCTTTCCTTTTTTCTTTTTTAATTGGCCAAAAATGGCTTGTATGAGAAAAACTAACCATATTGCCTTGAGGAATCATGATGCTTCATAATGTGATTTCTTGAATTTTATTTTTGGGTGTTTTCAAGCCATTGTTACCTCCTCGATGTACATGATCATCAAAGAAAGCATTTGGGTCTGCTCTTCTTTACCATGTGTTTGTGGGTATGTTTTGATTTATTATTGAAACTTTTTCTTGATGACCACCTTAGCCTGTCAGTTCATTCCTTGACGTAGAGAAGGGGAAGGAGTACATGTCAAATGGTTCATCAGATTCAAGTATCATGCTATCATATCAAATGGATGTGTTTGGCCTGGAGGAGCACTATAATTTTGTGATCCCAATTTGACCGAATAGATATGTTGCAAATTATAAGTATAAAATTAGTTGAAGAGGTACTGCAAGTCTGCATGTGTGGTTGGATCATAATGACCTTCCTGTCATAAGATGATTGTTTTAATTCATAGTACATAATTTTTTATTGAACTTAAAGTGTTGGTTGGACTTTCTTATTGATTACCTTTTGAGATTGAAAAAAATGATTGATATTACAACGTAAATTGTATAGAGTTCAAAAACTAATAAATCAAAAAAAAATATTAATTAGAATATCATCATTCAATACGCTAAAATTTGACACTTGAGTAAGAAAAAAATATTAGAATTTCATCAGACATATATAGTTTATACGGATACTATATCAATGCCCCATCCAATAAAATTTTGTATATTAGTCAAAATACTAAAGTTTAAAGTTTGCATATTTAAAGTTTGACATTTAAATAATAAATTTTACTCAAATCCGTTATCGTTTATTAGAATAATTATAAATTAATTGATATTACAATGATATTTATAATACTGTTGGAAGTAGAGTATATAAACCTATAGAAGATGTATCATGATCCCATATAGGACGCCACTGTTAACGTCGTGTTTCGCACACTTTTGTGCCAAGTTCCGACAACTTAGGTCTTCGGTAACGGGCCTGCAAAAGATTGAGAGAAGTGCAACTTGGAGTGGGCGGCCTTGGTGCCAGGTAACCTCTGATGCCAAAGTCAGTTAAAATTGTTGGAAGTTTGTAAATAAGTAAAGGAGTTTAGGGGTCAGAGAGAGATATCCTCGTATCTAGGATCTGCTATTTATACTATCACTCTGGGGGACAGATCGTGCCTGCCCCCATGAATTTTGCATCCTTCGTAGTGTTCCCTGTGCCAGAATCTTTAAATGAGGCATATCTCTGTGACAGCATCGTTAATGCAGTGCGTTGTCCGGGTAATGGAACCATTAGTGCGGCGAGATTCTCCGATCTTCTTCTCTTAGACTGTCGTCTTGATGGTCCTTTGATATCTTTCCTGTCAGTAGATCAAAGGCTTCCCACATATTACGTCCGTTATTCGAGCGAGTACTTGAGGTCTGCAGATGCTAATGCATCTGCAACAGCAGCGAAAGAACAAATGCTCGTGTCGCTCAAATAATATGAATGAATTTCTTTTTCCCTACCATAATGAACTGTTATTTTATTTTATTTTTTAATCAAAATTCCCCTGCAGTCTTCTGTGTCAGGCTGGAACTCTTGATCCCAAGAGAGTACCAAGTATTTTTTCTTAGGGCAAGTTTGGGGGTTGAGATAAGATGAAATTTTTGAAATTTTTGTGAATAGTATTAAGATGAAATAAGTTGAAAATTTTGAAATGTTTTTAGAAAACATTTGTTGGTCTCATTATAAATATGTTTGGATGTAAAGTGAGATGTGATTTTTGAAAATTTTCATATAATAGTCGTGGGTCCCACCGTTTCATCCAGCTGAGGCCCGTGTCTTCATCGCCTTCTTGCTCTTTCACCCTCGTATGAGTTCAACTTTGGCCCCAGACGTAAAATGCACCTCCTCTCTCAGCAGCAGCTTCATCTAGCTGCACCAACACAAAGGACCGTCGAATCTTCCGAGCGGAGTTTCTCAACATCGCGCAGTGGCGACATCTCAACCGTGTGTAAGTTCCGTGAAGATGGGGGATTGGTTTATTAAAATTAATCCCTTCGAGTTTAGGGTTTCATTTCCTGGTTTGGACCACTTCATGGCAAGGTATCCCGAGTTCAATTTACACATTTTCTAGCAGGGGATATTATCTTCTGTTGATTTTGAAGATTTGTGTCCTCTAATAAAAATTTTCCCTGAAAAACAATCTTCTGGTTTCGTATCTGTGTGTTCATGCAGTTTTCGGGTTCGATTTACGCATTTTTTGACATGGTTATGTTCTTTTTTGTTGATGTTTGATGATTTTTCTCCTCTGCGTAAAATAATCTAGAGCTTTTATGGTCTAATTTTCTGGGAAGGACCATCTCCATTTCATACGGCTC